>OX459030.1:24268280-24340780 GCA_949775025.1 Tricholauxania praeusta | reverse complement strand
AAGGATAATCAGAATTGGCTCAAAACAAAACGCAAAGAGCCAACTAACAATATGGGACAAGAAACCGAATGTTGGGCGCCACTTAACTCAAACACGATTGAAATGCAAAAATTCAATACTGCGCTGTTTTGCCGTCATGCCAATGCCACGCCCCCATCATTTGTACGTTAAGTCGTGTAACAAGCGGTGGGGTTTTTCGCCGCTGCTGCTGTAGCCACAAATTAATTCTTTGCATATTCGCTTGCTGGCTGGCTGGCACTCGCTCGTATTGTATAAATTAAATTTGTTTACCTCGCCACGCCCATTGCATGTTGTTTAGCATATCTACGCCTCCGGAAGATTGGCTAAGATCAGCGTAGTTATTTTACAAACGAATGTCGAACGTTTGTGTCGTTTGTTTTCTTTTCACTTAAACTGTTGCATCTGCAGCAGCAGCGCATTGCATTGGAGGTACTATAACTCTTTGCCTCACTGTGGCTTAATTATAGTTTATCAGATTTCCATAGCTGCATCATTGTCGTCGTTGATCTTGCAACGATTCTCAGTCATTCGATCGTTTTTCATTTTGTCATTTTTTGACTAAGTCAAGTTGGTTGCGCTGCATTCGATATTCTGTTTTGGGGTTAATTGTTGGTTATGCCAATTGGTCGCTGTCATAAATCAATTTTGCCAAAGGGCTCTGTTGTCGACTGTATAATCCTTTAAATTGCAAATTATTATTGGTAACTGATATGACTAAGTTGAGTCGTTTGATTTTCTTTATATGGTATAAAAAGTGTTGAAATATCATATGTGTTCGTGGTGAAAGCATTCTTGGAATACCTATACTAATCCAAAAAAAATTTACATTGATATTTTAAAAAGCACACTTTTTTTATTATCAAAATATAAAATATTTTAGATTTGTACTTGCTTGATTAAGAAAATCGAGCTTTGAATATGTTTTACTGTAGCAAAATTAACTCATATACTTGAAAAAAAAGATTCGATTTCTGATTCAAAAGACCTGTTCTAAGCATGTGTAGGGAATTAAGATTATTTTAACAATAAAACTGGAATTAATTATTTGGTTTTAGTGAAATTTTGTGAAAAGGTAGCTCTTTCAATGTTTTTCTAATGTATTTTTCTAAGGTCTCTGCACTTTTTCGATCTCTTTCGATACTCTGAGACTACTATCGACTTTTCGATATTATTTGACGCATGTTGATTTTTTGATGTAGCTCAATACTTTTTGTTATTTCTTTCAACTTTTTCAAGGGTTTCGATACTTTTAGACCTTTATTGTCTGTTTCGTAAATATGCGATAATTTTTACAATACTTTCGTTAACTTTAATTTATCATAATACGATACTATTCGATACTTTTCAATTACTATAGCCATGTTCGATTATTTTCGATACGTTTTGGCTAATGGTGTATGGAATTTTGTGTCATGTGTCAATACTAATCGTCTTACATAGAATTCATCGGTGTTTTTTAGAACATCGTATTCAATTGCTTTTGTTTTTGTTTCATTTGATTTTAAATTTGTTTAAATTTCTAGTTGTCAGTCATAAAAAAGATTTTGTAGAAAAATTGCGATAGGACTCTTAGCAGTGATGGCATTTTCGGTACATTTGTACATTTTTCGGTACATTTGCGTCGTGAAAAATCGTCTTCAGTACCTTCGGTACGTTTGGCCCATTTTCAGTACATTCAGTGCATTTTCTGTACATTTGTGGTACATTTTAAGTAAATTTCGACTGTTTCTAAAAAATTATCAGGTTTTAAGTAAATTTATCGCGAATACCTCGAGTAATCTCTGCTGATATTTTTTTTATAGTAAAAAGTTCAAATTTTAATGAATTTTGTCGTTTTAAGTTACTTTTTCATGTTCATGTCCACAAAAGTACATTCGGCATCTAAAAATTACATTTCAATTCTCCATTCAGTACATTTTCACAATACCCAAATGCCATCACTGGCTCTTAGCGCTGATTGTATTAAAGTGTTACTTTTTCATAAGAAAACAAACTATGTAACAAAACAAAAGTTGACCTTCCTGAATGAATTTTCTTCAGCCATATTCATTTAATGTTACCACCTTAGAATTTCGCAGCTTTATGTTAAATACACCATTTTTTAACGTCAAACTTTAAAAATCAAGTCACATTAACTGAGGAGTGCATTCCTGGAGTGGACCCACTCGAGTGGGTGAACAGAACGGCACATGTCAAGTTTCTAAAAATTTTCAGGCCCGTATCAACCCAGGGGCAAGGAAAGGTTTTCTCCTCCCCCCCACGCGTCTCATCTAATATGGGATTCTAAGACCGTTGGTTTCGCTCTTCGCAAAATAAAATTTGTTTCCCCCCCCCTCGCAAAGTCGGGTTGGTGTGAGCCTGAAGAGAAAATCATTTAATGGACATATGCCTTTTTGAACATGTGACTTATTTCTTAACTCTTTAATGGACATGTGCTTTTTTGTTAAACTCTTTAATGGCGCAGATTCCGCGGTACGACCTTTCCTTGGCTTTTTACTGACCTCAAAATTTATTTCGGTTTTTACAAAACAATAAAATTTAAAATGTATTTAGCTTGTTATATATTAACAAGTACCGGGAACTATGTGACACAAGACAGTGACAAGTGACAAACTGACATGAGTTTTATTTACAGTGTGGCCAATAATAAATGTCCGTAAATTTTACTGTTCTGAAAAAAGTTGAAAACCTGATTTTTTTTTATAATATTTTATGTAAGAATGCATTGCTTTTAAAATTTTGATACAACGAAAGTACACGGCAAAAACAAAATATTATTTATATAAGACTCAGAAGCGCCATGGAAAAAAAAGATAGAAATTGTGACATCATAAAAACACTAAAACCACTCGGAATAACAGAAAAATTCATACATAAAACAATAAAACGATATAAGGAAACGGGAGGCTCAAAGATTAAAAAAAATTGGACGCAGTCGGACTGTGCGAACAATTGACGTCATAAAACAAGTGAGAGGACGATATCCTGCTCAATCAGTCTGTTCTGTAGCAAGGATACGAAAATATCCAAAACTTCCAAGCAGCTTTTTATCAGGAATGATCTACGACTCAAGGCCTATAAAAGCTAACGCCTTCATGGGCTAACGAATAAGCAAAAGCAATTACCTGTTACAAAAAGTAAGGAGCTACGGTGGTGATGAAATAATCTTTTCGGATGAAAAACTGTTCTTCCTGCAAGACAGCCACAACCAGCAGAATAACCATGTGTACGCAAGAAGTTTAGCGAATGCTCCAAAATATGAATTTACTGCTGAGTGATATCAAAACATGACTAAAATCAAGGTGTGGGGAGCAGTATCACAAATAGGGAAAGGGCTGAAAAATTTGCCAGATTTCACCGGATCTCAAGACATTGGATTTTTGCGTATGGGACCATATGCTAGGTAAAGTAAGGTCAACAAAAGGCTTAGTAATTGATTGGTTCAAGCAGCGTTTGATAAGGATTTGGGACGAAATGGAGCAGAAAATGGTGCGTGCCGCCTGTGAATCGTTTTTCAAACGCCTACGTTATGTAAGCAAAGGAAAGAGTGATAGTTTCGAAACTTCATCATTAATTTAAGAAATTTTGGAACGTTGTTTAACGTTTGGAATAAATAAAATAATATATTGTAGATGGCTTTGATTTTTATAACACTTTGTTTTACGGACAGTTACTATTGGCCACACTGTAGATGTAGATGCATTTTAATAGCTTCCAATATTATCTGATGCTTAGTGGTTGATTTTTGTATATATAGGGTCGGAACTCGAGCACAATATTTCAAAGGGTGACAAACTGTCAATCAAGAGACTTTATAGCGCTAGTTGAATTATTTGTTCGATAACACAGGTCAACAAAATTTGATCAAATCTTCGTACAACCTTCGATATAATTATAAGTTAGTCTTGAAGAAGAAGAGTAGTTCTTTCGAACATCAGTAATGGTTTCATAAAAAAAAAATATATTTCTATATAAATTTACCTTAAATATCTCGAAAAATCGTGATTTTCGCACTTTTAGGTTAGAATACCTTGAAAAACAGAGCCATTTGAGAAATTCTAAGTTTGGATTCGAATCCAGCGCGTCAAAAACCTTTTAAAAAGTATATTAGAATCGAGCCAACAAAGTCATTGTTGCCCTGTGTAATTAGTTGAAAAGTGGGAATAATTTTCTGTGAAGTCATTGAAAGCTAAGGAAGTATTTCAAATATTGAAAAGTGTGGTCTATTCTTTTTGCTGCGATCGCAAAAAAAAAAGTCAATGATTCTTTAAGTCCACCCTGTTTTTGACGACCGATGCTAATTGAAACTTTTCACCATCTGATATTCTTCGATGCTTCCACTCCACATGAAAACCATTTGGTAACATCAAATAACACTCCACAAAATGTAAAAGGGTTTTGATAGAAGTCGTTAAGTTTTGACACAGAAATCAATTGAAAAAAGGTAGTGAGTTTGAACAATTGGAATGGCACCTTTCCTTGAATTGAGTGGAACCAAATTCTGTAGAATAATGATTAAACACACACCAAGCAAGCTTGAAATATTCGCTGATTTTGAAAAATAGGCTGCCAATTTTAAGTTACCATATTGGGAGATATAATTTTTAATAAATATTTGTAAATAAAACCATATTCAGTGTAAGGACTTTAAATGATATAAATAAGCACTAAACAAGAAATGATTTTAACTTAATGATTATCTTTTGATTTGGCTTTGAAATGTAATCCTCCCTTATATTTTTTAATTGACTTTTCTCAAAAATTTCATTTTTTAATGATTTTCTTTAGGTATTTCTGATATATTTTTTCATCATATTGACATATTTTATACTGCACTTATTCCATTCATATTTCGACATTCTTCAACTATTATGCTAAGCACAATCTTTTCACAAAGTCCTTTTGAAATGTGCAATTCCTTTGGCTAATTCCTACCGCTGCTGCTGCAAAGATCAAACAAAATCTTTATCCACATCCATCAAATTCTGACGCTTTCATCATTTGTTTGGTGGCTTTAACTTTGGTTTAAACAGTAGCACCGCAGTTGTGCGCATTTGTATTAAAAATCAATGTCGGCAGGATCAAGCGCAAGATCATCAGAAGAAAAAACAACAGCAGCAGCAGCAGCAATGAAAAAAAAAAGCGTCGCCAATGTACCAGGCAGTGAGACTGAGCTGAGCTGCTCTCTTTGACTTTAACTCAATTCAAGCTACGGTTGCGACATTGATGCTCCATTGCATGGACATCTTTTCGTCAATCATTCATTTTGCCGCATTGGTATGAAATGCATAAAAATTTTGTATAAAAAAAGCGATTGAATGGGGCAAACAAAAAAAAATATCGTTAAAGGATGCGTATGTACGCAAAAATTTGAATCACAAACGAAATTGTTGCAAATGCCGCGTTAAAAGCCATGCTTAAACAGTTAATAGAGTTGCCATTGTGAAGAGAATTGATGGAATCTATAATGAGTAGGAGATTGATGTTTTTGAAGATTTTCCATTTATTTCATTTTACTTTTTCTCTATATTTTCAGTTTTTGGTATGCTGTAGCTGAGATTGTGAGCTTATGAATGACGTTTTTTTTCAGGTTTCTGGAGTACAAGTGAAATAGCTTAAAACTTAGTCACGATTGAACTTTATAAAGATTCTTTCGATCCATTTCTGCTCGTCGTTTGGCACTGTGGTCGCTCACATCTAATTGCCAGGGAACTTACTTTGTCCGTTGGTAATGACACCATTGCTTAGGCTACAAGTAAACCAATTCGCAGCAATTGTCCTGTTAAGAATCCCCACTTGGATTTTTAAGGTATATTCCAGATCGTTGGTTATTGCAATTAATATGACTATGTGACTTCAAAGTTATCAAAGGCACAGTGTTCCTCGTACTTACAAATATATACACAAAAAATCAATTTCTTGGAGGCGCTACAGTTTCAAACATGGTCTCACGAATTCAGGGATGATTTTCCGTATGAGCATGTAACGTTTCAGAATTTTCGAAATATTGCACAACGTACCAGAAATATTTCATTTAAAATATTGCTAACAAAACGTTACAGAATTATTTTTTATGAATTTCAAATTTAATTTTTCACATGCAATCATTCTGAAAGGTTTCTGAAAGGTTCCAGACTAATTTTTTCCTAAATATTTGAAATAAAATAAATTAAAGCTTTTATATATGTGACAGGGAAAGTTAAAAGGGACCTACGGTCCGAAAATACATTTTCGAGAAAAACGGCCTTGAAGTTAAGAAGTGGATTTTGATGCGCCTGAACGTTTTTTGGCTTAAAAACACTTACGCGAAGGTTTTTGGGGTTGCTAATTACGTATCTGGCATCAGATTTTAAATACTCAAAATGTTATTCGAATTTTTTAAAAACTGATCGGATTCGATTGAAATTTGTGCTCAGGGGTTTTTGGAGTCGCTGATTACGAACTTACTATCAATTCCTCAAAATTCAAAATGGCGGATCCAATATGGTGGTCAAGTAATTTAAAAATTTATCGGATTTTGGATCGCCGTATTGGATTCGCCATTTTGAATTTTAATAATCTGATGTCAGATTCGTAATCAGCGACCCCAAAAGCCCCCAAAGAACAAGTTTCAAGCGAATTTGATCGATTTCAGAGAAGTTTGTCACATTGGATTTTTTTGTACGTTTTTTTTTTTTTGTAAATGTGTGCATGTTTGAAATGAATTTGTGAGAAAACTAATGCAGCTAGAAAGCTGCGGTTTGTTGCATTGCAAAAAGCGTAGCATCTTATATAAGAATCGCTAAAAAAATTAAGATCAATTTTTTCGACCCGTAGGTCCCTTTTAACTTTCCCTGTCACATATGTATACTCATTCTGAAATATTTATGAAAGGTTTAGTGTTTAGTGGATTTTCCAATTAAATCTAAATAATGTCTTATGATTCGATATTGCTTTTGTGTTATCTGCATTGTTTTATACGACATGAAATGGAGATACATGGTTAATAAAGAACTGTGTGAATCTTGCAAGCTGTTGTTCTGTTTAGTGCTATGTTAAGTATAGTTTTGTCTAATTGTCAGTTAAAAAACAAGAAACCTCGCAAAAATAATTGCATATTAATTAGCAACGTAAGTAATGGCGCCGGTAAAATGAAATATTAATTCACAGTTCCAATGACATTATAAAATAACAGCGATAGTCAAAAAAAAATTCCGAGTACACATTTCAAATGCGCACATTGACAGATCGCGGAAAGCTTTCTGAAAGGAAATTGAAAGATTTCTGAAACTTGAAATTTTGTGTAAGATTTCTGAGAGGTTTACGAAACGTAACATGCCAAGTGGGATGGTATAGTTTCTAAACGACTAAAACATGAGAAATGACAAAGTGTAGATTCCATTTGAAAAGTAAGACCTCACTAAACCGTCTCTCTTTGATTGTATTTCCCTTATAATTAACTAACAAATCTTTTCATTGGAAACAACTTAAGGTTGCTTGAATCTAAATTTGTAATTTGAATTACAAGCACATTACTAATAAGTCAAACATTTCATTTTGTGATAAATTTGTATCACTGTATGGCTTAAGCTTTAAAAATCTACAAATTTATACATGAAATTTTTGCCATTAATGAGTAAAATCAAATTTGCGAATTGTTGGCAACACTATTCCTGCAACTTCAATAAATCCTGCATACTTGGCTTCCGTTCAATTTGATGTTTTTTGATGAAATGCCAAATCGCAAATCACAAACCGCAAACCCATCATCGATGATGTTTTCACAATGCTAATATGCCGCGTTTTTCTACAGCGGCTACTGTGCTGTGCCAGTAAACCAGTTGCTTGCAGTTTTCGGTTTTTTTTAGCCCATTCTGCACAATGCGATTAAAATTTGAATAGTTGGCTCGTAAGTTTGGTTGTTTTTTTTTTTTTGAGGTTGACAAAAACCTTAGGAATTTCGGTTGTCTGTGGCAGTTTTTGCGTGTGTGATGATTTAAAACGGTTTTGTTTGCTTAGCAATTATTTGCTGAATTTAAAAATTAAACAAAAAATTCCATTTCAGTGACGATGAAAAAACAGACGAAACCATAAGTTTAATGCAGAAAATGCTGCTATGCAAAATTAGTAAAATAAAAAAACTTAAATTTATAAGTATTTCTGTGTTTATAAAAGCCGACCGTATGCTTTGATCTTTGAAGTTTTGAACCAATTTCATTCTACACAAAGCGTTTTGTAGTAGCAGTGCAATTTAAAATGAATCAATCATTTTTCGTTATAAAAAAAAGGAGGAAAGGTACGAGTGCTTATATGGAACTATTTGAATATTTTGGTTTTTCTTTTTTTTTCTTATGAAATGATATACATTTTCTTTTATCTTTTGGTTACGTATTACGTATCAACCTGTTATATAACTTTCTTAGATGTGCGCCACGCCACGGTTACCTCTTAATTAAATACTCATTAGGATGATGCGCATTGTTTGGCAACCCTTTGTTTGGGGTTTTTCCTTTTTTCAATTTCGAATAAAATTAAATTAACCGTCGGTCTTTTACAAAGGAATTTTTCCACATTTTTATTTTTGGAAAATTAACACTTGTTTTCATTCCTTTGGCATTTTTGTTTCTAGCAGCTATTCATGCAGGTACTACACTGCATAAAGGCAAACGAAATAACATTAAAACTTTCTTTAAAAATATTGTCAACATAACGTGACCTGTTTCATAATTTTCAACCAAAAAAAAAAAAAAATAATTTCGATTTTGCCAAACAATTGGTACGAAATGAGCCAACAATACGTAGAGTTCTTGAAGAAATAATTAAAAGAGCCACCACATCCAATCTGATTGTCCCTTTTTCGCCTTTTTTTTTCTTTTTGTTATTCCTTCGTGTGGGAAAAACTTTTTGTCTCATTAATTAAATTTGCAATAAGTCGTCGTCGTCGTCGTATTTTGGATCATAAAAATTAAAATTCTGCACATGTGGCAAGCGCCACAACTATTGCAGGATATTATTTTAATTGAGGAATCATTAGTTTGAAAAAGAATTTTTGCCACGCTAATTGCTACTGATTTTAATAAGAGTTGGCGCTAGGAAAATGTGCACTTCTTGAAATATAACAAAGGAATTCTTAATATTCTTATTGCAAATGCATCAAACTTAGAAAAACAAAATTTCAAAATATAGCAAAGTTTAACGCTGCAATTTTTGAACGTTTTTGCAACTGCCTTCCCCTTATATTTGAAGGCTGCGATTTCGGAGATATAAACTTGAATATGAAATAAAAACTTGGTGTTTTGTCTAGTCCATCCGGAAGTATTTTTTTTTCTACTATACAGAAATTTGAGCCACACTACTAGCGTACATTGATATACATTTATATCAACTGACCTCAGTTATAAAGAAAACATTTTTCAAATAAATGAAATAACTTAAACACCAACGATTGTGTTCTAATTGATGTTTATAATAGTTATTAAATACATTAAAAACAGTACATGGTTTGATTTGGTTCATTAATTAAATCAAGTATTCATAATAACAGCTGTACTTCTTGAATATTCATTGTCTATCGTTGTTTTTGCATGAAAACAGCAAATCGTTATTGAATTTTTAATTGAAGGAAAAAATTTCAACCGTTGCAACGCGTTGTTGGTAATTGCTCAAAATTTGTTTTGCAAATAAAAGCATTGTATTTGTAGCACAATACACACATATGTAGTATTCCCAAATGGAACAAGGATGACCAAGGTATTTTATTATTCAGTAAAACAGACAGCATACCAATGGATTCAAATAACCAAATGCGATTACTGTCATTGTAATTAATCATAATTCAAAAAAAAATCAAAATCTTTAAATTTCTTGCAAAAAATTTTCAAAATGATACCGCATTTTTATTGAAAAATAAAAGATCAATGTTAAATTAAAAATTCAAAAACTTATTAAAACTGGTAAGGGTTGTTATCTTTGGCAATGACAAAAATTAAAGGATTTATATTATCTTCAGGGGTATTTTTTCCGGGACGTGACTTGCTCTCATTTATAAATTCGTACCATTTTTAGTGTATGTGTGAAATTTGGCTGTATTACCTTCAGTGCCGTCTTTAACCTATTGGAGGCCCTGGGCATATGAGGATAATGGGGCCCCTATGGCTTGACAGAACACTATTTTGTTAGAATAGACAAAGAAAGTAGATAAACAAGGTTCTAGAAATATTTTTATTGACAGTCACATTAAATGAATAGATAATCCACAAAAGTAACTCTTTTAGCATTCACAGATTAGTGCTTAAAAATCTATATTGATTGAAGAGGAACCCTTCTAGATTTAAAATGAGCAAAATCGTTAATGACTTCTTCAAAATCTATATTTTTGAGCAGATCACATTCTATTAACATCAGCGACAAACTGGTTAATCTGTCTTGAAGCATTGTACTTCTCAATTCATTTTTAATTCTATTCAATTTGGAGAAGGAGCGTTCCCCACTGCAGTTAGTTACCATCATGCTTAAAAAGATTCTCAATGCTATTTCGACATTTGGAAATGTGTCTTCAATTTTGTTTTCTTTCAAAAGTTGATATATTTCCAATATACTAATACTTCCCTCACTTTGTTCACTGTGAACAATTTTTAAGTATTCTGTTAAATGCAGACATTCCATTTCTAACTCTTTCTCATTAACATCTTCATAATAAAATTCCGCAAATTCTTTGCAACTTTGTCTCAACTCTTCAGAATTCAGAGTCTTAAAGCGAAAAAATAAATCAAAACGTTTACAAATGTTCTTATACGGACTTAATCGCTGTTTTAGATGAACGCTCAGAGTATCAATTATGGGAAGAAATGTCTCGACTTTGAATTTCTCTCTTCCATTCAGCTGGACTGACAACGCCGGGCCATCAAAAAAACTCTGGAGTGCTTCTGTATTTTGTTCTTTGAGATAGGTCCTTGTAGTTAGATTCCGGGTTTCTTTCTTTGGCGGACGATTCGAAGTAATCAAATCTATCCCTGAGGTTAACAATAAAATCATCAAGTGAAGTAAACATATTAGTTGCAACGTCTAGTGTTATTGTTTCTTTTTGGAGATAGTTATTTATTTTGTTTATTCTTTCCAATATAGAGTTCCGAATTTCTATTAGTATAATATATTCTAGCTCATTTATAATTTTTTTTTAGGAGCTGTTTTCCCATTACGTCAATAAACTCATTACAAATATTCGCTGATAAATACGAAATGTTACCTTTTCCAGGATTCCCAAATTTTTTTAAGTGATCTGAAAGAAATGGATCAAATTCACTCAATAATTCCACACATCCCAGATAATTTCCATTATTGGGAGATCCTAGGATTTCATTGTCACCGCGAAACGAAAGCCCTCTCGATGCCAAAAATTTTACAACAGCTACAATCCGTTTAAGTACATTTCTCCAGTAATCTACTTCATTTTGATGTTGAGATAATAAGTCAGTATCTACTCTACCAACCGCTTTACTTCGTGCCAGATAAGTCATCATAGATTGCCTATGTGCTGGGCTATTTTCATGTGTTAAAATTATGTGATTAATGTGCTTCCAATCATTACATCCACTCGGAGAGCATAGATTTACATCAGAAGGGTTAAACACAAAGCAAGAAAAACAAAATACAGAGTTTTTGGAAGGCAAGTACAACAACCATTTTCTTTCGACGCTTTCATTGTTCTTCAATTTGCGAATATATAATACTTTGTTGAAATACCTAGTTACTGATTTATTACCATCTTTGTAGGTTCTGGATGTCTCGGAAAAGTCAGAATCTTTATTTTGAAAATATGAAAGTACCTTACGAATCAAAATTTCGCGATTTTTTTCTGTAAAATTTTCATGTCAATAATCGGCGGGGTCGTGTGATATTTCTTCCGGCTTGGAAAACTGTTGTTCAACTGACGCAGTTGTCGCTATTCGTGAAGTCACTGAATTTGTTTTACTTTCGTCAAAATTGTTAGAAATTGGTGTAGAACATGAGGATTCAGAAACTCCCGCGATTTGTGATCGACACAACTCATCATGTGGAAGATTTTTTGTTAGATTGCTACTTACAGAAGTTTCTCAATAAGAATAAATCAGTCATATTTTCATATGAGAAGACAAAATATGAAATTAGCCAAATACTTTTTGGTTGGTATTGTAGTCAGTAATTTTGGTTCGATTTATTCGAATTAAATAAGTTTTTGGTAATAAATATAGGTTATCGTTTGGTGATCTGGCAGGAACTAGGGGTTCGATCGCGGGGCCCTGGGCACGTGCCCAGAGTGCCCAGTGGGAAAGAGGGGTCTGATTACCTTGAATACTACTCAACCAAAGAATGTAATCCAATGGCGTTGGTGGTCAATTAACATTGCCATTTCTTGAGATGATGTTTTCATTGAACGTTTCCCTCAATATATCGATTGTTTTTCCAGCTGTATGGCATGTTGCGCCATCCTGTCAAAACCAGAGGTCGGCTACACCAATATCCTTAATTTTTGGCAACAAAAATTCATTGATCATTGCTCTGTAGCAAGCACCAATGACCGTAACACGGGCTCCATCCAAATTTTTGAAGAAATACGGTCCGATGATGCCTCCTGCTCATAAACCACACCAAACAGTACACTTATCGTGATACATTGGAAGCTCTTGGATTGCTTCTGGTTGTTCATTGGTCCAAGTACAGCAATTTTGCTTGTTAACATAGCCGTTCAACCAGAAAAAAGCTTCGTCGCTAAACACAATTTTTCTATAAAATAATGGATCAATTTGAAGTTGCTGTAAGGCCCATAAGCCGAAATTAAAACGTACACCAATATCAGCTGGCTTCAATTCTTGTACGAGCTGTATTTTATAGGCCTTCAGACTTCAAGATACGCCACAATAATCCATAAGAGATATCCAAAACCTGAGATCGGCGACAAATCGATTGTTCACGAACACTCTGCTACTGCAGAAGCAGGAAGAGCTTTAAATATTAATATCTACTAGTGGCATATTGAACTTTTTAGTTTTTTTGGTAATACAGTTTCGTCTATATCTCAAGAAAGAAATATCTTGCACGAACGGGACCAGTCCCATTAGAAAGAACATAAGATTTTCCATTAAAATGTATTTGATCATTTTTGTCGTGAAAATTACATTTCGTAATTTAATAAGCTCTCAGAATTTAGGATGATTTAGAAGATTGCCAAAAATATTCGATATTTTTTTTTTTTGGTTTTTTTATATATTTTTTAATTTTTTTTTTTTTTAATTAACACTTTTCTGTACTTTTCACTCCTTATTCTATGCATTATAGACGGAGCAACAGAGTGAATATATCTATACTATTTATATATATACTTAAGTTTCTTATGTGGAAATCGTTTGTAACGCTTTGGCGCAAAATATACTGAACCAATTTTAATAATTTATTTTTTAAAACAACATATTTGTCCTAAAGAAAGTTATTGCATGTATATTTGTTTTAAGTTAAAAATTGTTTCTAGTTATTAGGATTTATTTATTGCAAAACACGATTTTTCGCTGCTTATGCTTTTTGAATAAATAGTTTTTATTGTTGTTTGTACCCGCAGCTTTGCACGTGTATATATGTTTCATTTTTTTTTTTTTTTTTTAAATTAAATTGCTCTATTAACATCTCATTCTATATTCTATCTCAAAAATGAAAAAAAAAACAGTTTCAAGAGAGTTTGTCCTTTTAAGCCAAGTACAAACGATACAAATAAGAAAAAAAAACACTAACAAACAAGATTCAAAAAGCAGCATAAGTTTAAGCAATGAAAAATCAAGCGAACATTTTTGTGCGAGATTTTGCAAAAACTTAATCCTAAAAAAAAAATTTTAACTTTAAAAAATAAAGAAAATAAGTATGCAATAACTTTTTTCAATATAAATAAGTTGTTTCAAAAAAGAAATTATTAAAATCGGTTCAAGGTATTTTGCGCCAAAGCGTTACAAATCATTTCCATGTTAGGAATTTTAAATAAATAGTATATACTTATTACTTGTGATATTTTTCTAGAGAGATGTTTAAAGCGCAACAGGTTAACTTAGGATACACATCTTCAGATACCCAGCAAGATGTATCACATGGAATCATCTTAGCAACCTCAGTGATAGCTATCAATGCTAACTTTTTAGGTATACTTTGATTTGGTACTACAATATATATGATAAAATTTTTTTTGTCCTCATTGATTGCCACACCTGCTCGTATCGCTCTAACTTAATAAAATAACTTAATAAAAGTTTCAAAGAGAGACCTTTGGGACATCTAATGATGCCAATAGTATCTGCATAAAGTTTCAACTCGATAGAAGACAATAATTTCATTTTACTTCCAGCCTTACACACCGCTCGTCTCAGCATAAGGTTAAATAAACCACATGCCAAAGTGTGTCAATTTAATGAAATCCAGTGCAGGCTTGGAACAGCTCATATGATTCACTAGCAGATTTGAAATTCATCAAATATCTTCATCAACATAATTTACAATTCATTTGGAAAAATAATTGCCAGGCGTTGCCAGATTATCACAGTCATTGGTCATCACCAGGTTGCCGTTTGAATGTGTTGCAATTTAAAATCATTTAGCAATAAAATAGAAATCATGCAATCAAAATAAATATCACAGCAAATTGATAAGTAAAAAAAAAAAAATGGAGAAACCAAATGAGGTAAAGGGATGCGTGTGCGTGCCAGCAAACGGCGGCCAATGATGTCCTGCCAGTGTGCACCCTTAGCGCAACGGTTAACGCGATTTTTTTCACTTTTTTGTTTTTCGATGTTCAAAGGGTGCGCTGAATTGTGGTGTCATCATCATCAAAGTCGTCGTTGTCATCATCGTCCCGCCGGGTTTCAATTCAATTCCTTTGAATGCGGTTTCAATTTTTGTTTTTTTTTTCTGCTTCAGTTTTTTATCCTTTTATCTATGTGTGCGCGACGAGGCAGGAGATGGAGGTCGTTTTTTTTTATAGCGCTTAAGGGTAGTAGAAAAAAAGAAAAACTATAATTTGAGCGCGTGTCCTGCGGCAATTTACAATAATTTTCTATGAGTTGGCGTGAGAATACGCTGTTCTTGGTTACCGCATTACCAATGCTGGTAGTGGCGTTTGGGCCACTCCGCCGTTTAGCGTATTAATTGTCACAAAATGTCGACTTGATGCGAATATCGTTTACGATTCTTATCAACAATTTACTGGATATTGAATTTCAATTTCTAATAGGTATTTTTTATGGTTTCTTTGTTGGTAGATTGGTATTTAATTTCATTTTATTTTGTGTGGAACTGGGGGATGTGCTTTTTAGTAGGTGTGTTGATTTTATTTCATTTGTGTTTGTGTAAGTTCACTTTTTTAACATAAAATGTATGTAGCTTTTTACGGCATAGTTGTTCCTTTAAAATGCGACAAAAATTAGAAGAATATTGAAGTTTAATCTTTGTTATTTTTTATGATGCTGAGATTAGATACTAACATCATTTCGCTATTATCGTCTTTGCAAATCTTCATTCATTTGATATGTCATTTTATTCACCCATATGTATGTAAGGGATTACCTCAGAAACTACAGTAGCATTAAAATACTACTGTGCAATAATTGCTAGTAGTCGAGGAAATGAAGCACTGAACCTCCGATATTTTGCGCAGTAAGATGGATTTTAATGCGGTTTTTTGCATTAGATTCGTGAGCGCGCCCCGAAACTTTGTGACCGGTCCCCATGAATGAGAAATGAAAAAGTGCATTTGTGCAGTAAAAAAATGCATTTGAAAAATGCATTTCAGAAGTACAATAAAATGAAAATTCATAATTCGTTTTAAAATGATGGAAATAAGTTAGTATCGATCGGGCGGGTGTCATAGGCTATAAAACTTTTATTTAGGGTGCATATTTAGGGTGGCCCTCATACACAAATATTTTCAAAATAGCGATTTCTCAAAGACAGGCAAATCGATTCTCATGAAATTTACACAGTATGGCTTTTATGTTAAGGGGTACAGATTTGATGGTAAAAATTTTATTTAGGGTGCATACTTAGGGTGGTCCTCATACAAATATATTTTTAAATATCATTTTCACGAAGACAAATAAATCGATTCACACCGAATTTACACTACGTACCTCTAATGTTAAGAAGCATAGCTTAGGCCACAAAACTTTTATTTAGGGTGGCCCTCATACACAAATATTTTAAAAATAGCATTTTCTCAAAGACTGCTTAATCGATTCTCTTGGAATTTACAATAATGGTTTTTATATTAAGAGGCAGAGATTGGATTGTAACAATTTTATTTAAAGTGCAAAATTAGGGTGGCCCTCATACAAAAATATTTATTGAAAACTAGCATTACCCTGTGCGCATCGCCTCACCTCAACCGTGGTGTAGATTCGATGTGCGGTCTGCGTGAAAATTCTATTTAAAAACTACTTTTGTATGAGGACCACCCTTAGTATGCACCCTAAATAAAATTTTTACCATCAAATCTGTACCCCTTAACATAAAAGCCATACTGTGTAAATTCCTTGAGAATCGATTTAAGCGGTCTTCGAGAAAATGATATTTAAAATATTTTTTTGTGTGAGGGCCACCCTAAATAAAAGTTTTGTATCCTTAGCTATGCCTCTTAACATAAGAGCTACGTGGTGTAAATCGTTTAACCTGTTATCGTGAAAATGACATTTTAAAAAATTTTGTATGAGGGCCACCCTAATTTTGCACTTTAAATAAAATTGTTACAATCCAATCTCTGCCTCTTAATATAAAAACCATTATTGTAAATTCCAAGAGAATCGATTAAGCAGTCTTTGAGAAAATGCTATTTTTAAAATATTTGTGTATGAGGGCCACCCTAAATATGCACCCTAAATAAAAGTTTTATAGCCTATGACACCCGCCCGATCGATACTAACTTATTTCCATCATTTTAAAACGAATTATGAATTTTCATTTTATTGTACTCTGAAATGCATTTTTCAAATGCATTTTTTTACTGCACAAATGCACTTTTTCATTTCTCATTCATGGGGACCGGTCACAAAGTTTCGGGGCGCGCTCACGAATCTAATGCAAAAAACCGCATTAAAATCCATCTTACTGCGCAAAATATCGGAGGTTGAGCCTTTTTTAGTGCTTTATTTCCTCGACTATAGGAGTAAGCTGTAAAAACACTTTTAATGCAATTGACACGTTATTTATTAGCTTTTTTTTCTTAAGTTTTACATAAAAGAAAATTTTTATTCTTTAAAAACGCTATTACAGCTTGTTTCTAACTTAATATTAGCATTGCTTCAAAATATTTTCTTAACCTGCTTTAGAAGCGCTTAAACAGCCAAAATAGATGCTGAGAACTGGCACAACTTCGTTTTCTTTAACGAAAAGATTACAGCTAAACAAAACCAACTATATTAATTGTTTTGATTTGGTATTTAAAGCTAAAAGAAATCACAGAGCATAGCATAGATTCATGGCTCTTATTAAAGCGCATTTAAAGTTAATTTACAGTAAAAACAATGGCTATATTTTGTAGCTTTTATTTTGCATGCATACTTCAAATTCTTGCTAAAAGAAATCTACACACATTTTTTTTCTCTATACTGATGCGCACTATTCGAGAGAGCGCTGAGAGCGCCAGCATAAGGAGCTGGTTCTTGGCTATAAATCAGCTTTTAAAATCAAAAATTTTGCTGAAAAACATCAATGTAGTAAAACTTATTTTTCTGCTATTTATTAGCTATTTTTTGAAATATTTAGGACAATTGAACTCAAAAAAAAAGCTGCAACGCTCTCGCTGTTGAGTTCATATTTTTGGTTAAGTTTTAGCTATTGATGCTTCCATGCAATTCACTTATCAAACTCTGAAGACATGAGTGTTGTGCAAAAATTATTCGAATAAGGAAATTTATTTGGACAATCAAAAACGCTCAACACTGATATAATTTTGCCAAATGAGCTAGTACTATTAAAGCTCAAAATATGAATTATCATGGAAACCATATTTGTTATCACTTAAGAAATAGTTGGATTATTGCGAAAGAGAAAATATGCATTTTAATAAATTTTTTGATACATTGATTTTTTATTGTTTAAAAATTTTCTAAATATAAAGAAACTTTGAGGCGTATTATTTATCTAGAGTTTCAGAAGAAACTAGTCGAAAAATTTCTATTCGCACACAGTTTGTAGTTCTGGAAGAAAGATTTGAATGCACACAGTTTGTAGTTCTGGAAGAATGATTTTGATTGAAATTTATGAAATTAATATTATATTAAAAAATTCTCATATTTTTCAAGAAAATAAAAGAGAAGTAAATTTGTTCAAATAAATGCCAATAAATATCAAAAACTTAAATACTTGTTATACATATTTATCTAATTAACAAATACTAATACCTTTACAATTTTTTATTGCTTGGAATGGAAGAAATATCGCTTTAATTTGGCTATTTTTTACCATTTTTCATTCTGTAAAGATATGTGAAATGCTAAATTCTGATTCCCAAAGGCGCTTTATAAGCTATATGATAGTGCATTCCTGATCAATTCCTAGTAGCAAAAAATGCAACGAAGCAATGATTTTTGCTAGAAATGCGCTGTATTAGCCAAAAACTTGCAACGCCTGCTACTTGAGTATTGATCATGTAATCATGTAATTAATAAAATCTTCTTACTTACTTACTTGGGTGGCCATAACAACCCGTTACCGGGTTACGGCCGACCTCAAAAGCTCTCTCCAGGCGCCTCTGCTTTGCGCACGCCTTCTCCAATCATTCACACCAAGCGTGGATAGGGTTTCCTCGGCTTGGTCTTTCCATCGGAGGCATGGTCTTCCTCTTCGTCGTCGCCCAGTGGCTTCTGCATCAAACACCTTTTTCGCCGGAGCTTCTTCGTCCATACGCACAACATGTCCCAGCCAGCGCAGACGTTGAATAGTGATGCGCTTGACTATGTCAATGTCAGCGTAGAGCTCGTACAGTTCGTGGTTCATTCGAATACGGTAGTCGTCGCCGACGCGAACAGGACCGAAGATTTTGCGAAGAATTTTTCTCTCAAACACCCCAAGCGTGGCTGCATCAGTCTGCGACACAACCCATGCTTTTGCGCCGTAAAGTAGCACGGGTAAGATGAGCGTCTTGTAGAGTGTCAGTTTTGTCGGGCGAGAGAGGTCTCTACTACTCAATTGCTTACTGAGACCATAGTAACACCTATTAGCAAGAGTTAGTCTTCGCTTTATCTCCAGGCTGACATCGTTTTGAGTGTTCACGGCGGTGCCAAGATAGGTGAATTCCTTGACAACTTCGAAAGTATAGTTGTTCGCAGTAACAAAGGATCCAATACGCCGCGTCTCCCTGTTTGTGGACAGCATATACTTTGTTTTGCCCTCGTTCACCGTCAAACCCTTCTTATCTTATCTTCTTATCAGCGATATTATGCCCTGACGTAAGGAATTGACAATTTGACATTGAGTATCTTGTTTCGTGGAAGTTTTTCTTAGGACAACCCATGCAATCTATTTGATGCTATATGTAACCGTTCATTTAAATCATGCTTCATTCGATTAGCAGATTGCTGGAAAAATCTTGCGGTATAATCTTAGGTTACTTTTTAAAACGACGTTACAAATTTTATATTTCTTTACACTATATGCACAGATTTTTTATATAAAAAATACATAGTATCATTACCATAATGAAATGACTTTGTTCACGCTTGTTTTCTTTAATTGCAAGAACACAAATACAATTTGAACAAGTTGGCTTGTTAAACATTCGTACATAATAGAGAAACAATTCATTTAAATAGGATTTCTACAAATTAAATTAACGTAATTTCCATGCTTTCATTTAACGAAAAGAAAATAAAAAAGAAAGATTTCTTTATGAAACTCAGTCATTTGTCATAATGAGCGCAGACAGCACAGCATTTGCGGTTATTGTCACTTGTTATGGTAATGCTTCTGGCTTTTGAATAGTAATGAAGGTAATCGCCATCGTCAGATGTGAAGAAATTAAGACGAGCGAGCGTTGGCAATGCAAACTGCTACTTAAATGTTATGGCTTATGTTATAGCAGTCAGTAGTCATAATGAAAATATGGCAACAGCAACAACAACAACATAAGGAGCAACACAGAGCTGGCACTACAATTACAACAATAATAACAATAGTAATAACAATAATAATGCACACGTTAATAAGGTCTGCGCGCATGCGCGCAATTGTTGCACAAAAAATCTTTAGCAGCACTTGCTGTTACTCTTTAATGGCTTTAGCTTAAAGGTGCAAGACGTAAGTTAATTGAATAGAAATGAAATTCATTTCATTTTGTTAACTATTTTTATTTGTTTTTCCACTTTTTTTTGTTGGTTCGCATTTCCACTTGGTTGCTGCTAAATTTATTCGTAAAAAATGAACTACACTTCGAATACTTTGAGTTAATTTAATAAATATTTTTATGGTAATAAGAAATTTCACATTTCATTTATATTGCAAATGTAAGTAGTGTTGTGGGATTTGTGAAGTTAAATGAAGATTAAGGTTTGCTATAGTTAATAAGTGAAGCTCTGCTAGAGACTTTAATAATTCAAAGTTCAGTTTACTATTCTTGAAAGGAAATAAACTCAAACCTGAGTCGAATTGACTATATGTATGTATTCCAAATCGTTTTATAAATCAAAATTGGAAAAAATATTTGAATTTAAGTCCATGCGTGCAGAGTCCTATTCAAACGTTTTAATAACTAATATTTTGCATATGTTTTACGTTGAATGTAGGCATTCTGTCCACTGGCTGCTAACTTTGTATATGGAGATGTGAGCAAGTTGCCATACCAAACATTGACTTTCTTTGCGATGTTGTAGGCAATGCGCCTTTCATTTGTTCCACATTGTAGAGGTCAATCGTTTTCTCAAAATAATAACAGCTATGAGCATTATTGTCTACGAGGCGAGTAACTGTATGTTGGTGTTGGTTATTATATTTTTGCCACTGGGTTTCTAAAACAAAAATATTGAGTGAATCGTATGAAGAAAGAGAATTAATCAACATTTTCTGTAAACAAAAAATTTTGCTGAGAGAATTGTACCTGAATTAATCTCTTTCTCGTTGAAAAGGGTGACCACAAAAGCCATGTTGAAGTTTCTGCCGCAAGATGTGGCCGATTTTGCGAATCAGCCCACTACTTCCGAATCACCAACTAATTTTCGGTAAAGAATTTGGAAAGAAAATGATAAGACCATTTGATGATGGCAATAGCTAAGGCTTAAAGAATAAATGCAAAATAATGACTATCCAGTGGTGGGCACGTAGTATCCCTATCCGCCCCCATTGCCCGCACCGTTATTCGATGCACAAGCAAGCAAAAAAAAGTCACAGAATTTCAACGCTATCGAGGCACAGCGTTGACTTGCGACGGCGCCGCATTGTGTCTTGACCAATGGTGGGCACTAACATGCATGCACATTTTGTTTCCATGTAGTGGTACAACAACCATATGAAGTTCTACTCCGCTGAAGTAGAATTGAATCGTTGTTGTGCGCTCACATTTGTATACGTATACACAAATGCTCTCCCGTTACTCTCAATTACGCTCTCGTTAGAACTTGCAGAAGAACTTGTGCCCACCTATGGTCTTGACGAATGTAGCAATTGTTTTTGTTTGTAGTGCAATTTGGGTTTTTTTTTGTGCTGTTGGCGAATTTGGAAATGAAAGTAAAAAAAACTTTAAAATTTCGTTTGTTGTTGCTTGATGTTGTTGCTTAGCCTTTTTGTTAGATTTCCATGCCTACCTAAACTAAGCTGGTAGATGTATGTATTTAGTAATGCAAATTGGACTAAGTTCAAGCAGGCCACACATGATTTACATCAATATAGTCTGAATTAGACGTCTGCGTAAGCGCATTTGAAACGGCCATCAAGTCACTTGGCACATTACAAGTCTACCAATTTTTATGTATGCAAATCAGAAATCAGATCAAAACAATTCAAGAAGGGTAAGCACTGCAACCTCAAATGAATATTCTACAAGTTCAAGCCCAATTATGAGGTCAAGTCGTACGTTTTCATGCTTTTTTTTTGATTCGAATTTTGGCTGTTGAGAAGCAAAAATGTCAATTTCAAGAATGTAGAAATAAAAGAAGCTGTCGTCAATGTGCGCTTCATTGTTGTTTGCCTGAGCAATGGCTTCTTTTTTTTCTTAAGAAAGACGATGCTTTTGTTGTAAATGTTTTGTTGAGTTGAACAAAGTTTACAGCGAACTACAAGTCACAAGCAAGCGAAGCTCAGTTATTTCGTTGTATCGTTCTGTTTCGAGTTGCAGAACGTCAAACTTTACTTATACTTGTCAGCAAGTCCTATAGTCTGACGTTACAGCATGTGCACTTGCGCAGACCTCTGGTGTGAATGTCCCTAAGTTAGTGTTAAACTTATTTCTTTAAGACACTATTGAGTCATAAATTTATCTAAACAATGCTTGACGATTCAGGAAGTTGGAAAAATTTTGGTGGGAATTTCAGGCACTTGCTATTGATCGTGCACATTGAGAGGAGAAGGAACAATAGAGAGAGAAGTTTAAAAACACAAGAGATAAAAATGTGTTATATATTCAATTTTACAACCCGGTTTGAAAAAAAAAAATCCAATTCTAAGTATGGCAACACTAATTATACTTTACCACGTACTTTGTCTTTATTATCTGTTGTTTTTTTTATGATCTGTATTTCAGCCATTTGTTAACTCGCAAATAAAGTGCCAATTCGAATTTAGCGCATGCGCGAATACATTAAAATATTTTCCATTTTCTACAGTTTTTCCACAGCCACTTGACCAAATCCAAATTTTTTACAACATGCAACATTTTACTATGATTTAATGTTTAGTCAAGTACTATTTCAAAAGTTATTATTTTCTAGTATACATTTACATTTATTTATACGTCATTTTAAAAATGTTTGTTTGTTTAGTAATTTGTTTATTGGGTGTTACGTATGAGTTATTGGTCTTAAATTGAATTATAGAACTGGTAAAAGATTTAGAGTTTCCAACTTACTTAATTAATTGAAAAAAAAAAAAATTCCAAAAAAAAAAAAAAGTTTCCAACTTACTATGAAACCAAATATGTTAGTGTTGAAGTTTGTTTAAGAAAATAAGAACTAACTCTCTATTTCTATTTTAAAATAGATCGGCATGTGCAAATATCGTAACTCAGAAACAACATTTTTTTGCTTGACTTAAAGCTTAATAGCTAAGAAGGCTAATAGCTGTAGTAGCTAAACTTTATTATTATTATTATAATATAACATGGAAAAAATTGATATAAAACTTACCGAAAGTTATCAGTCGAAATTACCAGTACCTGAAAAGAAGAGAAAAGCAAATATCAGATGAAATCAATCATTTTTTTTTATGAAATATTTTTCCCACTATGTATCAGTATTCCATAACTGAGTATCATTTCAAGACTTGACACTTTGCTAACCTTTCATTTAAACAAAATCAAAAATTATGACTGACTTTCTTCGCTATAATCATAGATATCGAAATAAACCCTTTATTTTCCTAAATACACTTTTAGTTTTTCAAGATTCTTTTTTTTTGTTTTTCCAAGGATCGTGTTTAGCTGCATGTGCGCGTGTGCTGCCATCAACACATTTTTTAACGCTAATAATCGTACCTTGGCTGTAATGCGCAACAATCTAGAAAATCAGATACGTGATCAGCGAATATTTATCGCGCAATCTTGGAAATATTTTTTTTTGTCTTCATGCTGAAGTACTATATGGATTCTAGAGCCAACAGCAGCAACAACACGATCAGCAATAGTAGCATCAGGCAGCACCATCTTAACGACAGCAACAAAAGTAGCAGCAATTTAATGTTGCAGGCGATACAGTGCAGATCAGGCAAAGGTTCTTATCATAGCAGTCAGCCACTTTTATGGATAATGAGGCATCAACGGTGATGTGCAGCCAACTAAGATGACGATCTATTAAGATCAATGAGCAGGATATCTTAAGCAGTTCAATGTATTAAAAAGGGATCAAAATCACAGTGATTTGTTTGCTGCATGGCATAAAGTCAGTGGTTTAAATTATCTAAAATGCAGTATTATCCCAAAGGGAATATTTATATGTGTTTCCAACACCTAAAAATTTTTTAGAATTTTTGAAGCCCATGGATCTTTAAGAGGATTCTATATTTAAATAAAGCACTTGGTACATTATTATTTTTTCTAAGCGAACTATAGCCAACACGAGTCATGTGCAACATAATTGCGATTTTACAGCGCGATAAAATTGTTTCACTAGCTACCACAGTCGCCTGCGATAAAGATCTTGTTTGGCTTTGGTAGCTGCCTTAAGAATAACATTGTTTGTTAACCAGTTTATCTTTGGATTAACGATTTTTTATTGACTGTTCCTTAACACCCACACTTTGCGTTATTAAGACAAAGTTGATATTGTTCATATTCATAGTTTGTTTTTAAAATAAAGGGAAATTCATACTCTGTGGCTTGGGACTATTTTCTGTTTTATTTATATTTTTTTGTTGAAAAAAAGTTTGAATTCAACATATGTACATTTCTAAGGAAGGCAGTCATTTAGTCACAGTAATTCAAATCCTAGAATCTTCGCTAAAAAATTAGTGTTTGAAATGAAGTCTCTCACATTGTTAAAGAACTTGTTGACAAATCACAAAATAATAAGTTCTTTTGGTAAAAAATTCCCATAAAACCGATGTTATTTTTTTAAACTAATTCCAATGCTGATCAAAAATTGAGTTAGACACAGTGCAACAATTCTACAGAAGCACACGCAACTTCAAATATTTTGCAAAAAAAGTAAAAAGTTAAGTCACATTCGAAAACACAGCAATAGCACTTCCTTTACTGCTACACAAACAACATGCATAGAGCGATACGTTGCCATGTTCGAAGCAGAACAGCCGATAAACAGCCAAAGTACCGTCATCAAGAAATAGAAACTTAACACAAACCGGTGTGCCGCGTAAGTCAATACGTTTTCATTTCCAAAACCTTTTGAAACAATTTGCTTGTATGGTAAGGCCACGCCCATTTTTCAAAAATCGCCATTTTTTTCTAATTCTTGACTGAATTTTTTTTTGTATTTGTGTGAAATTTGATTTCATTGCATTAAAAAATTCTCTCAGTATAGCGTTTTGAACTCGTATAGGAAGTGCCACGCCCTCGCAACGTAAAACGCCAACTTTTTTCCCCGACCTTGTCTAAGTTTTTCCTAGTATTTTTGAGAAATATAGCGTTTTAAATGTTATTTATTATGGGTGGTAGGAGTGTCCGTTAACCGTCCGTCAATACCGAGAAGTTTGTTTGAAACTGTGACCCGTGTGCCAAATTTTATTAAACAAGCTGCCTTGGTTTTCTTGTAATCGTGACATCCACGGACAGACGGACATGGCTGAATCGACTCAGATGGCGACGCTGATCAAGAATATATATACTTTTCTGCACCTGCCACGCCCCCTTCAATGCGGTTTCTAATCATTCAAGCGATTATTTGGCAACTCTTTTACTAACTAAAAAGTATCCCACGCATTTAACATGAATAAAATCAAAATATAATGCCGAGTCCTCCGAAGAAATATTTTTATTTTGACTTGAACAATAATTGGAAAAATTTTTCCTCATGATTCATTTTCAAATTGCTTTGGCGACAGTTTATCCACAGCAAACCATCACTTGATATGAGGGATATGATTGAAATAACCGCCTCGGTGATTGAAATAAAACACTCCCGTGCAAACAGTTTTGCCATTGTGGGTCTTGGGCCTCAGCTGTACCGAGTAAAAATTTTTAGCACTCAAATTCAGCCACAATTACTGTAAACTTTGACCTCAAAAATATTTCTAAGTCTTATTAACCAATATTAGTCTTTCATTGAGCTGTATATCCAAAATAAAAAAGCTTAAAGTTATCGAATTCAGTAATTATATAGAATTCGTCAATGCTATAGATTTCTTATCAATAAAAACATTTTATATTTAACAAACTCTTAAGTAAGTTAAGTTATGAGAATTTTGTTGAACTATTAGTTTCTTTGGTAATAAATATTATATTCAATTTATAGGTTTGACTCTAAGTTTATTCGCCTATCTATCATTTTCCTTTTCCTTAGGTGTGTTTCATTTACTTAGACTTTGTATTGCACCGTTTGATGACCGTGGTGTTGACTTTATCTCCAATAAAATTATTATTTTTTATTTGCATTAAGTGCTAATGTTATTAAATTACTTGTTATTAATCATTTAAGTCAATCATATTGCTAACATTTTATTAATAGAATTTGTGCAAAATTATGGGGTTTTTATGAAGCCATTATAATTAAATGGTGTTTATTATTTGCAAAATGTAATATATCAAATTGGTACCCACTTTAAAGACTATTGCGATTTATAAAATCTTATTGTTATAAAATAGATAAAGTCTTTCATTATTGATTAACTATTTCAAAGTGAATTAAATAATTAAATGGAATTGAAAAAATTATTGAATTTTTTTCTTTTACTTATATGAAAATAAAAACACATTTCCTAACCTAACTTTTGTTTTTTGTAGGCTTTTGAAAAACGTGCTTTTAGCAATTTCAGGTTCGGGTATCTCGAAATCCTGACGTTATGGAGCAATTTTGACCCTGGACTAGTTTTCATAATTTTTTTTTGTCTGTGTTATTATGGCAATAATGTCATGAAACAAAGGGGGAATGAACATAGTTCCACTAGTAATCAGGACAATGATTTTTTCATTAAATACAATGCACAACTTGAGTTTACACAGAGGCCAGGGAAAACCCCAGTTTTCAGCATGATGTCAGGACCTTGAGGATTTTTTTTTTATAAAGCATTGAAACAATGAACGATGCCACCTCCTTTAAAAAATGCTTACAAAAACATTTTTTACATTATTTATTGATTATTTTTTTGTCCAAGCTCTCCTCGAATTTTATTAAAATCGATTAACATATTTTGAGAATAAAACAAGCCCTATAACACACTAAATTTTCATTAAAATTGGGGGTTAAATGTAGTATTAGAAATAAATAACATTCAATGGAAAAAAAAAACCGAGTCATGTGGGTTATACAAAAAAAAATTGGAGTTTACAAAAATTTATTAAATAATTCCATATTTAAATTTTAAACTGATTACAGAACTTTTTTCTCATGCCATTTGTACGTTGATATTTAATTTAAAATTTTATTTGTTTATAATAAATTTATAAATTAAATATATATAAATAATAAAATTACCTCCACTGTATCACTCCCGCGAAGCTGTTGCTGCCGCAGCGCAGCAGAGCGCTGCGCCTTGCAATTTTTTATTTTATTAAATTCAAAACAATTCTTCATCACTCTGTTGCATTTTCGTTCTGCATTTTATTTTAATAAACACTTTAACTTATTTCCACTTTCACTTATTCAAATTTTCACAATTTTTCGCACTTTTATTTATTTTAAATTAAATATTTTAATTTTCACAATTAAAGCAACGCATGAACACTACTTACCCGTCCCGATTGTTGATAAAAGACTATTCGTCTTAAGAGCCGAAGAATATCCGGTGATGATCGTTTTGATTAACGGTTTGGCACAACAACAAAACAAACTTGCTGAGTGCAAGCGCACGTGGTTCGATGTGTGTGAACTTAATGATATTTCTATATTTGAAGATGGAAAAGCATCAAACAGTGTCCCAGTGTACAAAAGCATCGAATATTACTGAGGAGTCGAAAAATGTTCTAAAGATCAAATGTAAATTTCAATAGAAATAAAATTAAGAAAAGCTTACTCCATATAAGGTTTTGTTAAATTGCATAAGTACGTGCATTGACAGTAAAAGTGCGCGTACGACTTAAATTTTTATTAAAATTTTAATTTGGCATGCTATACTCAGTAGCGTACCAAGGGGAAGTCGAGGGTCGGCCGCCCCGGACCCAAACACTTGGCTGGAGACAAAATTTGAAGCAGATGATTGAAAATTGACGAGTGCGTTGATATAAGGTGAGAGCAAAAGTAAGTTTGTGGGCGGTGTCACGCCTTCCACATGAAAAAATGTTGAACTTTTTCTATCGATTAATATTTAAATTCAGGATTTTATTTTCAATGTAAGGACTTTGATTGTCATTACCAATGTTAAATTTGAAACATATGTAAGTAGTTTATTTTTCTGTATCCAAATAACTTGCAATTTTATGCCCTTGACCATTGGAGCGGCATCTTTTCGGTCCCCTTGCCTATCTTTCAATAGCGTCAATGACCTCTTCTGCCTTAATTTTCTTATACAAAGGCTATTACCAAATTAAACTTATCGTGCCACCTACCGGTAAGGGCTGAACAATGTCTGCCAAGCGAGCTTGCTATACATAAAACTTTAATAAATGACGAAAGTTATTAGCTTGATCTCCCGGAAAGTAGTTAAGTTATAAGACTGTGCACGCCTTTGAATGCAGGTTTATATATTGCACCAGGTCAGTACGTATTCATCGTTCAGAAGGCACTTTGTCCATCAGGCTTTTTGAACAGTAATCCATTGTGTTGCCTCGTTTTGAGCCCTCTGATCTCAGAATTCAGGTGGCTTTCGTTCCCTGAATATTGAATGCGACATCTAGTATTTTTGGATATTACAACGTCAGAATGATTCTTCTTTCAATGTGTAAATTGAAAAAGGGTGAAGGTAGAACGCCAGCTTTAAGTGTTTCCGTACGTCTGTACTTAAGTAGTATATCAATTTTTGAATTCAACGTTCAAAACCTTGCTTTGGAATCGGATCAGATTAGATCTACGGAACATCATTAAATGGAAAATATATCGAGTCGATGGAAATGCCTGCAATAGTAAAAGGCATCATCTGAAATTATTCTTGATAACTGTAAAGCCCATGTGCACACTAGAATCAGGCTTTTGGGAAAACTCCACTCCGAAGCATGAGAGATGCAAAGCTTAGATTTAAGTAAAATTTAGGTCTTCCTTAACAGTGATGGACCAAGAGCCCGTGGACTTTTTTTGAGCAGGTTCTTAAAAAATTTAAAAATTTTAATATGACTTTTCAGCCTACCTAAATATAGTTTAAAAATCCGGTATAGAAAGTAGTTAGATCACAGGATATGATTGCCTAAAGTGGCCGAAAAATTGTTTTCGCTTTATTATTTGAAAAGTAATCTTAAAAGGAAAGTTTTTACTTGAGAAAAAGTCGTAGAAGAGATTAAAATGCAACGAATTTTTGCTTCTTTAAAAAAGGAGCAGGCCTCCATAATATTATCGTTTTTCGTAACCTTTACAACCCAGATATATAATCATAAAGAAATCATCAAAACATATTACTTGTTCATATACGGACTTATCAAACTTTTTAATTTGTAGCAACATATAGAACCTTCAGCTAATTAAAACGCGATACAAACCAATTGATCTTATTAGATATTAATAGTGGGTTATTTAAATGACCCTCGTGTCGTAACAAATTGTTCTCGACAAAAGTCAAATTAACAAGCGGCATTAAACTCCAATTAACCAATTTAGTAGCGCACCCCCACACAAAAAGTGCAACAAACGCTGGCTGTGGTATATCGTTTACATAACTAAATGGAAATTTATCGCTATCGTTTATAAATTTGTCAACGGAATCAATAAGAAATTAATTTGTATTTTGAGAAAATATTCCCACAATTATTATGCTGCAACTGCGACGACAACAATTGTGCCGTGCATCAACAACTGCGGCGTGGCACATGAAATTTACTGCGCGCGCGCTGGGTCAAGTATCGATTCCAAGCTGATGATGCCTTCGCATCGATGGTGATGATGTTGCTGATGCGCGAGGAAGACTCAAATTATTCAATTGAACGCATTTAATTTATTTTAATACTTTTAATCAAATTGAAAGATCAGACACTATGGAATACGATTCTCTTTAATTGCAATTAAAAAAAAATGAAACTAGAAAACTGATATATGCGAGCCCACGTCTTAATGGCGTCATGTGTGCCAGTAAGAGGGTTCCTATGTTGTCTACAATTTGTATTTAACTTTATTGCCGCGAAAAAATTAAAATCAACCTAAAACTGAACAACAACAACAATTTGATTAAATAATGAGTTTTCAATGAATCTGTTAAATCGCCAACGTCGACTGATGGTGTCTGCTCCCTCGATTCCCATTTGCTTGAACAGCAACAATTGCTGCTGCTCTTTGGCATTCGTTTTGCGATCAGCTTTTAATTAAATTATTGTTGCTCTTTTAGCGGTTGTAAGTAGCATTTTCTTTGCAGAAGTTGGTCAGCTCTGAAGTCAGAAATAGGGTGTCTCTCATGTACTTAGTTTAATTAATGTTGTAAAGTTAATATTCAAAGAATTATATGCGAGCCAGCTAGTTCCACAGTTATTGCGTCTGTCTGCCGGAGAATGTGGACAATGATATTGGATTTTGTGAGCAACAGAAGTCAGGACTCTAATGACAAAAAAGTTAAGACACGAGCAATAGAAAATGCAGTGCTTTTGGGGATTGAACTCTTGATTACTTTACAATTATGAATATTCGTTCATTATATTAAAAACTAGCTATTTGTGCGACTTTGTAACGTGAACCTTGTTTCCCTTTACTCTCTCATCGACAATTCTTTTGTTTATTTTATTGAAATTTGTTTTGAAAATCAATTAACTCTCACGCTCTCAAAATGGCATCATTTTCAGCGCGTTTCGCTCTCCCTAATGACTTCACCTTGTTTAGTTACACCATCCAAAAAAACAAAAGCAACAAACACACACAAACACTGTATTTGCCATAAAACGATTTGTTATGTTTGCATGCTTGTTTCAATTTGCGCAAGTAATTTTTTTCTGTAGCAATTTCAAAACTTTGATAACTTGATATTTAATTGAGTTATCGTGGCAGTTTTTAATGGAAATTGAAGCCAAAAGCCCAAGGAATTAAACTGAATAAGTTCGGTTTTTGCGTGATGAGCAGAAATCAAAGCACATTGCTATCATTTCATTCATATAGATCAGTGGTGGGCACGTAGTGTCCCTATATTGCCCGATTCGTTATTCGACGCACAAGCAAGCGAAAAAACATTTACAGAATTTCAATGCTATCGAGGCACAGAGTTGAGTTGAGTTCAAATGAAAACAAAAAAAAAACACACAAGCGCTGCGTCGCATTGTGTCTTGACGAATGTAGCAATGTTTTTTGTTTATAGTGCAATTTGGTTTTTTTTTTTGTGCTGTTGGCGAATTTGGAAATGAAATTAAAAAAGAGCTTTAAAATTTCGTTGTTGTTGCTTGATGGTGTTGTTTCGCCCTTTTGTTTGATTTCCATGCCCACCACTGATATAGATTAAAATTATGAATATGTCCTCTAACTCAGAACTAAGGAGTCAATTTTAAAATTATAATACCTTTTTTCAAAGCTTATCAAATTAACTCTTAAATAATATACACTTTGTTATAATAAACGCAAGGGTTCCTGGTTTACTCAGATTGTTCAGATGGCAACCTCTCCTAAATTAGATTCAAGCGAAAATTTAAGAATAGCTAATAGGATTAATTAAAAAAGAATTGCACCAGAAAGAAATTTATGTCAAAAGAAATCATCTGAGTCTGACCTCACGGGCTATCAAAGAAAATATTTGACGGGGGAAAACCTCCCATGCGGCCAAAACAGTTTTAAAGAAACGCCATGATATACAAATACCGAAAGCTCAAAAAGCTTTGATAGATTTTTGAACACTGAACACGAATCTGGGCTCAAAAGTTGCCCATAGCGTATAGTTTTTGAGGACTTGGGGGTTGAAACCCCCAAAGTGGTTTTTTTTTTGGTTTTTTGGATATTCGTGGGCATTAAGCTCGGAGTCCTAGCATATTCGTAAATATCTCGAATTGAAGCTCTCGAACCCAATTAATCAAAAATTCAATCGCATGTCTTCTCATCCCTTCCCATTAATTCGTTGACACGTGACTTACTGTCTGTGACTTTTTCAGCAAGCAACATAGTCATAGCTCATTGCCTATAAGAAGCAATTGTCGGCTACTGGTGGGGTTATGCTCAAGACAGTTCTTAGTTTGCGAAGTATTCTAACATCAAAGGCAAACATCGTCACATAAGTCTAGATGTTAAAGGAGACTAATTCCTTCTGTTTGCATTAAGATATGCTTCGGGAGAAAGAATGTTCCTAATACAAAAAATATTTACAAAATTTATCTGCTTTGGGTCACCTTTATCAACATTACTAACTACATACAACTTTATGTTTATCTAATTCTGAGAATTTCACTGGCGATTACAATTAAAAAGAAATCGTCGTCAATCGCACGCATAAATGAGTGCGAATCCCGCGAGTGCGTCTGCTGTTTGCTGTGAATTTAAATGCGTTGCAACTGTTGCGCGCGCACTTTTGCCATTCATTTGCTTGCAGTTTTATTGTGCCAACCAACTCTGTAAATCATCATCGAACCATCTTCGATTCGTGTCAATATTTTTTATATTGAATTTATTATCATCCTCCTATATTGACAGTTTCTATTTGTTTTATTAACACGCTGTAGCTATTTATGATGTATGTTGCTCTTCCTGGTCTTTCATCCAACATTTTCTGCTTACATTATTAATTATCTTTGTTGATTTAATATTAATTTTTATTCGCATTTATTGTATGTATGGTTCTTTTATTTGTTATTGAGTTCATAAAAATGTTGTTATTGATGTTGTGAGATAAATAAATCCATAGGGGAAAAATGTTTTAACCAACCTGTATTTGTGCCTCGCATTGAGTTAACCCATAAAATGTGTACATATGTTACACATAGACAACAGGAGAAGTAGTTAAATTCTTTCCATTTTAGAATATTTATGAATTTATATATATGTAAGGAGGTCCACACGAAAAGGTTATATAGGTACCGGTCAAACTATTTATTAGGATAAACTGGTTTTTCTTAGGCCAAACTAGTTCATCTGAACTGTGTTAGGAAAAAACAGTTTAGCCTAGAATGAACTTGTTATTCAAATTTTTGGTAAAAGATTGACAGCCTCCCGAGCCAGTATATTTCTGATGTTTACCCACACATTTCGTAGTTGAACATCTGCAGGATTTCTGAAAGCTCTACTTCCTATAGGTATTAAAACATTTGAAGGATTTTCTTTGATGATTGTGTTTTTAGTGAATTATTCGTTACCTTAATTTCTCTAATTCCGAACGTATAATTTTGTTAATTCTGGTCATTGGGTAGCAAAAACTTTAAAAACAGACGGCGAGGCAAGCCACTAAAAAACCAAAAGTTGCATTATATTTCAGATATATTTGTACAATGTTTTAAGAAAAAGACTTAAACTTTTCAAAAAAAAAGTTTGCAATAGAAACTTCTGCAAAAATACATTGAAAACAAACACAAATCGAACTGTCAGAAAAGACTTTTAAATTGCATAAATTAAAATTCAGTAAAAAACATGGGACATTGGCTCCATATATTTCTTCAATACACCACTATAGTCACTGGCACCTTATAAATGCAATAAGCACGCAGCTATACATATACATATATGTATATTAGTGTAGGGTAAAGTACGCAAAAAAGTATGTACTCAGTTGCAATAAGATTTTTATTCTTGATCAAAGTCGAAAAAAATAAAATAATGGTTATTTCTAATCAAAAAACATAAAAGTCATGAGGAATTTTATCGAAAAAGTATTATACTATAACGATTTCGCAGTGTTTTTTTTTTATCAAAAAATCACAATTCATTAAAATCGCAAAATTGATGTCATTAATTGTTGGTGTAACTTCGAATTTTAATTTTTTGATTTAAGCTTTGGGCTGTTTCATTTAGTATAGAAACTGTTGAATAAAAACCAGCACCTTAAAGATGATTTTAAAAATAGCTATTAAGGAGATTATCTCTGGCATCGTCAAAATTTAAATACTCAATACCGCATTAACAGAAAAAGTGCGCTTGGGTCTTAAATTTTTATTTAAATGAAATTTCTTTCACCACGTTAAGTGTGCAACACCTTCATTTTGAAATCCGCAAACTTTTTGTTTGACTATAGATCTCACTATTTCCAGGATTTCTTCGAAATCCGATTTCATTACTTTGAATAATTTTCTTAATATAGCGTTTTAAGATTGTTTTATAGAAGTTGCCACGCCCACTATTTGAAAATAACCCTTCTTTGTCCATAGCTTTTCCAAATCACTCCTACTGCTTGTGTGAAATTTTGTGCCATAATCTTAAATAATTCTCTCAGTATAGCGTTTTGAAGTTTTTCCTTGCGTGACAAGTGCCACTCCCTCTAGTTAAAATTCGCCAATTTTTCGACCAGAGTTGTTTTCAGTTTTTCGTAGCATTTTTGAGAAAATTGGTTACACAACATCAAATAACTTTTTCAATAAAGCGTTTTAAATGTTTTACTCATATGGAAGGTAGGCGTGTCCGTGATCCTATTTCGCCCATTCTCAATTTCAAGAAGCTTGTTTGAAGGTTTAGCCTTTGTACTGAGTTACACTCAATTATCGTAATAATCGTTATGCGTTACAAAAGTAATGATAATGTGAATACAACCTGACTGTAGAGCAGTGGTGGGCATGGAAATCTAACAAAAGGGCGAAACAAAAACATCAAGCAACAACAACGAAATTTTAAAGTTTTTTTTAACTTTCATTTCCAAATTCGCCAACAGCACAAAAAAAAACAAATTGCACTACAAACAAAAACAATTGCTACATTCGTCAAGACACAATGCGGCGCAGCGCTAATCCCTTTGTGTGTTGTTTTTGTTTTCATTTAAAGTCAACTCAACGCTGTGCCTTGATCGCGTTGAAATTCTGCGAATTTTTTTTCGCTTGCTTGTGTGTCGAATAACGGTTCGGGCAATGAGGGCGGATAGGGATACTACGTGCCCACCACTGCTGTGGAGTATAAAAATCAGTGAATAATCCTTACTTTGATTTCTTCTTTCGATCAAAAATTGGAGTTATTTTTTAGATTTTGTTTTTCGATCAAAATTACTGAGCTGTGTGAGTGTTTTTCCTATTTGAAACTAAATACATTTTCTATATATCGATTGGTAAAGGTCGAAAATGAGATTCTCAATATCATCGGGAACCCCTCTGTCTCTATTAAAGGACCATTTAAGGCCTATCAGAAATGGATATTAAATATCACTAAGCATATCGGAAACTTAATCGAACCGAAATAATTAATAGCCGTACTCAATCGATGGGAAAAGGTCGAAATTGAATTTTGCACCTAACTACCTTCTGTTTCCTAAAGGCTGGATATTGGCTCATTTGAAGAAAAATTGTTTTTGCATCGATTGATATTTCAAGCCTTACATGAATTTTGAATTCATTCATTGGAAAAAGGTCGAATTCAAATTATGTGAATCGCAAAAGGGTCCAATTTTTTTAATTTTAAAAAACATTTTAATTTTTACACCAATAATGCTAGTAAGGTCAACAACGAAATTTAGAGTTAAAACCCATTTTAAGCCTACCAGCGAAAAAAATTTCTACCACCGAAGGAAGAGGTCGAAAAATAATTTTTTATCAAAAAAAAAAAATGTTAAAATAAAAGTTAAGTTTTGAAGAAAATTAAAATTGCGAGTAATTTTTGAATAAAAAAAATTATTATCCAATGTGATATTGGAGCGGCGTCCCTGATTTTCCCATCGGCCATGAAGTCAAATCCTTCCTTTGATATTGCCAATGCAGTAAAGGTACTTCCACACTATAGCCACTTACAGCTGTCATTGGATGGAATATCGTCAGCGTTTGGTTTTTTTTTTTCTGCTGTTTGCACCTCAGATGTAAATTTTTGCATTTAGTGGAACGTTGCTGCTGAGTTGCTGACTGCTGCATGTTATTGTTGCTGCATGCGTCTCACGAAACGATTTGCTTGCTCGTTGTTGAATGCAAAAAAACTTGATTGATTGGCTGCCAGCTTTGATGGCTGGCTGGTTGGTTCAAGACAACGGTTGCATCCCATAGAGAGCTTAGAGTTCCCGTAAGTTTTGTCTTAAAATGGCTGCAATGGTTGCCGCAGTAGTGGGATTTTTTTGTATTTTGCATTTTGCGAATGACAGAATGCGCCATCATGAAGCAGCAGCAGCTGCTTTTGCATGCATTCAATGGTGGATCGTGATGAAATTTAAATTCTTTCCCATACTTGCATTTAAGTGGCTACAAAGTGAAGCTATTGCACAGCAGTGCGCGTACTTTGGAATACAGGGTGTGCCAGGTGTATGCTTATAGCTTTATTTTGCACTTATCTACATAATTTATTATCTCATAATAACCCACATTAAGTTATAGGAAATTAAAACCAATTGTCGCTGATATACAACAAACGTGCTTTATAAATTAAAATGCTATCAGTTAAGCCGCAGTGAGTGATATCAAATCAAATTCCATGTTCTATTAATAATTCAAGCGTAATGAATCGATGATGTGATGTCTTTCCGTACAACATTTGTTTCGTAAATTAAGATTTCTGACAAATTTCAATCCAAATATTAATTTTAACTAGTCAAACTGCTGTATTGTTTGATATGTACGTAATTTAATTAAATATTCTTATCACTGACACCATACCGTTGTTATTATCACTAAAATTCTTACATATTCCTTGATTAATTTACGCGCGCGCTGCTCCGCTCTTCCGCCGCCGCTAATACGCGGGTAAGTACCTACTACTCGTATTAACTGTTTTTAATTTTGGCTTTTTAATGCGACATTTATTGTAAATTTTATGACAGTAACTCACGTTGCGCAATTTTATTTCATCAGCCACAATAGCGACGACAACTTCTGGTGCTGTCAATGTCATCTATCAATTGTCAATTGCCATATGAAATTGCAGTCGTTGAACGATCACCACATGCTGACATCGTAAAGTAAAACCCAAATGTCTTTAATAATTTTAATGATTTTTTGTGGTTAACTAAAAGGGCGACTTTTGCTATGCGACGACACTTGTAATGTTTGTTGTAGGGAAAACAAATGAGTTCCTTTTTGCTTCTTTTAATTATTAATGAATTAGCAATAAATTCACAATTAATATGACAATTTTTAATTGCAATTGATTAACGAGCACATCCGTGAGCGCTATATAATGTTGTTATTTTAAATCTTTTAGTTAGTTTTTGTACAAAATATCCGCTTGTAGAAAAATCCCATGTCATCTACGAGACAATATGACGTATAGAGCTTTGAAATCAAAATAAAATCTTTTCTAAAAGGATATACATTACGCTCTGATTTAATAATATAGTTAAGGTCGAAACACCACCAAAAGTCGACGGAGCATTGAAGACACCGAATTTTTAATTGCGTTTGTCCAAGAGAGCAATAAATCCTTCTCCTCCTAAAAGAATAGCTCGCTCCTTATATCTAAAGTGCATAGAGATGACTGTAAGTTTTGTTACAAAATTAATGGAGTGTTAAGAACGTTCTACAATCTTCTCGTCTAGAAAGCTTCGCTTGTCACTGTACAGCGCATTAAACCCCCGGTAAGAGCACCTTCTGCACTCGATAACTTATTCCATGACTATGCTCATTGTCGAGCACTCGACAGCATACTAACACAAGAAAAATATATCAAAGTTGTTGGATTTCTATCTTAAACTAATTGCTTCCTTGCAGGATGTGTCTTAATGAGGATACCCGGTCCGAAATCGGTAGGGCAGAAGCTACATTGAGCTGTGTGGAACAAAAGGACTTTAGACGCTTGCACATTGCGGTTGAAAAGGTCGTTTATGCATATACTATAGATATTGCAAAAGAAATAATTGGCTTTTTTGTAGAAAATCCATTTTTGATAACCCAGATATCTGACAAGCATTCGTCTCTACGAATTCGAGATATCTTTTAAAAAAGTACACTACAAAAATACCTTGCAACGCTGCAATAATAATCTGCTTAACAATTTTTTGACCAACTTATTAAAAAAACTATTTTTTACTCATTACCTTAGTAGCAAATGGGTAAGATTTCAAGACAAATATGCAGCCAACAAAGCAAAATTGTATTTTAAATAACTTGGCATCGTAATTAAAAGTACAATTTTCCTTTGCTGCGAAATTTTGTTGTATTTTTTATTATAAAATCATTACAAAGAGAGATGTAAAATGTCTTTAATATGCACTTTTAAGGTTTATAATAGACTGATTATAAAGATATTAGGTGGTATATCTCGTGTGTGTCTTTATATTGTACAGTATAGATATGCCAATTTTATTATATGCTGTTTAAAAAACATGCCACCCCGTAGCTCATGAATGTATATGCTTAAATTGTACGCATTAAAGTGCTTATAAAGACATTAGGCGGCATGTCTTGTGTGTGCCTTTAAGCTGTAGTTATTTGAAAAACATGCCACCTTATATTTTTTTACTGTTCATTCTTTGTCTTTTTAAGGAGCCTTACCAAGGCACATGTGCGAGAAATAAGATTAACCCTTAAAGCATGATAAATAAAATAAATATATCACAGATAGCCTAGTAGATAGCGTGCACGACTATGGATTGTTAGGACATGGGTACGAAGCAGGCGTACAAAACGTAAATAAAGATTAAATTCGCTAAGAAACTAAAATTAAATATCATTTATTCTTTTATTCTTTGACAGATAATATTTAAGTCGCTTTGAAAAAACTCTGCACAAGTCACTATTCTGAGAACGTCTTTGTAAGGTGTCTTTTAAAAACATACCTTTTAAAAACATACACCGAGTCTCAAAAATAACACATGTTTTTATATGTCATATGCTAAAGGGCTCTCATAAGCCCCTATAAAAAATTTATATATAAAATATGTTGTCTTTCTACTTGTCTTTAAAAGGCTTGTAAAAGAAAGAAAGTTCTTTTTTCTTATAGGGTCAATACATTCGCATAGAAAAAGTAGCAAGCGGTGTAAAAATATCGAAAAATATCGAAAAAGTCGAACATGTGGTATTATAATGAAACAGTCGTACAACGTGGAGAACATCGTAATATCTTGGATGAAACGAAAAATGTTGGTGAAATCAAAAAAGGTTTTTAAAAAGTTAAAACGACGTATATATTAATGAAAAATTCGAAAAGCTTTGAAATGTGGATTGTAAAAGACATTGAAGAAGTTAAAAAATGCTGAATTTCTCTAGATTTCGAATGGCTATAATTTTGATCAAAATAGATCCAAAAGAAGAGAAAATATCAAATCAAATCGATCGAAAGTTATCAAGATTTTATTTAATTTCCTAAGGAATTTTTAAATGTTCTTTATACTGAATTAAAACAAAAATTTAAACATATTTAATCTCTGTATTCTCGATAGGACTTTCGGTTCATCAATTGCAAGACGCCTTGTCTTAATCTACAAATTGCCGGGATAATCACTTTCATAGCATATCTATACCTACATTTTGAAAAAAATCTTTTCAAGATCCTAGAAATGCTTAGCTTCTCAACCACATCTCTTAATTGTCCACATAGATATGTAAAGGACGCTGTTCGTAAAAGAGCTACATATGTTTTTAAACAGCAAAAACTATGCGCCATCAGACTGTCAAGCCGCCACTCACTGTAATTACTTCTACTCTAAATGCTTTAGGCTTAAAACATGTCCACTGCATTGCAATATACTCTTGACATTAAAGTTGGAATTTTTGATGGACGTTGGGCTCTGCTGATGATGCAAAAGTAGCCTTAGCTGCAATTACCATGATATGCCATAGTTTAAATGGAAAAGCAAAGAAAACAAATCAAAGTAAATCCTTAAGGTGTCACCAACAAAGCAGTTGCTGTATCAAATGGGATTTATAAAGATAATTGCCTATAGCTTACTAGTAAGTTGCTCAAAAGAGTTTAATGAATACTAGATATTGCTACCCATCCTCTTCACTGTTTTCTAAGCCACGCCACTGTTTTCTACAACGCACGCAGCGCTTTGTCAACGTAGGCAAGCAAAATTAAAAAAAAAAAAAGTTGAACAGAAATCCAGAAAAACACGTTGACAATTGGATGCATATCAAAGTAGACAGTTGAAATAACAAACGTAATGCCGCCGCCAAGAATATTGGCAATGCCGCCATTTTCACGTCTGGTCAGCTATAGTCCACTTTAAAAATTTTCAGTTTTTTTTTTTCTACTCCTCAAGTTTTAAATTCGTCCTTTGGCTACAGGCATTTTTTTTTGTGTTGGCTTAGTAGCTGCTGCATATTTTAAGGATAAGAAGGAACTATGCGGCGGGATTTGGTATGTGGTATGGAGACGCCTTTTTTATGTGCTGCATAGTGTTGTTGCTACTGCATAATTCGCATTGATTTGGTTGTTGGTTTTTTGTCACCAATCAGAATGGACTTTGACTATTGTTCAAAATGATCGGCCAGTGAATGTCAGTAGCTTTAGAAGTAGATTGGTTCAATTTCGTGGATCAAGTGGAAATTTTTGGTTTGTACGAAATTTGGTTGAATTTCATATCACAGTATATGAAGCTAATATTGCATTGATGTGATTCGTTTATGCAGTGACGCTAGATTTTTTGTATTCTGAGATGTTTATTATCTACTTGATGATGAAATCGGTGTTGTGACAAAAGTAATATAGCAGATAATCATATAATATGATAATGTTGGATGTTTTAAAGTTAGCCTGAAAACATGTGGTAGAAATGGTGTTTCCAAGGCTCTTTTTAATATTTTTATTCATTGACACTCATTTTATAAACACGAGCCTCAACTGTTTAAAGCCTTGAATATTTATTCAAACAGAACATGGTTACCAAGTCTCAAAGAAACAATTCGGGCTTCTCCCGAACAGATGTACCTTATAAAATTCCAAGTTAATAATTCTCTAATTATTTTTAGAAGTTTTCAGATTCAAATTAAAATATTCAAAGTATATTATTTTAAAAAAGATTTTACAAGATAAACATATTTGAATCATTTTCTACACCTTATTTCCTAAGAAATCCGGATTTTATTCTACTGATAGTACATTTAGGTGATTATTATGAGTATTTTTGAAGAACATAATGGTTTTTCTTTTCTTGCAGCATTCAACAATTCTTGGACTTAATTCAAAAAATGTTGAACTCACGAATGATTCACTGATACAGCTTGCTTAATGTAAATGACGAGACCAAAAGGATATTCCTCTAAACGCGAAAACTCGTGAAACATCAAAAATTTCGATTATGTTTCCGGGAACACTACTATCCCGGCAACCATGAGCAACAACAATTTGATAGTTTGATCAGTGTTTCCGGATCCAACATTTCAGTTATTTTTGATCATGTTGGAACATTAAAAACCCACAGCTATGAAATGTAAGGCAAAACCTAGAGTGCTACAAATTCACTTGAATTTGGGGTTAGCCAACATTAGAAAGATAAATTGAACCCAAGTGTTGAAAGTTCTGTTCATACAAAATTCAAATCCCCACTTATAAAAAAAAAAATATTCCACAAAACACTTTTGACGCTACATGATGCGTCAAATTCCTGGCTATTTTCGAGGCTTATGAATTCCTACTAGATCACCGGCTTGGAGAGAAAATCTAGGTTACTTGATAGCCCTGTTGCAGAGGCTAAAAACTGATTTTATCGATTTCTTTGATCGTAGTTTCTACTACCCAACTCATCGTTTCAAAAGCGGAATACCGATTATTAAGAAAAGAAGAAAAAACACTCAACAAAACTCATTGAATCGGGGTGATTTGTCTGAACTTGCATGCCTTGATCTGCCTAATTAACAGCAACTGACAGCAAAACTAAGCAGAGCTGGGAATTCTTGGAAAGTTCAAACAGTCATGTCGATGAAAACAGACTTGATGAATTTTGAACTCTTTTCAGTTGTCTACCAGAACAACAATGAACCTCTTCCTTGACCTCGTCGAATATGCAAGCAACATGAGCGGCGTAACCATCACCAACCGCTAGCAATTTAATGATAATAGAGATTAGCTACGACAGCTATTAGCATTCTTAGCTATTTAGCTTGAAGATTTAAGTCAAGTAAAACATAATTAAAATAAATTGACAAATTGCAAAAAATATGCTTGTTTTTTTGCTATTTTTTTTGTGTTTGTTAATTTTCTCTTTATTTAATCAGGCCGTTTTAAGACAATAACTTGAGCGTTGAAGTCGGCAATACCTTTGCGTGTCTTGTTTGCGTAAACATCTTCAACTAGACGATGACACAACTCTTTGACGGAGACGAAAACAACATTATCACTGGACAAGGTTTGGGTCAGAGCTTCGTGATGCTTTTCAGCAGACTAAACTAAGCAGACGATGTTAATTAAGCGAATACAACAGCACAACTGGCTACTACAAACGAATTTCCAAACGACCGATAGTCCACAAATCTACCGCTTTTTTGGCAGAAAAGCAACGCACAGTGAGACCAAATTGAGTATCTTTGAATGATATTCATTTTCCAGCTTGAAATTAAATATAAAATACTAAAAATTAGTATACCATAGGATACTTAAACGCTGAACATGAAACCATTTAAAAAAAGTTAAATTCAATAAGACCGCTTGGATTCAAATAAAATTGGAATGTTCTCAGTTTACTCAAAAAGTATATCTTAAATAGAAAAATACATTAAATCAAAACTTTAGTGGAAAATATTTTTATTAGAAAACAAAATCCTTATGCTGAGGATTAATTGCCTTACTAAAAAGACATATCAAATAAGTGCTATATCCCGGACTAATATAATTTAATTCAAATTGAAAAGATTTTTCCTGGAATCAATGAATATGAGAGACTGTATTAGTAGAGGCAATAACCGTTGATGGTTTGATGATAGCCACATAATTAATTGCGCTAATTATTGCAAACCATTTTTCAAGAAAATACTTAGTATTGCCTTTGTGATAGAACATTCGGTTACATTCAAGTTAAACTGGATATATATAATTGTCAACATTTGTTTTTCTTCTGCAAGTGCATATGTACTTCTTAAAGTCCCAAAATGTGTTGGTTTTAATTTGTAATGATTTTTTCACATCTTACAAACTTGGCTGTCAATGAACCTTAAAGTATTTAAGCAGAGTGAGTGAATTACAGACAGACCGCACAACAAACACAGACATACAAGCGAAATGGACCAAAACAATTTCATGTTTATGTCTTACGCGCGGCAAATGAAAGGAGTCGTCTGTCCGATTGCAAGACAGGAAAGAAGCAAAAAAAGAAAACAACACAGAATCGCACATACAGTCAAGGACATTTGGCAAATTACGAGTGTTGTGTGTGGACTTAACGAAGCTTGTTGCATTGACCAAGAAACAGAGATAAACAGACGTCATCGCGCGTCAGACAAACCGACTAAAATCAAGTAATATAGACAGACACATAGCTGCCGCACGCGAATAAGTGAGATTAAAGTAGCGAAAATGGTGAAAGTGTTTAGGTACTACATACTCGTCGTCCTTACTACAGACGCCGCGTAACATAAAGGGTTACAGCGAACGTTAGATGTTGCCAAGTCCTAGTAACAAACTGACACTTAAACTTGACTAATAAATAAATGTTGATATTTAGTACGCGACCACAAGAACTTAACTTTCAGATAGCAACCTCATTCTTATTTCGCCGTAAGTTGGGTATTTCACTCTTTCGGTGAAATTGTCGATTTTTTGCATTTCATTGAATTGCCGACGGCAAACTGATATGGCAAGTAGTTCAATTGCCTTGCTTCGGGCTGACATTTAGCTAAACTCTGCATTACGCTTCGAAGCTTTTATTACAAATTTCTTTTGGTGTATTTGTTTTTTTTTTTTTTGCGAAACAACATTCACCCTGTTAACCCCATCTGTGCAGTATCCGACATGACCCACTGCAATGACTTTCATTAGTGCTGACGTTTATCGATTAGTTCTTTTATACTTTGGTCTTTAGTATTTTTACCTTTTGTGGTTTGGCTTCTTATTTTTAGGTTTCTATGTTTCTTGCGCTCTAAGCTTTAATGGGAATTGACCGTATTACGTACAACGTCCCATCGTATGACGACTGATTTCAACAGGATATTTAACGTGAAAAACTTAAAGCTCCGCAATTTGAAAGGTACAACGTAGCCATGTCTAGCAAAGCATCCCTGATGATGCCAATGAACTGCTCAATTCTGGGTAATGGTGTGGATTGCGTGGGACGCATCGGTGCGGCGGCGGTGTATGCCGAAAGTGCTGTTGACTTGTTGTTGACTTTGGACATGTCTATTAATTTATGTTGCATCATCATTTTCATCAACATTGAGGTTTTTATTTTTGTATCTCGTCCATTTTCGAATACCTACACGAAATGTGTCATATTGATACTTGATGCTGTTGGGAGCATTGCTTTCCCAATTTAGCATTTTCTGCGATCTAGAGGAATTTAACTTGTTTTCGTTATAAGGCAAAGAGTCCTTCGAAACATGTGAAAATAATAATATTTTGTTTTAATAGCGCATGTTTAGGTTGAGTCCAAGCCTTTTATATCCACTTACGGCAACATGTTAAAAGTTTTTAATAAAAAATTTTACTTCGCCTTCTTTTTAAATGATATATATTTTCACCATACTCCCGATTCATGGGAAAGTAGCGGCCAAACAAATGTTACCAAACTCAATACTAAAACGTTTAGTGGAGCAAAATGACGTAGTAGTTCTCATAGCAGCAAAATAACTCATTCAAGTAAACAACACTCCATTTGACAATCAGCAAATATGTGACCAAATTCAGACGGATATTCCAGGCATCAGCAATTTTAAATCTACCACGAAACTGCTCCATACTGACAATAATTTAGGGACTGATAATATACCAGCGGAGTTTTTCAAAGCTCAACCCGAAATAGGAACATATTTTCATTAGAAATTCTTTGGATTGTAAACGTTTTCCAGAGGTATATTCAGACAAGATTACAATCAAAATTTTGAAAAAATTTGATCTCAGGAATTGTGACAATTGAAATTAACATATTTACCCGATTATATCCAGGCAGGGAACATCCATTACAGACCACATCAATACAATGAGAATCATTATTGAAAGAGATGTTAAGAGCTGCCTTGCATTTGGTGTCTGTGTACTTAGAAAATATTTTTGGCAGTGTTCAAAGAGATTACATATGGAATGCTTTGAATGTAAAGGCGTTTCAGAAAGGGTTATTGCTCTATAAGGAGCTAAATGTAATTTCCTGCGCAAGGTGAAATGGTCTGATCACAACTGTGTCAGACAGTACTGTATTCGGCTTTAGTAACTTTCTATATTAATTAATTGTGGATGTTTTTGATGCGGCACTTCAATTGCTTCCTGATAGAGGACAGAGAAGGCAGCATACGGTTAATGCGAAGGATATTTTGGCAGATCATAAAATCTCCATAGTAAAGTAGCCCCAGGTGGCAGTACTGATATTGATATTGCCATGCGTAAAGTCAAAGCTGCATTTGGCATGATGTGCGAAAACATTCAGCAAAACCAAGCTATTGGATAAAAAAAATAATTTCGGCGCTGGCCCAACGGTTTTTAATGTTATATTGAATTGAAAATTCAACGTCGATTACAATGATTTAATTAGATTTATGATAGTGAATTTTTCCACATAAAACTATCCATTGCATCGGTTTCTATATAACTCCCGAAAATAAGGTAATTTGAAAGAATTTATTTTGTTATATTGAGACTAGCTCACTGAGAACAAGTGGAAAATTTGAATTGGTTGGCTCACCAAGGGGACAGATGCAGACTCGTTAGGAAGAGTCGGGAATTTTGCTCAACTGAAATTAGTAGGTATTTTGTGAAGGGGGTTTAAATACTAAGAAAATTGTTTTTGAAGCAAAAAAGATTAAATGCAACACGATAAAATACTACGGCTCCATTGCCTTTACAAGACTTCCTCACTAATACACTTCTAAGATTGTACTTTCGAGTAATGAAATATCAGAGCCCAGTGATTAGGCGTATTCACGTTGTTCACTCGTCTTGGTCCCTACTGCAGCAAAGTGAAGAGTGTTTCTTTATGACTTTCGCTTTACGTGAAAACTTTTGATAATAATCTAGCATCAAACTGTAGTTTCTCGAAGTTCTATGTTCTATTAAATGGACACAACATAAAGGCAATGAATTTCAGTATGAATACAATTGTTTGGTTTTATTCCCAAGTACTTTCTTCATATGAAACTTTAGTAAAAAGGTCAAGTTTACTACTTCCAACAAAAATTATTCTCTTTTTCAGTTTCACCCCCATTTCATTTGTTACACTTTATCTGTGTAATAAAGCAGCAGCAGACGGTATCATTTCTGAACTATTGTCTTCAAATCCGCCAAAAATGCCCATTCGTTGAACTTATCAATGGTCATAAAGTTTAGCGACGGCTATCATTACAGATTAATTACCATTACAGAGTAGGATGACTCTTCCCTACAGGATCTTGCTTTCGGATAATTTTTGCAATCAAGTTTGCTAGACTCTTATTTCTCGTATGCAGAATCTATTCATTCTATTGAATAACTAAAATGGTGTTTCTTTCCAACAATCTCAATCATTTAATCGTGTAGCATTCAAAAACACACTTTTAAGTGTTTTGAATTCAACACTTGTATTTACTTTTCACAACGATTCAAAGTTCTAACAAAACTCTGCGCTTATTTAACTTAACTTCTTCTCGACTTCAATGTTAACTAATTAAGTTAAAACTTAATCTGATTGATAGCTTACTATAAACTTTTAAGAAAATTCTGGCAATATTGACTTTACATTCAGTTTTAGTTTATCTGACACATTTCTTCTGCTTCATATTCGTTAGTTGGTTATTTTAAATGTCTTACATCGCCATAATGAGTATTTTATTTGAATTGTGTATATTCGCTGTATAATTTACACTCTGATCTGTAGATATTAGCGTTCTAAGATCAGTAAGTCTCTTTTCGACAATATATGTAATCGAAATATAAAATTAAATTTGATGATGTCGTCGGCTCCATCCAAAAGGTGTCTGCTCTTACTCTTATGACAGTCCCTTAATAGTATCAAGCCTTTACCAAGATTTTGATTTTTTTAAAAGAAATCCCTGAACTAAACTATTGAAAATCAATGCCATTGAAAAACATTTCACACGTTTATTATCTGTATGTTTGTTTCTCACGCATTTCAAGTTTATGTCTATAACATCTTTAATCAGTCAATCCAGTCTACATGATATCTTTTGCCCAGAAACATAGTTGCTGTATAAGTACGTTGACAGCAGCGCAAATATGGCAATTTGTACATCTTTCAGCCATAATAGGTCTAAGATGCCATATAGGTCTTAGCGTAAATGTTAACTTGATTGGTACAAGTATTGTAATCGTGCAAGTAATTGCAGCTCATTTAGAGAGGGAGAAGCATTTTTCATTGTTGTTGTTGTTGTATGCCACATCCATATGCAAGTTGTGATTTAATTTATTACATCGACAATATGTGCAGCATTTGATGCAAATAAGGAATAAACCGTTACATGTGCTAGAAGCAGTTGCTTCATTTGAAATTTAAATTCAAGTTCCCAAGAAGTGATGTGTTCTCAAAGTGTTTCACACGATCAATGGATTAATATAATCGATAGAAAATTTTTGTAATAAGCAAAAAGAAGGAAATTGGAGAGTGGCATGCATTGGATCAATGGATAAAACTTTTAGAAAAGATAGCAATATATATAGACATCGAAATCAACAAGGGTTTAAGCCTACGCCTCCAAACATCATTTATATTTTCGTTGATATAGAAAATATTCTGGAGTTAAAGAGGTTCTTTGACCTCATTGCCTAGACTTTATGTTAAAAATTCATCATTAAAACTACGTGCTTTATAAAAATTTATATAGCTGCCAATTATATTTGCACATTTTTTAAATTCACGCAACTTTTTTAATTTTTTTATTATTTTTTTCTTTTTATTATAAAACTTAAACTCAAGCAGCATTGCATCATTTCGTGCCTTACCACCACCAAAGTATAAAAATATTTTGCAATTAACTCAAGTGATTGGATTAAATATCTCGCAGACACGCACGCGTTAAAATACCAAAAAAAAAAAAAAACAAAATCAACACAAAATGAAAAAAAAAAAAAAAAAAACAAATATAAAACAAAAGAGTAAGTACGTACTTTAACCTCTAAAATCTGGCCTCTTAAGTAGCTGCTGCTCCAACAATGATCACTACTACTGCATCTTCTCGAGAAGGACACAACTTCGAAGGTTTTGGAAGCAACAAAAGTAAAAAGAAAAAAACACAGCAATTTAGTGCAAACTCCCGCAACTTTTACTCATTGCGATCAAATGCTGCTGCCCATGAAAGAGAAGAAGGTGGTTTCCTGCGATCTTTTTCAACTGATAAAGAGACTACAGACCACCGTTCTTAATGTGCTTTATCCGTTTTTTATACAATGAAAAAGTGAAAAATAATTTGAAGAAAAATAAAATGCGCGCCAATATTTATACGGTACGCCATGAGCGCATATATTGATGATGGTTACGCTGAGGTTTACACAAGAGCAGCGAACGCATTTGCCGACGCTACATATCGTGTGCTGCTGCTGCTACCTTGCTATTAAGTATCGTTCTGGACTAACCTTGCGCAATGTACAACTTGTTGCTTCGAGTGCTTGTAACATTGCTCATTGTTAGTGCAGCATTAACCCATTTTATCTTGCAGCTATTGCTGGCAGTTGTCTTTAGAAGCTTAAAGTTAGGGAGCCGATGCACGAAATTTTTATATGACTTAATCGTGCGGCAGACGTTGAATGACGCATGAAGTTTTACGTAAAATACATAAAAAACCAGACAAATGCACAAGGCAGACACTCTTGTTGCTGCGTTTAAGAGATATTTAAATTTTTTTTTTAGTTTTTCATATATACAAATTTGAGTGGTCTTATCGTCAGGCAGATTCACGGGAGGGGAAATGGGGGAAATTTCCCCCTCCAACGGCTTCAAAAATACACTAGAGAGCTTTAAAGTTTTAAAAAACCATGCAGCATCTCAGAAACAAACTGAAAATTTTTGAAGTTTCTAGTAACGCCGGAGATGTGTAGTTTTTCAGTTTGTTAACTTATTCATATAAACTTAAAAATTAACAAATCATATTACTCTACAAATTTGGAAAAACTTACATCACATTGAATGGCGATGATATCTAATGTAGTGAAAATTTCCGTAGAATTCGAATATCCTAATGATTTTTTTCAATTGGCCCCAATTTTCCACATAAATGGAAAAATTCAAAAATAAGTGCTTGTAAAAACTTTGATTGTCAGCAAATGAATTTTAATTTTTTTTTAGTATAGAGAAGAGTTCTACAACAATTTTAATTGTGCCAATAGTGTTATGATATTCAATTTAAGAGACCCATATTTTTTTATTTTGCTGAAGAGCCACATTTTTCGAAGTTATCGTCATTTAAACTTTGTATTTTAAGATTACAAATACGAAACAAATTTTGAAAGGACTTTTTTTCAAATTGTCGGTATTTCGTTAGTACATAATGGCTTCTTATATATGTACATTTTTTTTAAATTTCTTCATTATTTTATGAGTTTTATGAAAAAGTGACGTTTAGTGCTTAGTAAAAAACAATTATGAAAACCCATTATGTATCAAGGAAATACCTACAATTTGAAAAAAGGTCCTTTCAGAATTTTTTTCGTGTATGCATTTTAACATACGAGTACAATGTTCAAATTATAGAAGAAAAAATATTTTTGCGTTGATGTTAATAAAATGCTCCATAGTAGTTATGACTTTTCTATAAGCATGTGCAGGTCTATGTGTGTATATAGAAAATTGGGGCTAATCGGAATATATGTTACTATCACGATATTCAGATGCATCCACACTGCACACTAAAAGCAAAACCGAGTGCAAAGTTGATTTTCCATGCGAGAAGCGGAATTAGGGGTGGCCATAGTGATCGCGAGAAACGGCGCTGAAATTCTGATTGTCTTTCGTACATATATGTTACATATCTGTGGACGTTTGACAAAACAACCTCTTTCGATCTACGGTAATAATTCAATATAGCGTAAGTCTTGCGTTGAAGCTATGTATAAAGTTTATTCAGTCTCGTGATTCAATAATTAAAATAATTTTTCTACAAAAAATCTATTGTGGTAGCACTTATTTTTGTGGCCCTTCAGAGCAAGTCGAGAATAAACTTTACCTATAAAAATTTCAAAATTCATTACACAATCAAAGGATTTATTCACTAACGAATACTCATTTGATAATGAGTAGACGAAAATTCACTTGTAAAAATGAGGAGAGCTTCCCAAAATAAAATAGTAGAAAGTTAAATTTGTTTTTTCTTTTTGTTAGCAATAATAACCCTGCAGGATGGAATGTGCCCACACGTTAAAAAATCAGGCAAAATTTGTACAGTATCCAAGTGCAATGAACCTGTACCCCAAATTTATTCTAAATTTATATATTTCCACATATTTTAAGACTAGTCTTAGAAGTATTTTATTAATTAAAGTTGAAAATCTCCTAATTTAAAAAATGTGTCTGGGTATCTTTCGGTGAAATTTTTCAAGAAAAATCGAAACGTGAATTTTCAATTATATAATTTAATTTTTTTTTCAACTGAAATTATCCAATTGTAAATTAAAAAAATTAAATTTGAGTTACATAGTAAAATACGTGATTTTACTTGTAAAAATAAAATTTTTTGATTTAAGAAACAAGTCTTAGAAATAAACTAATTTTAAAGTATGGGTGGATTACATTCACGTCAGTAATGGCGTTACAAAAAAGGCGTCTGTAATGCAGGGTTTAAAAGTTAACATAGAAGACCTGATCATCTTTTTTTAACTTACAAAAATCATCCAATTAACGGTTTCTTCCGAAAATTTTGAAATCCTACAAGGCTTTGACATGCAATCAATGCCTTGGCCTCTTGGAAACCCTGTTTGAAGCGAACAGAGCTATAATTCCACTATAAGAAGAAGAAGCTATATGGCTTATAATGTAAACGTGAACGAACATTATAGTAAAACAATATTTATTTCATGTATATATAGTAAACTTTTTTGGACATAAATTTAACATAACCAATTTCCCCCTCCAATATTTTTTCCTGGATCCGCGCCTGTCTCAGCCACTTAGTTATTGCTGCATTTAAAAATTGCAGTATTACAAACATGCTGAAAAAATGAGTACTGAATCATTTAATCGTGTCCGCTTCTTGGCTTTACAAACAAAAATATATAATAGATATCTATAGAGAAGGCAGAGAATTTCAGCGCTGAATTTTTAAAGGCAGACGTTTTTGAGCCTCTACAAGGTGCGTACCTACCAGAGATGGTCAGTGAGGCATTCATCATTTTTTCCATTTATGAATCTGTTGAATCTTTTAGCAGATTCAGGCAGATTCACTACTCACAAAAAATTTAGTGAATCTAGCAACCATTCCGTCTCACGGCGAAGTCTATGAATCTTAGTGTGTTTCAGAATCATTTCTAGTGAATCCTGATTCATTTCGTTTCATTCCGTATGAGTATATGAGTGTTTCATGAGCTACTCATGAATCAAAGGCACAGGTTGTATTAAAAAAGTTTGTGATACTTGCGTGGAACATTTTGGGAAGTTTTTTTGAAAAATGGGGAAAGGTCGAAAATTGTTTTTTGGCATAATTTAGAGCACCTCCGTATTCTGGAAATGACCGTTTTTGACCCCTTTTAGGCCATTTTTTTTTTGCTAAAATCGATAGAAAATGGCCGCAAATGGATTTTAGACATCACTTAAGGTGGCTCGGGACCCCGGAAAGGACCGTTTTTGACACATTCTCGGGATATGTCGAAAATGGATTTTGGACATCATTCAGGGTGGCTCCGGTCCCTGGAAGGACCGTTTTTGACCTGTTTTCAGTTTTTTTTTTCTTTAATTAATGGAGAAAGGTCAAAAATGGATTTTGGACATCATTTAGAGTGGCTACGGACCCTTGGAACGACCTTTTTTGATCGTTTTGGTCTTTTTCAAGTTCCGGAGCCACTCTCAGGGGCATCCAAAAGCCATATTTGACCTTTCATAATCGATTGGAGCAAAAAAAAATTTAGGATGTATAAAATAAAATTTTTTTTTTTGCTCCAATCGATTATGAAAGGTCAAAAATGGCTTTTGGATACCACTTAGAGTGGCTCCGAAAAGTTTAAGGGTGGATAAATTACAAATTTTTTTATGTTCCAATCGATAGATAGAGCTCGAAAATGGCTATTTTCGACATTTCCCTATCGATTGGAACAAAAAAAAATTAAATTTTGATCCACCTTAAATTTTTTTTTTTGCTCCAATCGATTATGAAAGGTCGAATCTACGTTTTCACTATTAGTGAGTGTAAGTATGACTCACACTCAATATTGCATACAAAAGGCACACTCACGTTTCATGTTATTGGCAGTGGCTCAAAACCCTCAATGACTTTCTCTGGTATCTACCCCAATGAAAGTTTAAATCGAGCTTCCAGACGACAAAGCACTTTGTAGTATTGCAGTTGGGAAATGACTTATATTTTTTATTCCTTGCAGTATTATTTCAAAACCGGTCAGCTGACTTTTGGCAATAGTGTCTGGGAACCGGTTTCGCCCAAACAAAAGTCAACTATTTACAGTGAATAATTTGTATGTAGTCCCAGCAGATATTGCGAAATAAGATTTTTTTTTGCAAACATATCTTTGGTTAATAACTTTCACTTAGATGTTTGACAAATTTTGAATTTCCTAAATAATGAAGAAAAGTGATCCTTAACTAAGGAATCTTTAGTTACTCAGTCGGGGCATATTAGCAACTCCGCAAAATAAGCAAAGACAAAACAAGCTAGATTACCCTTAGCCTTTTCAGATTATCCTTAAATTCGATTATTCCTATATTTCTGAAATTGAGATAGAAAATCCATCTCTAACTATGAAACTTTAAAATTATCGAAAAGTATCAAAGCCAATTAAATTAAAAATGTCCTGAAAACTCCACGCTGTCCTTGTAGTTCCTAGTTATCTCTGGTATAATCTATTGATTCCATGAAAAATTGCATAATTCATCCTAAGCAACATATAGTAAAATAATTAAAAGGACCTATATTCCACAGCGCTTTTTCTATTATTAGCTATGTAAGGCATGATATGTTTTTAAGTTAGGGTAGGGATATTATTCGTTAAGTAGTATAGAAGAGCATAAGGTATGGGACAAAGTTATTGTCAGCATTATCCTTTTAAAAATGTTAGAGCAACCAATGTCTGATATGGGTTAAATCATAATCCTGCAGTTTCCATGGATTCAGGTTGTTACAGTTGATGCTGCTGCTGCTGCTGCTGTTGCTGTTCTTGTTTTAGCTGTTGTGGCTACAATTTTATTTACGAGTCATGCCTTGGCAAATTCGCGTGCGTTTTTTACTCATTCATTCATAGCTTTTGGTCCGTCCATAAACTTCGTTTTACACATCTGAAGCGTTGAGTACCACGTTTCATATGGCTGCGATGGCTCACAATGGACACTATCAGGAGAAACAAAAAAAAAATAACCTAAAGTACACGCACATTTTGGTTATTATTGGCAGAGTTGATTAAATGTTGCAAAAAAGAAGAACGTCTAACCCTAATAGCACTTTTTTGTATTTATTTTGATATGATAGTCGATGTATGTAGATTTCGGTATGTTGGTGATATGCATATGGTAAGAATTTCTTTTTTTGTGTATTGGCAAAATTTGCCCAAACAGATTTACGAATCAATAACCAAAGAAATAATTCTTATACTTTCCTTCGAAAAGTATAATTCGGCTGATTACACAACGCAACACGAATTTTTTCTCTGGGTTCTAGTAGTCAAATTTTGAAATCTTTCACATAACTATGAGTAATAAGAAAAAAAATAGTTTTATTAGTTGAAATTTGCTTTTGTAGGAACCAGAACGACCTAAAAATCATTGTTTTTTGACATATTGAGTTACATCAAAAGGTAATATGTTCTAACCAAACCATTTATGAGGTCCAGAAGAACTACTCTTCCTCCATATTTTGAGTTATATTGATATCTTTGTTTATCCATACATACCATACAAATCTTCATATGTTTTAGTGAGGCAAATTTGTAATAAACTTCACTTTACGATATTTCGGAGAAATAAAAATGATATCAATAAAATTTAAAGTGGATTTTGTAGAGAAAGAGTTGTTCAGTCGAACCCCGTTAATGGTCTTACAAAAACAAATTGCCTGTCAATCTAACATAGCCTCAAATATCTCGAAAAATAGCGATTTTCGTACTTATAGATCAGAAAATCTCGAAAACCGGAATGATCAGAGAAGTTTTGATCTTGGATTCGAACTCAGCGCATCAAGAACATTTGAAAGGTATATTCGGGTTTCAGAGCTAGAGGTTTGACCAAATTTTGTCGCCTCGTCAAACGAAAAGTTTTCACGGTTGAACGTCATCAACCTGTGTGAAATTTTGTGGATTACTTTCCCCGACATTTTAAAAAAAATACTTTTTCCAAATTTTGTTTTTGAGCTAAGGAAGCGAAGGCACAGTGCGCCTCGTTATATCGAAAACTCATAGCAACGTGCAATTTTCTCCGAAGGACTTGTTATCGAGCTTTTAAGAAGTCGAAACGGGCTATGTTCCTATTAAGTTGCTGAAAAAGTGAACTTCAGTTTTCGACAGCAATAATTATTATTTTTTTATTTAATGGTCCATTTAAATACATTTCATATGTTATATTATATTTATGCACACACTAGCCATTCCAGACAATGGCCAGCAATGTAAATCATTCCCTGATTTCTATAACAAAATGGATTCAATTCGGGGTAATTGATCAAAAACTGTTCCATAATTCCAGTCCTATGTAGGTCTTGAAAAGTTTCACGATCGGTACATTTTGATCAAGGGCCTTCAAAGTTCTATTTGATCTCTAAATTAAAAAAAAAGAGATTTTTGAAGTCAAATGTCACACGAATGGTAATGACTTTTAAGTACCAATCATGGACTTTCTTTTGTCGTGAAATATCTACCATAGGAAGTTTTAGTACTAAGACCCAAAAACATAGGGAAATATTTTATTCGACTTGAAGACTTTGGATAAGAATTCCCAAATTATTAATGTGCAGAAAAAGTCAAAAATCGGTCTGAAAAGTAAGCCAAAAAAGGAATTATTCTCAAGTGTAATGTAAAAAAAAGTTCAGAAAGCAATAAAGAAGCTCAAAAGGTTATATATTTCTAAAGACTGAAAGAGACAAATTACTCCCACCACCTCCCCCCTTCATCTCCAAAAAAAAAAACCCTCTAATAAAACAATTCCAACACTTGTGCTCTCAGGGTTTCAAAAATCCATAACATAATCCGTCGAACTTTATAATTATCTACGCCCGCACTTGAGGAATTTTTTGGCTTTCGTGCAATCAACTTCATCATAGTGATAAAAAGGCAGCTCAACTTTATTCCTCCTCCACTACCAACTTTTATACACAAAAAAAAAAACGATCTCATTACCAAAAGGTAACTTAGCCAAACTTCATATTGAAAGCTACACCACCACACAAACGCGCAATTTTAGGTTTTTTTTTTTTGAAAAGCGATGATTATAATACTCCCAACAATTTAATGGCGAAGACAATAAAGCGCACGAGCAGCCAATATGGCAGCAAATAATTCACGGCTCGAAACGCACAGCACAAGCAGCGTAAGTGTTGCATGTGCACACCAGAGTGACCACTAACGAGTTGAACTGCTTTGCATGGGAACTTAGTAGCCGTGACGTGCAGTCAAAAGGCAACAAAAACAAAAGTCAAACAATACAGCTCTGGACAAAAAAAAAAACAAACAAAAAAAACTCCCTCACTTAACTTAATGTGGGAAAAACGTCAAGAATGCATGTAGTCCATGTAGGCCAACATTCCCTCCGTATGCAAAACTTTTACTGCAGCTGCTGTGCTGAAAAGAAGCCCAACTTTGTTCAGGCTACTGTTTGCAAATTTTCTGCTTATCTTTTGTAGCTTTAGGCTACCAAGGATGCGCACACGTAACAATTTACACTTGGGTAAGTAGACTGTAGACTGTAGCACAGGTTGCCCTTTTGTTTTTTGTGCTGTGAAAATAATGCGTTTTTTTTTTGTGTTTTGTCGTTGATCTGAAAGCAGATTCTGATTTACCAGCAGCCAGCTACTGTTTGCTGAGATGGCCTAGAGCATAATATGCAGAATGATGGTAGCGTTGGCAGCAGCAGTTTGTTAAAATCAATGTTTTTTGTGTAGTTTTTGTATAGCAGCGTTATCGGGATTTTCATGTGTAGGTCCTTAATAACAGTTTATGGTTGTAGCTCTTAACGTATATATATTGTTAGTTATTTTGCTGAAAAAATTTTCACATAAAATGTATTGAATGATAACTACGGTGAAAGTGATTGCTTCATTACTACATGTTTTTGGTTTAAAATCAGATTTTGGACGACATATCTCTAGATCATCAACTTAAGATAATGTGATTGCTTTTTATTGAGAAATGTATTTTTCAAGTATTACAAGTTTAAAGGACATTTTTTATGGAAACAAGAGGTGTTTTCTCAACATTTAACTATTATTAATATGACTTTAGATAAGTAGAACTTAGGAGGTTATTAAATACGGATCGATAAACAACATGTGAAAATATGCAAAATTCATGAAGAAATGGAGATTTCACATGATCGTCGAGGTTGTGCGATTTAACCCCATTAGACTTCAGGATTAAAGATAAGGTTTGTGTCAATCCTTAGTAGCAAAAAAAGTTATTAAGTAACCTCTTTTAACGGCCTTTTAGAGACAAATATAAATACAACTTATAATATTCATAAGTTCTTTAAAGGGGTCCATAAGAGCCATTTGGCGTATCAAGTATAAAGATATGTTTCCCTCTTATCTCTGAAGAGACGTGGTAAATTATCTTCCTGAGGTCATTAAAAGTCTTAAAAAAGAGTCACGTAGAAAGTGTCTTGCTTCTCTTTGAAGAGACTCGGTAAATTATCTTAAAGAGGACACCTTACAAAGACTTAAAAAGGAGTTGCATAAAAAGTGTCTTGCTTAGAGACTTACAAAGTCTAGGACGCATGCTCCAACGATCTTTAGTCCTACAACGATCATACGATCATAGGCTGTATGTGATATACATATTATACGTTAAAGGCGAAGCATATTTTTCTCACTTCTGTCTTGATAAAGCGTCTTAAAAAGACAAAAATTTAACAGTAAAAAGGTGACCTCGTATAAAGACACATACGAGACATGAAGTGGTATTTTTCGCTCGTGTCTTTATAATGTACAGTATGAAACATACGAGACGTGCCACTTAATGTCTTTATAATCAGCTCCAGCAAAATATTACAAAACCAAAGAATCTTTTAAACAACGTTTTTTCTTTTAAATTTTGTTAAGTTGAAAAGTAAAATTAAATTTTTTCACTTTGATTCAACAAGATTCGGCTTTGAATCAAAAGCGTTTTTGTTTAAATCAAACATAAAATTGTTGATATTTTTATTCAGTGTCGTTAAACCGCCAAAACTTATTAAACAAATTATACCTCAATTATGAAATAAATTATTTTTTTTTGAAAATGCTCTCAATTAGTTAGACTTTTTTATAAAATTAATTTTACTTTAAATAACAAAATCAATATTGCTCTGTCAGACAGGAAGTGAATGCGAACTGGTATTCTTTTGATACTTAAACCATCAAGAAAAGGATTTTTTAAAAAATCCTCAAGCTCAAAAAACTTCGATCAAAACATGCAAAGTTAAAATTTCACTTAAAAAAAACGAAAACAAAACCATTTACTCGATTGTGTGCCTTATGGACATTCTCCCATACATTTGGGTCCCAAAAAAAAATTGCATCACATGGAATGATGCGTTACACAGTTGCAACGACGACGTTTCCTCTTCCAAATGCACAATGGCAGCAAATGCAATAAAATTGTTGTGGTTGGAACTGCCATAATAACTGCCACTGCCACTGCAACAGCAACAATAATAATAAAAATAAAGATAAGCAAAAAATAACAACAACAACAACAACAGCAAAAATAAAGCCAAAGTGCACTCGTACTTGCAACACTTCACAGTAAGATAAAAAGTGTTAAATGGGTTCCCCCATTAAAGCTCATTTGAAATCAGACACGTCCGATTAAAATCTCATTTCTCACCTTGTGGCGTTCATTGTGGAAAAATTGGTGCCTGAACTTCTGCTATATGAGGTATCAACATTGAAGGTGGTGGTATATCGATGAATGAGCTGAGAGTGAATCATTTAAATGGGCGATTATATCGATACCAAGTAATTTTACATGGGTATAATCTAATTCGAAATGGTTTTGGAGATCTTAGCATTATCGTTCTGAGAAAGTCAAGTTTTAAGCTTATACCTTCATTCCACTTTTGCAGAATATATCCAAACTTTCACAAAAAAGGTGAAAAACTTCAATTGTGATGAATTGAGGGAAAAGTAACGCCCACAGAACACTATGCTACGTTTTGAGCTTTAATCGACTTTTTCAATATCTTTTTCGACTTTCTCAATATTATTATTATTCGAAATTTATTGACGTTTTCAAAACTTTTTTGACGTTCTTAATATTTTTTTTTTTTTTTTTTGACTTTTTCAACATATTTCGACATTTTCAACATTCTCCGACTTTTTCAAAACTAATCGATGTTTTAAAAATTTTGTTGACATTTTCAACGTTTTTCGACATTCTTTAACTTTTTCATTATATTTTTCGACTTTTTTAATATTTCTAATGTTCTTGAATATATATTTGAATTTTGAAATTTTCATATTTTTCGACGTCTTGAACAAATTTTGACTCTTCCAATATTTTTAACTTTTTCAACATATTTGTTTTCTTGGACTTTTGGGCACTGCTCAAACTCTCATTAATTTTTGTTATATCTCGGTATTTAAAAAACAAAAAAATAAACGTATAACTAATGCCTTCCCGAGGTCTTACAAGGCTTGGAATATATATATATCATTAGTATCGAAAACTCATATCCTTAACTAATGATACTTTTGACCCTTACAAAAGTGCTTGTTTTAGTTAGTACTAGGGACTTTCGCAAGGAAGTTACCAACAACATCAACGATAGTTGTTCCGATAGCTTTAATATAGGAAGGCTTATTTCACGCCTTTTCTTGTTATTATTAAAATAAAGAAAAGTGTTGAAAAGTTGTGACGATCGCAAAACAGCCAGACAGATATACTAACCAACGAACGGACAGACAGACAGTTGGAACAACGAACGGACGGACGCTTTAAGTAACAGATAAGCAAAAGATCATTGAATATTGGCGTACAACAAAGTGTGGGCACACTTATCCAGCTTAGCTATTAACTGGTATTTTTTAGTCATATTATTTCAATTTTTCCTTATTACTCTAAAAATGTTTAGTGAAATGAATTTCTTCCGTGGATGAACAGTAAGAACTCGATGATTTTCTAATAAAATATGTATGCCAAAAAGCACAGAAATTAAGGAAAAATCAATATAATCTATAGCAAATTTAATCAAATTAGTTTGCAAATGTATGACATACATATGTACATAACATTAGCAAATAGGAATAATAGCTTAAGTCGACATGAGACAAATGAAATTGGAGTCTATATTCAATTAGTTTTAAGTGAAATCAGTTTTCCATTCTTAGACATTATAAGGAACTAAATAAGCACACTCGAATTACCAAAAACGATGGATAAGTTTTACCTCAAACTAATAAAAAAAACGGCGGGTTGCACTCCGGGAGTGCCGACAGAAGTGAAAACAAATCGTTTAATGGCAATTTAGTGTGTTAGTTGGTATGTGTGCGTTTTCTTTTTATATGGCAATGCAATGGAAGACAAACACGGAATATGTATTCAAATTTTACTCTCGCTCTCATTCTCAAACTGACAACGCAACAACGCGGAATTTGAAAGAAACAAACATGTAAGCATAACAATCGTTGAATGAGAATGGAATGTGTCAGTTAGTGTGTCTGCTTTGCTTTTTGTCTTCCACTTGGAATATTTATTTAAGAGAAACAATAGAACATTCAAATTTTACTATCGCTCTCATTCATGACGGGGAATTCCGATGACGGTCGGTGTCGCGAGTTTATACTTTTTTCCTCAGCCGCGAATGCTTTCTTACGGAGGTGCACAACGTGCCATAAGAAGTTTTCACTTCAAAAATGTGCTGTCCTTCGCAAAGAGATTACAAAGAATTATATCGAAACATGGTTTTATAAAGTTTCTTAAAAACAAAATGTTCCAAGCTATTCTTATGACTGTAATGATATACATACATATGAAAGCGTTCCCGGAATGACTTTTCATTCACATAAAATGAAAAAAATAGTAATATGCGACATTTTACTAAAAATAATTAAGTATAGGACTCATATTAAACATTATATTGTTACAGGGTAGTACGGATTCAAAGAGCCATATAAAAAAATTCGATTCCCAGGTTCATCGTGATAAAAAATGTCATTACTCCGTCAATTTTCAATCAATTTCAAAATTTTTAAAGTTTCTGATAGAGAATGAGAACTTCTATTATTTAAAATGAATATAAATGCCGCTTTTTTGAAAAAATTTTATGCGGTTTTTCGCCTTTTGGTATATAAAAAACACTTAAAATACCAAAGATATAAATATCTTTAATTCAAGTTTAAGACTATAATAGGGTTTTCCTTAAATATTATTTTAAAGTAAAAGAATATACTGATTTCAATACAAATAAATTTTTCTTGGAGCAAAATTATAAATGAAAGAATTTTTTTGAAAACTATTGAAAAGAACAAAAAGGCCGGTAGCCTTTGTAGCTAGTGCTTTCTTAAGTAATATCATTATTTATAATAATATGTATTGTAAATACATAAATAAATAAATAAAAAGCACAAACATTTTATTTCGCATATAAAACGACAGCTAAGTATCATAAAATTCAAACAAAATTTTCTTTCAATTTTCATTTTAATTTCAATTTCAGAATGCAACAGCAACAACAATTTTTCATAAATAGCAATTTTCTCAGAAAATTCATATTAAAAATGTACAAGAAAACAACAAAAGCTGTAGAAAAAACTTCAAAATTCAATAATAACGCAAGAATAGCAGGATAACAAGTACGCTCGCTCGCTTGCTGTACAGGACAGGTCAGCAGAAAGACGTCGAACACTGTTCCATAAATATTTAAAAATTAATTTCATTCCATGGTAAATGTGAATTGGATGTATGAGTGCGCTTCCGAGTTAGTAATGTAAGTGTGGGTGTAATATTTGGAGGAACGGGTAAGTTTGAGCTATGTACTCTTAGGTATAAACCGACATAGATTAGGGTGATGAAAATGGTAAACTTTTAAAAGGATACTATGCAAAGCAATTACTTAACAAATATCTTCCAATGAAATAAATCAGAAATGTCGGAAAGGTAGTATCTTTCTTAAATTTAAACTTTGTATTAATTTTTTGGAAGAAATAATACTTGACATTTCCCTTGAAATTAATGCAACAAATATGTTATATAAAAATTTTATCTTTCATGAAAGTAAAAAAGGTCGTGAAAATTTCTGGAAAATTTTTATTTTTTGACATCATTTTTCCTGCTACAAGTTACTCGTATTTTATTTCTGCTAATTTTTTCGTTCCACCCAATTGATTTTTTTGCATTTTTATTTTTCTTATCTTGTAATATATGAAAAATTTTAAGCATTGTGTATAGTATAGTATGTGTAATAGTAAGTGTTTGCTTACGGGCAGCGCCTAAGCATTTGTGTGCTACATAGCAGACGCTGACTTCCGCACGGAACTATTGCCACATCATATTTCATAAAATTTCATCCTTTCTCTACTTATTTTACATACTTACAACAATTGCAGAGTATTTCTTATAAGAGTATTTATAAAACAAATTGATGTATTGCTTAGATTTCACATGCTTTCTTCACTTATATCTATTAAATCTGTTTTGAAAAACCCCGCAGATCGAATAATGCTCCTACATTGGTCTTGCAACGAAAAAATTTATTGGGGAAACTTGTGCTCAATTAATATATTGAAGGAAGTTTTGGTGGGCACAAAACCAGCCAAATTATTCAATCAAATAACTTTGAAGACATGCATCAGGAAGTTAGTTCAAGGTTTTCCCAGGTTGACATAGCTACTTCAACGAAAAATCAATATTATAATTATAATGTGTCGTCAAAATTACATGATGTAAATGATTTAACATTAAATTGATTATCTCCAACTACATACCTTTCCCAATAACTTAATAGTTTTAGATACTACCCATTTTTGTTTTCCTAAAAGCTATTTTCCAAATTCAGATCTCTAAAATCCTTAGTGCTCGGCTTAAACTGTCAAACTCACTTTCCCAATCCCATAATGACGAATTTCATCAACACTGTATTTAAAATTTCCGAGAAATTACAAATTCTACCTCTCTCGGGAGTTGCGACGCCCTTTTACTGAAGCTCAAAATGCTTCGTAAGCATTCTAAACCATATATCTGTAACGTTTTATGAAAATTGATTGGTCTTTGGATTCGGTCACTTGCACAATCACGTTCATTATTTCTCTAAAATAATCTTCTGATGGACAGCGTCTAAATACAAAATTTCATTGCAATATCATTGATGGTTCTCGAGAAATATGGCAGTACCACGCTCCTACTTAAAGCTTGAGAAAAATTAAACTATTCGGTTTTTATATTATCCTTAACGTTAACATAACTTATATCTGAATCAGCGAAGGCGTTTTTAAACTGTATTTGTTCCTCAGAATTGGACTTTCCTCTATTTTTCAAGTTTCTATAACTAGTCGAGAAGATCTATTGTCTATTTAAAAATAAAAAATTTAGGTGTTGACCAATAAAAATGTTCATTTATTCCTGAAAAATATAACAGAAATGAAGACGTATAACATTACCGCACGTAATATCTGCTCAAGAGAAGTTATGGAATCTATCAAAGGGTGTGCTGATAAAGAGACCACAGCAACTTAGTTTAGCGTAGAAAAGAAGACTACGTAGTCGCCTAATGTAGTATTTATGTAACAAATAAGATATATCGAAGAGTATCTGAGGCCTCTGTACCATATTGAGCGAATCTTATAAAGTGAGCCTTAGCACTATCTGTTCAACAATCGAGTAAGTTTTTGCATTAACAAGGAGTCCTGGCAAGGCCGTAGATAGCCATTAGGCTCAAATTTACCCCCTCCCCAAAAAAAAAGTGAGAATTCGAAAACATGAAATGACCTCTTCTCAATGATTCAAGAACATGAAACGACCTGTTCTTCCCACTGACTTAAAATTATGACACGAGCGCCCTTCCACCTGAACCAAATGTCTGGCTACGGCCTTGAGCCCTGAAAAAGATCAAAGAGTTTCAAATTTCAACTTCATCAGCGACATTTACATGAAGATCTGACTGTGTAACCTACTATAAATATTAATTTTCCAGTGTTTCTATATCATGCCGAATGTTAAGATCTATTTGAATTACAAAGTTGGCACAAATATATGCCACGATTTCTTAGTATTGAACGCAAAACATAACCATTGTGTGGAGTCACATCCTAGTAGTTGTAATAAACTTCCTGTGGGCCAGTGCACAGATGTATTTGTGTATACGGTAAAAGGATGTATTTTCATATTGAATATATAAATAAATATTTATTTTGCTTACACTTACAAAAATTCAAATTGTTTGCTTCATTGGGCTTTACTTGAAGTTTCTAAAATCACAAAATTTTATAGAATGTTTTTAAAGAAAATAAATTAAAAGGTTTTCAATTTGACATAAGTAGGCGTGGCACTTCCCATACGAGCTAAAATTCTTTGTTTTTATAAGTTTAAAACTCAATTATAACTTTGTTATAGCTGCTGGTACTAAAAACTCAAATAACTTTTTTTATGTATGACAAATTAGCACGGGCTTTAATGTAATGCACAAGCAAATGATTCTCATTTTGCATTTTTCTAAATGAAAATATTTCCGATTACCCTAGTCAACTCTATGCACAAGTTCATGTGTGCATACGGTCGAAAATATAATTTTTCATAAATTTTAAGTATAATATGCTCATGTGTACTATATCCTTCACACACACACACAAACGCACTCAAAGGTTGTTGGAGGGGGGTAGCACATGCAACATAATACAATGCAAAACTCCCATAGAAATGGAAAAGTATGCATACGTAGGATCCGCATGCTGTATGTGGGAGGCTTATGAGGTGCGCAAACGAATAACAAAAGAAGCATTTTAAAGAAAAACCATATACGAATAAATGTTTATGAGTTGGTCTGCTACATAATTTGTACACCCTACAATTGCAAGTGCTAAGAGGGCAACCTATATAGTGAAATTAAGGTTATATTGAATTTTAATACATTAATCTCTATTCAAGCTTTTTGAAAGATTCTGTAAAAACAAATGATGATGTGGAGAAAATGTTTAATTCGTAGTGCTCATTTCTTAATTATAGAGGGTTTTTCGACTGTATGAGAGGTAATCTAAAGCAAAATATTAGAGTATCCAATAACCTATTGATTCCGTCCACGTCAAAACTATCCTTTTTTGCCAGCACAGCCGATTTTTTTCGAATTGACACATATATCTCACGTCAGGGGCGTTGCAACCGGCAGCAGCTGCCCCCCAAGAATTTTGGCAGGGGGCAGTGTATTCTTTCTGCCCCCCTACTCGGAAATAAGTTGTATCATAATTCGATCAACATTTTTAGGAATCAGCAAATCTTTTTATTAATGTGATTATCTCGCATCTTGAGTCTATCGAAATGTGACAAAATGAACATTTGAGAATGAATATATGAACAGAGTATATAAACCTCATTGGTCCGATTCAAGCAGCAGTTTCCTAGAATTAAGGAAACACTGAAAGCAATCGTTGAAGAACCAGGAGCCATCTTGCCAGAAAATAAATTATCAATTCGAGGATATTTGCAGAAACTGAATAAGTTTGACACAATGTTTTTCTTACATCTGAGTATTGAAATTTTCAGTACTTCCTCAAGCTCTTCAAAATCCAAGTTTAACAGCTAGCGAGACTTTTGGTCCAAACAATTCAAAGACTCCGTTTCGATACAGAATTTGAACGAATTGTTGCAGAAGCGATGAATGAAGCTGATAAGTTTGAACTCGAATATTCTTCTGAGCCCAGAACCAGAAAAATCCCTCGACGCTTAGAACAAACCGATTGTCTCACTCCTGAAGTAAGATTATCATCAAGAGATCGATTTTGGAAAGACTACTTTAAAGTGTTGGACCTTCTCTCAAACGAATTGGAAAGAAGATTCGATCAAAAAGGTACTACTTTTCATATTACGATCTACTCGAAGTTTCTTTTGTATATTTTTTGATTTGATAAAAAATTGCACAATAATAATAATGATTCGTATAATAAATGATGATAATGAAAATGATAAATAACAACCAAACTTAATGATGATGAAATGAATATCAATCACTTTGAATCATAATACTAATGGTAAGAGCAACAGAAAATATTAACGTTGAACCCTGAAAATATTTATTGATCATTGACGAAACACAGCCAAATTTTGAGTATTCTCAACTTGCAATTTTTACGGGTTGTCAATTTTATCACTTTGGGTCTGCGGACTCAATAAATCTTAGAAATACAAGAGGGACTTTGGGACCTTTGAAATTAAGTGAAAAATTTCATTAGCGAATTCCAAACTCAAATATGAAAAAGTCAAAAATATTCACGACAGCGCAAGAGAAAAGCGAAAGATTTGTATATAACCTTTTTTTTTAAATACTGTTGCACTGATAATGACGATAATTCATTTGTAATTTTTTTAGATTTTGATGCTTTAGAATTGTTAGAAAAAATACTACTTGATTCATACAAAGGAAATGTAACCACTGAAGAAATTTTCGAATCAAAACTGGTCATTTTCTCAAATGATTTTGAACTGACCAACCTCCGTCCTCAACTCCAAATATTGAAAAACATGCCTGGCAACAAACCAACATGCTGTCCTAAAATCATTGAAATCTCACACAGCGAAACACCTTCTAGATCAAGTTTATCGACTGGACAATCCAATAATGACAGTGCCAGGTTCAGGAGCTTCTTGTGAAAGGTCATTTAGCGTTTTGCGACGGTTAAAGACTTATCTTCGTTTACAAATGACCCAAAAATTCAGAAAAATTTATCAATCTTTTTGAATTGAGTCCCCATGAAAAATTTCGTTGCGACGCCCCTGCCTCAAGTGACAATCGGTACTGATTTCTACCCAAATATCAAAATTACGCTTATAAACATTAATGCGGCTTTCGAACCAATAAGCAAATTTTTGCGAACAATAACCTGTATGGATTTTAACAAAACCTTAAATATAATAAAGAGAATCAATCAGGATTTAATAACAGACCATATCTTCCATTTCCAACTATCAAAGCAGACCAAATTATCAACAAAATAATTATTCCCAAAAATATCCAAGAGGAATTTCTACGCGAGCACAAATCCTTTTGAGGAAACATTGAATAATTACGAAGATCTTAATCTCGAATCTAATCAAACCTATCCAAATATAAAATATCAAGAATTGTGATTTTGAGTATATACATCTTAATTGTCTTCGAAATATATCGGATATTACAGAAAATTTGCATTAAATGTACCGTGCTTCCATTTTTCCAAATCAGTCATATTAGCTATTTTGTTGAAACGTAGCTCCCACTGAATGGAAATAAGTGAAAATAAAAACTTTCAACAAAATTTTTCACAAATTTCAATGCATAGTTTATCTCCCCCTCCTCCCTTTCAATTTACAAAAAAAACTCCTGCTATTTATTGTCCTAGCCAGACCAATACTTGCGTGCGCTAGCGTATAGTAGATGTATGAATTCAGAAACGTATGGTCAGAGTTGTGGGGACAGCTTGTATGTCCAATCCCTAATGTAATATAAACAAAACGAGACAGGAAACTTAGAAACTGCAATGCAAGAAAGAAAAAGAAAAATAAAATGAAAAATTATGAGTAAAAAAATGAAAATTTCCTTTGGGAAAGGATCTTGTAGGATTTTCTACATTAGAGCATGGTAAAAAAAAACCAAGGTAGATGGGCGTGGGACGCAAGTGTACATATGTGTGAATATACATATATAGTCAAATATCATATTCAAACTTCAACAATAGAACATAGCTGCTGCTGCTATCGGGGGGTGTAGGAAATAAAAATTGAAAAATGTAAAGAATGGGGAACAACAATGTAATATAAAGAAAAATTGCCTTGGAAAAGTCGACACTCTTTCCCTCTGTTTAAAGTGTTTTCACTCTTCGGTTTTCTTCTTTTTTTTTTTTTGTTTTTTGTTCGTTTGCGCCGTTACAAGTCAATATTTTTTATTCCTCCTTTCAGGACTTTTGCTGCTGCTGCTTCTGCTTCTACAGCTGGTTGTCTGAGTCTGAGTCTTAATGGTTGGTGTTGTTGTGTGGGGGGACATGCGCTTAAAATTGCCCAATAAAAAACCGTTGCGCTCAGAAATTCATAGGGAAATATTTTTTAGTATTTTACCGCTATTGTTGTTGTTGCTTTTTCATTTTTTCTTTCTTTATTCATTTTACATTTTCTAAGCCCCCCACAACCCACATTTTGTGTTTACAATTTTTATTCGTATATAATGTAAATTTTGTAAGTGGATTTTTATGTGGTGCCTTTGCCGCTGTTCGACTGCTACATTGAATTTTACATTTTTGAATTGAGCGCATTATTGCTCTCTGGGTGGCATTTGGTTGGGCGTTGTTTTATTTAAATAACAATTGCTTTCATATTTCCATTTGAAGAAAAACGCCCACATTTTATTATATGTCATAACTCTGACTTCTGATGTGGGACTCATTGCAGGTAGGAATGTTAGTAAATGAGGAAAGGGTTGTAAATAAATGAATTCAAAAGTGCTTTTGGTTAAGGGGTGTGATGAAGGTATTCCAAGTCGTTATAATCAAGCACGGTTGGAAGAGTTTGTAAGTGAGAAGTGCTTAATTGATAATTTAATGGAGCTAGCAAAAATGCTGTAGATTTATCCAGTTATCAGAGTATACAGAGGATATTAAAATTATTACAATTCCCCAGCGATCATACTGCGAAAACTTTTTAGAGACTAAAGGTATAGCAAAAATGAGTGGGTCTGGCGATTAACGAAAACAAAACCACTTGGTTTATGCTTTCAAATAAAAAGCGAACTTCTGTAAATCATGTTAGACACATTTTTACTATCGATGTTCATAATTTGGAAATAGCTAAAAAGCTCACCTTAGGGGTCGTCCATAAAAGACGTCCGCACAAAAGCGCACAAACATGGGAGTGTTGAGACCTCATCGGGGATCCATTTTTCGTTTTTTTTTTTCTTTTGTTGTTAAGAAAGGAATAAAAACTAAGAAAAAAACAAGTTAAGGGTAGGGCGCATGAACGTCTATTAGGGGGAAGTAGCAGAATAGTTGTAGTAGAACGTACGTTGCGTACGACTTTTATTACCGACCTCTTACTACTTAACACAAATGAAATATCGGTGGAAGTCGGAAAATGGCTGGTGAAAGTTTTATTTTTGAATAACCGAAACTGCTGGGCTCAAAACTCATGTCTCGAAGGACGAAAATATATGTAGTATAACATTAGCTTTGCCTGTTATTATTGATTAGTAAGCAGAGTTACAAAATAGCTCTTGGATACTTTTGAGATGAAAATTTAGGGTAAGACTTTGTGGCGAAGTTGTAGTGTACTGCGCTTACAACCCAGAGGTCCTCGGGGTCAATTCCCGGTACAGGCATGGTAATACACTTTCCACATTTCCTAATGTTCCTTTCTTTCCAATTATTTTCCTCTCCTCTCCTCTCCTCTCCTCTCCTCTCCTCTCCTCTCCTCTCCTCTCCTCTCCTCTCCTCTCCTCTCCTCTCCTCTCCTCTCCTCTCCTCTCCTCTCCTCTCCTCTCCTCTCCTCTCCTCTCCTCTCCTCTCCAAAACTAAACCAAACTAGCACATTGAGCATTTAAGCAAAGCATCAATAAGTGAAGTACAATGTATTTCAAAGGCATAACACTAGCTCACTGATCACTAGATCACTGAAAGTGATCTACTTTCATTCTGATCGTTGCACCAGAATAAATTTAAAAAACAACTTTCATAAAAAAAACCTTCCCTTTTGAAGCAAACATACCACGTGTCAAAGGGTTATCCCCTAAAGCGTTAGCTTTTTAAAACAAAAAGGGCCTTCACAAAACTTTTCCAATGTGCACGTTCAGTGCGAGTGCCTTCAATTCTCTAAAATTTTCCCGATTAATGTATTTCTTCTTACTCTAACGAACGCTTCTACGATGATTTAGGATAGTCGTCTTTTTTGTTACCCGAGGGTTCCACTCCAATGCTTACCGGCACACTTCAGTTGGTCATTTTCACAACGTGCGCCTAATCTATTTCCACTTTCGCCGTTTGATATGAATACAAATCGGATTTTGACAGCATCTGGTGAGCAATTCCATATTGGAAATGGTCCTAGACTACCAAATTTCAAGAATTCGGTGAAGACGATTGATGCTGAACACTTGTAAATTGTGTAGCAGGTTGTTATTGGTTAACCAGGTTTCAGAGCTATACAAAGGAACAGGCTTGATATTGAATTAAATAATTTTATGTAGTATGGTTGACACAATTATGAAATGTTCGATCCACGTTTACACAAAAGTTTTATATATGTTTCGTTAAACCTACAAAAATACGCTTGAATTTGGTATGTCTTCTATGCATTCTTGGATTAGTTTCATGTAAAGTTTGCTATGTATATTATATAGACTTGATGTCAAAACATGACAAGTTATCGCACTGCCAAATAAAGTAAGCGTTACGCAAAGAAAGGACTCTGACAACACATGGACCTGCTTGTAGATATGCCAAAGAAAAACACTGCAATAAATTTTTAAAATACCTTAATAGCACAGAATCACTGATTCAAAACTATAATCTACATGTTTTTAACACCAACCACTTTTTATTTAAGGACATCAGCTTCCTTGAGAGCAATATATTTTTGGTAAAATAAAATAGACTTATACCTCTAGCTTGTTATTAGATTAATGAAACGAGAAGATATATGGAAGTGTTTGTGATCATCTCTTACACCAAATAAGATTCTTAAAGAATAACCAAATAAGATTCCAAAGACGCGAAAAAGGTAAAGCTTTCCATCATTCATTCTTATCATTAATGTTGCCTTCCCGACAAAATGGAAAACGCGACAAAGCGTGTGAATTTGCAAAATTTATAATTTATTAATACAAACTTTACATACGTACATTTCCTGTTGATTTGAAATAGCGTCAAATTGAAACAAAGCAAAACTTCTCAAGTCAATGGACCAATTATTACAAATCTTTTAAGAAAAAAACCAACTAACGCACACTACAGAAAACACCAGTCAGCAGCGGCGACTCATATCAACAAATGACTTTGACCTCGAGCAGCAGCAGCATTAGCCGCATATCCGACTTATCAACAACACCCGCCGACTCCTACAAATCGACACATTGACAGCGGCGAGTTGAACTCGCACTTGAACTAATCAATGAAGACAAAAATAAAATCAATTAAATGTCGACAGCAAAACAGCAGCAGCAGCAAAAAAAAAATGCAGATATATAAAGAAAACAGGGCCAAGTTATATATAGAACAGCAACAACAACAACAGCAGCAGCCGCAGCCAAATGGGGCGGTTAAAACAAAAACAACAGAAATAATAAACAGCCCGGCAGACAGTACAACAGACAGACAAATGGCCAAAATGTCTCTCAAGACCCAAAAGAAAAAATGAAAGTACAGTGCAAAGATTCTTAAATCTTGTAAAGGAAACTTAGTGCCAGCAAAAGGAAAAAACTAAACAAAAATTATCGACCGGCAACCGCAACTTTAACTATAAGATACAACAACATACTTCAAATACATAGCGTAGAAAGCCAAAAAAAAAAAAAAAAAAAAACAACAAACTAAAATTTGGCGTGCAAGAGGGTGCAAAAAATCGCAGAAAGTCTTACGGTTAATCAATGAATTAAAGCTTTGGAAAAAAGTTTTTACCAAAAATACCAATCTTAAGTTTGCACTATCTTTAAGATACAATTTTACCGGCAAGCGCTAAGAACACGAATTGCTATCCACAACAGCGACGGCGACAACTCCTTTAATGAGTAAGTGGCACAAGAAAATTAAACAGAAACATAAAGAAATTAGCAAAACTGCTGCTGCGCGTTCTCTCAGCGAAATATTCAGATGCTTGCGCTAAGAACTGAACAATTTAGAATCTGTCTTTTTCGTAAGGAAGCTGTGAGATGAAATTCAACTTCAAAATTAAAGTAAAGAATCAGAAAAAAAATACATCTCACTTTTGGAATTACACAGGCTGACAAGAATTCAGGCCAAAAAATCAGAAGATTTCTGACGCGCTGAAACCGAATGTGACTTCCAACTGACTTTTTCAGCTCTGGCTCAGCTAAATTTCCACAAAACATTTCTCAAGGAAGAACAAATATTTTGAGACGAATATAAATAGGATTTGAATACAACTGATGATACATCTATACTGAAAGATAAACTCCAACATGACAAAAACACAGGGTTTTTTCACTTTTAGGTCAGTATACTTCGAAAACAAAAGTTGAATAATCAAATGGGAAGTTTAATTCGAATTAAGTAGTCCCGTTTCTGAGTCTAATGTTATGAGAAATTTTGTCGGCCTATGTTATATAAGCTTGTATCATTTTTTGCATTTTTGTTAAAGCCAAAATAACTGTTTAATATTCCAAACAGAAGGTAACTCTAGTGACCATATTTCAGCTTATCGACATTGCCATCTCCAATATCTTCTAAGTTTACTATGCTAACCAAAACAACCAATTATCGACAAATACTTTTCTCAAAGAGATAGATATCACAAACTTTTTGAAACAAAAGAAAAACATTTATAGATTAATTTACTTTTTTAAAAAAAAAAATAACACGAATTTATGGGTTCTCAATTCTGCTAACCCTACCTTTTACGAGCCAAAGGCGCATTCCTCGTCGGAAGGGGATAACACTTCGACACGTGGTGTGTTTACTTCAAAACGGGAGGCAGAAGAGTGAAAGTGAGGTTACCTTTCAGAGCTACGATTTTCTTTATATTTTATGAAAGTAATTTTAATTATTCTGGAGCCACGATAAAAATAAAAGTGATCTGAAGTAAGTACATATTATGCTTTTGAGCTTCATTTCACTTCAGTAGTTGATACTTTACCGATATAGTAGCCTTTTTTTTACCACAGCTGAAAAGCTAAACGTGGTGAAAAATCCTCCAGAAAATCAAGGGGAGGGACAAGGAAATAATTGGAAATAAGGGAAAATTAGGAAATGTAGAAAGTGTATTACCATGCCTAAGTCAAGAATCGAACCC
>OX459030.1:23917919-24268080 GCA_949775025.1 Tricholauxania praeusta | reverse complement strand
TTCTATGCATTCTTGGATTAGTTTCATGTAAAGTTTGCTATGTATATTATATAGACTTGATGTCAAAACATGACAAGTTATCGCACTGCCAAATAAAGTAAACGTTACGCAAGAAAGTACTCTCACAACACATGGACCTGCTTGTAGATATGCCAAAGAAAAACACTGCAAAGCTACGTCCTTTAATCATCCGCTACAATTTCCGTCCAATAAAAAAATATATTAGTTTTTACATTGCAACACTGTTAAATTTATGAGACAAATGTTAATTAAACATTCAATAATGTAAAACCAACATTAAATTTTGGGCTAAGGTAAAAGTGATATTAGTAGTTTTTTATAATTTGATGACAGGAACGGGCAGTTAGGAAAGGAATAAAATTTATTTTAGTATATGAAAAGCGTCTTATGATATGAGCGTTTATTTTCTTGGAAGATTTTATAAATGATAATTCAATAAATTTTTAAAATACCTTAATAAAACAGAATCACTGATTCAAAACAATAATCTACACGTTTTTAACACCAACCACTTTTTATTTAAGGACATCAGCTTCCTTGAGAGCAATATATTTTTGGTAAAATTAAATAGACTTATACCTCTAGCTTGTCATTAAATTAATGAAACGAGAAGATATATGGAAGTGTTTGGGATCATCTCTTACACCAAATAAGGTTCTTAAAGAATAACCAAATAAGATTCCAAAGACGCGAAAAAGGTAAAGCTTTCCATCATTCATTCATGTTGCCTTCCCGACAAAATGGAAAACGCGACAAAGCGTGTGAATTTGCAAAATTTATAATTTGTTAATACAAACTCTACATACGTACATTTCCTGTTGATTTGAAATAGCGTCAAATTGAAACAAAGCAAAACTTCTCAAGTCAATGGACCAATTATTACAAATCTTTTAAGAAAAAAACCAACTAACGCACACTACAGAAAACACCAGTCAGCAGCGGCGACTCATATCAACAAATGACTTTGACCTCGAGCAGCAGCAGCATTAGCCGCATATCCGACTTATCAACAACACCCGCCGACTCCTACAAATCGACACATTGACAGCGGCGAGTTGAACTCGCACTTGAACTAATCAATGAAGACAAAAATAAAATCAATTAAATGTCGACAGCAAAACAGCAGCAGCAGCAAAAAAAAAAATGCAGATATATAAAGAAAACAGGGCCAAGTTATATATAGAACAGCAACAACAACAACAGCAGCAGCAGCCGCAGCCAAATGGGGCGGTTAAAACAAAAACAACAGAAATAATAAACAGCCCGGCAGACAGTACAACAGACAGACAAATGGCCAAAATGTCTCTCAAGACCCAAAAGAAAAAATGAAAGTACAGTGCAAAGATTCTTAAATCTTGTAAAGGAAACTTAGTGCCAGCAAAAGGAAAAAACTAAACAAAAATTATCGACCCGCAACCGCAACTTTAACTATAAGATACAACAACATACTTCAGATACATAGCGTAGAAAACAAAAAAAAAAAAAAAAAAAAAACAACAAACTAAAATTTGGCGTGCAAGAGGGTGCAAAAAATCGCAGAAAGTCTTACGGTTAATCAATGAATTAAAGCTTTGGAAAAAAGTTTTTACCAAAAATACCAATCTTAAGTTTGCACTATCTTTAAGATACAATTTTACCGGCAAGCGCTAAGAACACGAATTGCTATCCACAACAGCGACGGCGACAACTCCTTTAATGAGTAAGTGGCACAAGAAAATTAAACAGAAACATAAAGAAATTAGCAAAACTGCTGCTGCGCGTTCTCTCAGCGAAATATTCAGATGCTTGCGGTAAGAACTGAACAATTTAGAATCTGTGTTTTTCGTAAGGAAGCTGTGAGATGAAATTCAATTTCAAAATTAAAGTAAAAAATCAGAAAAAAAAATACATCTCACTTTTGGAATTACACAGGCTGACAAGAATTCAGGCCAAAAAATCAGAAGATTTCTGACGCGCTGAAACCGAATGTGACTTCCAACTGACTTTTTCAGCTCTGGCTCAGCTAAATTTCCACAAAACATTTCAAAAGAAAGAACAAATATTTTGAGACGAATATAAATGGGATTTAAATACAACTGATGATTCATCTATACTGAAAGATAAACTCCAATATGACAAAAACACAGCGTTTTTTTCACTTTTAGGTCAGTATACTTCGAAAACATAAGTTGAATAATCAAATGGGAACTTTAATTCGAATTAAGCGCTTCAAAGCCTTCGAAAAAGTAGTCCCGTTTCTGAGTCTAATGTTATGAGAAATTTTGTCGACATGTGTTATATAAGCTTGCAAAATTTTTGTTTAAGCCAAAATAACTGTTTAATATTCCAAACAGAAGGTAACTCTAGTGACCATGTTTCAGCTTATCGATATTGCCATCTTCAATATCTTCAAAGTGCACTATGCTAGCCAAAACAATCAATTATCGACAAATACTTTTCTCGAAGGGATAGATATCACACACTTTTTGAAAGAAAAGAAAAACATTCAAAGATTAATGTATTTTTTAAAAAAAAAAAAATAACCCGAACTTATGGGTTCTCAATTCAGCTGACCTTACCTTTTACGAACCAAATACGCATTCCTCGTCGGAAGGGGATAACACTTCGACACGTGGTGTGTTAACTTGAAAACGGGAGGCAGAAGAGTGAAATTGAGGTTTCAGAGCTACGATTTTTTGAAAGTAATTTTAATTATTCTGGAGCCACAATAAAAATAAAAGTGATCTGAAGTAAGTATTATGCTCTTGAGCTTCATTGCACTTCAGTAGTTGATACTTTACCAATATAGTAGTCTTTTTTTTACCACAGCTTAAAAGCTAAATGTGGTGCTAATTGGGTAAGAGCTCGTAAAATCCTCCAGAAAATTAAGCGGAGGACAAGGAAATAAATGGAAATAAGGGAAAATTAGGAAATGTAGAAAGTGTATTACCATGCCTAAGCCAGGAATTGAACCCGGGGATCTCTGGATCGTGAACACAGTACACTACTGCTTTTGGACTCACTTTTTCATCTATGTGCAAAAAAGTTTTAAGACTGAACCAAATTTGATCTAAGGATATTGAGGTTTGCATCCTTGTTTATAGTACAGCCCCATTTGAACAATCGTCTGACTAAAGCTTCTTATTCCAGAGTATGCATTTTTTATCTCCTTGGTTTGAAGAAAAAACCATCACAATTTCTCTAACAGAGGGATAAGTGCCTCTATCGTGTTACTAGAACAAATCAGCCGAGTTTTTTTCTTTTAAGGCATAAGCGAGTTTGAATTACGCATAATAAATTTCGTCCGAAATGTGGTTTGATGTTATAGTACCCGATCTGAGTTTACACTCAAGAGCTGGTATCTTTGGTATCTAACTTTCGTCTGTTCTAACGAATTGGCACCAACTGTTGTGTTTTTTTTTTTTTTTTTTGTCACAAAAGTTTCAACTTAGCATCATTGATCAAGTAAAGATCAAGTTCCGCACATATGAGCTTATTGTTCAGCAGTAAAGTGTCAGTTTGTAAAGAAAGGCACCAACTCGCCGGTTACATAGATGTTAGATGTGTTGTCATCTGAGTATTCTGGATCGCATTAGCATTGCGGTCACTTAAACCAATGGCCTGCTTATACATATGTAAAGAAAAACTAACGCCCTACTTGCCTCAGATGCAGATCTCGTTACTAAATTTACAAAGAAATGTCGTGAGTAAGAAATCAGCTAATGAAATCAAATAAATATGAAAGTTTCCCTTTATGGCGACCTTACATTTTAAGCCACATGTGGAAATATATTTCACATTATATTTATAGTACAGTCTTTTGGTTCTAGAAAAAGAGTTTACCTGTAAAGTTATCTGGGAGATTTGAAAGTGGGTAACTTTAAAGATTCTAATGTACTCTTTCCAAATTTTTACTTTGCCACCTCGCATTTTAGCCGATCGTGCCGCCTTACATGAAAAATGGTGCCTAAGAGCAGTTTTTTGACAATATCTCCTTTCCGACTCATCGAATCAATAGTTTTGGCGTACGAGATCCACACGCGTTTTGGCCAAAACAATCATTTCCACACCACCATGAGAGATAACTACGAAATAATTGTACTATTAGGAGAAAAAACTTAAATGTTCATTTCGAATAACGTTTTCAAGAAATTCTTATGAGACACAGTACAAACATGCTGAATGATGTCATAAAGACAGTATAAAAATACTGCGGCTTTGAAAGATCTAAATATAAAGACACAGATTGAAATAGAAAAATTAAGGAAAAAATATAGAGGGAAACATGAAAAATTCAAAATATAAACATTAGAGCCATTAAGAGCATTAAGTAACAAATTATTTCAAACAATTGCATTTTTGCGACTTTCCATATCAACAGATTCGAATCAATTCAGTTCTTATTGATATAAAAACAACAACAACAACAAAAAAGAGTCATTGCTAAGCTGCGATTGCAACTTGCGGCGAATTAGCATCACATTGACACTTGACGTTCAACAACAACGAAGAGAACAAAAGAGCGCTAATAGTATCAACTCTATTGTTTGTATGTGTGCGTTGACGCTCCAAGATCCACTCATGCGCCACAAACCAATCATCCACAAAAATACGACGCTGTGATTGGTGCGTTCGAAGCTCCAAGCTCATAGTGTGCATGTATCTGAGTATCAAAGAGTATGTGCTGTTGTAGCTGCGCCGCTCGCTGGTAGTATTTCCCCAACATTTTCAACGTTGTATTCGTGTGACTTTATTGTGTTTGGCTTACCAAAACAAACCATTTTGAATTGGTTTTTCTTATTATTTTGCTTTGCAGTTATTTTTTTTCCATTTGTCTGTCGCATAGGTTTTTGTATCTACAAAGTTGCAATTTAATTTTATTATCTTGTCGTCGATATATTTGTGTTTTTATATTTTGTTTTGTGGATCCTGTGTTTATGCAACATTTTGTTGCTATTGAGATGCTATTTGTTTTTTTTATTTTTTCAATTTCTTTCTTCTGCATTTTGCAAGTTTTTCCTAGACTTGCGAATCCGCTAGAATGCAGTCTATCGCAACGCGTTCGCATGGTTTGTGTAACTTGTATCTGGTAGCATGCCGTCGTAGTCGTTAGTGCAAAAACAATAACAAAAAAATATTGAATAAAATAACAGCAACAACAACAACGACACAAAAAAAAATCGCAAAACAACAACAAACCATAAAAGCATCGCAAAATTGCAGCTCCAGTATCTCGTTTAGTGCGCGTTGACTGCTGTTTATCCGTCGCATGCATTCGTTTGTGAGTTACGCGTTCTGTTTGTTTTTCTCCTGTTTTTTTTTTTCTTTTTTTGCTGCTCTTGTTGTTTTTGTTGTATCTTCGCATATTGTAATTATTTTAATTTATTCGCATTTTATGCTCTGACATCTTCTACTTTATTTCTCCACTTCTTCCACATTTTTTGTGTACTGTTGGTCCGCAGAGACTTTGATGTTGATTCTCATATATGACAGCCAGACTCTCAGGTAACCCCCGTCCCACTCCATTATTGGTTTTATTCTATTTTATTTATTTTCTCTCTGGGGCGTATGCATATTATGAGAAAAATTTGCATTTTTTTGGTGCAAAACGAGAGAGGAGACAGTTGAAGTTGAAATATATATTTGTCTTTCTCTTAAAGTCACTGAATGCTCCAAAAGATATTAACAACACAAGTGCTTAAAGTGTTGGTTCCACAAAAATATAGAGAACTTGAAACAAACACTTAAATCATAAACATAAGTAATTCCAATTAAAATTATTGCGGCCTTAAATTAAAGTTTTTCATAAATCACTCAGTCTTAGTTGGTCCCGGATTTATTATGCCCAATGTTTAATTTAAAGTTCCAAAATTTATTTGGAAACTAAGTAGATATATTGCAAAAAGGTTTGGTGTACCGATATCTATAGAACTTAAAAGTTAACTATGCTAAAACTCGGACCTTTTCTCCTTCCCGCCAGTGTTCAAAGGTACCTAAATTTGCAATACAGTGAAAGCTTCCGTGGGCGGACACCCACGGTTCCAATGAAATCGTCGGGCCACGGGAGATGTGCGCCCACCGGAATGTATTTTGATTTAAAAACATAACTTTAAATCAAGAAATTCGTCCGGCTACGAGAGATGTCCGCCTGCGGGAGCTGTCCGTGGCGGGAGCTGTCCGTGGCGGGAGCTGTCCGTGGCGGGAGCTGTCCGTGGCGGGAGCTTTCACTTTACTTTCTTTTTCGTACTGCTATTGATAAAGTCTTCTTTTTAATATTTCGATTTTCCTGTCAAACCTACAGCTATTATCTATATTGGCAGAATAGACTGAGAAACGTTCTTTTTTTTTTCAAGTACCTTATGTGTCTTTACCTCTTGGTATTACAACACTGATCAGTCCATTACAAAATCTTTTTTACATTACTTTCTCATGTCAGAAATTTTTTTCTCTGGGTATAGAAAACGTAAAAAGCTTTCCGAGCTCAGATTTCTTTCTGAATATAAAGCTCTCAAAATCACAATAATAAAACTTAAATAATGTCAAACCGTCATAGTTCTGGAGCTCTCCATTTCAGTCTACAATAATGAATCTCAAAACTTAGGAGCAGAATGTGAGGCTAGTTTTTTTATACGGCTTTAAGCGTGAACAATTTTCGAAAAGTGTTGTTATATCATATAAGGTTGGAATCGCGAAAGTTTGGTATCCCAGGATCAACGCCAATATCGTATTGCTCAACAGATACCGATAAGTTCTGATTTTTCTCCAAATCAAATGGCGGAAATGGAAATGGACAAGCTACGCAAGTCACCACAAGAATAATTTCGGAAAGCATTTAAGTCAAACTCTAATAACAGGAAACCCTTATTCATCTTGTAAACAATTGCCTGAATAAGAAAACCGTAGTACATGGAAGATGTTGGAGAGTATTGAAAACACTCGTTAATGACTGCCCGGTAGAACTCTTTGAGAAAGGCCGGTTTATCTGGCAATAGATACAGAACATGTGAGTGGCTTGGTGCACTCACATTCCAACTAATTGCTCATGGTTCCTCTTTCTCGTTGGTAACCAAACTTTATCAACAGTTTTTCTACTAACTTCAAACTGCGCTTTTTATGCTGGAGTGCTTCAAAATTTGATACTATCCCCCAATCTGTCCTTAGATTTCATCAATGACCACTGTCTTTGATTGTTAATCTAATTTCATTCCTTTGTGAAAGATTATTGAGGACTTTGTAAAAAAAAAATTCGGAGAAGAATCGCAAAAGCTGAGTTGGTTTTAATGACAAAAAATCTCAATTTTGACATCATAAGTTCTCGATTAATATTAGACACTTCGTTAAAAAAGCATAGCTGGCCCACAAGTTCTATCAGAGTTTGTAAACGTTTGAAAGTTGCCAATTAGTGGCACTTTTTGCTGCTGATTTTTTGATCATGAAATGAATCAAAGATATTCCCAATAAGTTTGCAAGGACTACAGTATGATGAGTGCACATTTTAATAGTAAATTTAACTGGTTCATAACATGATAGAGCTCCTTTATAGGAAAGATAATTATAAGCACAAGAATCTAAGCCAGAGAACTACATATAATAAGACTACCTTTTGATTGTTTCATTCTTCTACTGTAACCCAGCGTTTATTGTTTGCAAAGCAATACTTATTCGTTATAAATGCCATATAAATAAATTGAGACTTTAAAACCAAGAAAAAAATTGCTCAATTCAACCAAAAGCTTCCCAATTATTGAAATTTTCCAAACCGTGTTTCACTGCTTATACAAAACAAAAATCGAGAAAAAATATCACTGAAAAAAAAGTACCATTGTACAATCTTTACTCTGATTAAGAAAAAAATCTACTTAAAAAAAGGAAACCTTACGAGTTTTAAGTAAAGTTTTCATTAAAAACTTCTTGAATTAAGAAAAATTTGGCCATGAGAATTTCTTTTGATTCATCCAACGAAAACTTTATGAGAAAATTCTAGTAAAAATCATTATGTTTTAGGAAGAGCCTCAACTTGTTTTAAAGCAGGGGTCTGCAAAATTTGATTTTCCATAGCTCAATTGAGCTGAAGTACATCACACACATTGTTTTTTACCGACCCCTGTTTTAAAGGAACATATACTCATTTCGAAGGACTTATTAAAGGGAAATTTCTTTAATATGTATATGGAAAAATTACTAACATATAAAAAAAAAATTTGAATTCAGCTTAATGTTTTTTTTCCTGGTGTACGGTAGTCGGGAAACAGAGAGCTTCTATCAATTCGTGTACTTTCTTACTCCCTACACCGAATAGAAATTCGCGTGACAGATAGAATTCGTTCCTTTGTGGTATGGTGAAGTTGGGGAAATTCAAATGTAGATTCGTTGCTTTGGCGGGCGCTTTTCCGATATTTTTGAAATCAGTAAATTCAAAAAAAAAACATTCAGCTTTACAATTCTATCTATTTTGCCTTCAATAAACATAACCATAGAAAACTAGTGCCAAACTTCAATGACATTTACTTATTTTATTTATATATTTACTGATTTTTAAAAGATCCTTAGGATAAAAGGCAACATAGCTATTCTACATTAAATAAAGGCCTTACCTTGAGCGTTTGTCTTTTTTTGTTAAGAAGTGATCGAGTTGCGATGCGTTATATAAATTATATTTTATTATATTCATATAAAAAAAATGAAAAATGTTGAAAAAGTCGAAAAATTTTGAAAAAGTTTAAATATTGTAGTCAAAAAAACGTTTGAGTCGAAAAAATATTGATACCGAATCGAATCGAAACATACTAAGTAGTTGCAATATATTAAAACAATCCAAAAATATTGGAGTATGTAATCAAAAAAAAAAAGGTTAAAAATTTCGGAAAAAATATTAAAAATAAAAATATGTCAACCGAAAAAAATTTTTAAAGTTTGGAAAAAATTGTTGAACAAGTCGAAAAATTATTAAATAGTCGGAAAATATCGAAAAGCCTTAACGTTTCTTCTCCCCCAATTCATTTCAATATAGATTTTCTTTAGTACTTCAAGGTGTTTACATACATATTGAAAAATAATATCCTCCAACTCACTTAATCAAATTGTTACTGATTGATATATTCAAACTCAAATAAATACAGCGTGCCAGAATATTCAAGAAAATATTTTTTGGTTGAAAAAATCTGTTGGACTGCTGCTCTGTGAATTCGGAAATGTTGTGCTAAAACTTAACCGAAGGACACTAACTCTACATCACGGAATAAATAGCAGAGAGAAGATCTCTAAATTTGTTATTTTGTTTTTGGCCAAAACCTCCTTAAATATTTCTGAATAAGTGAAACATTATTAAACAAACAACAATTTGAGATGTTTAACTTTGCATTCAGAAGTGGACAGAATGGTCAGTTTTCTTCTAGATCCTTCTTGGAAAAACTTTTTTAGTATCAGCTAATAACGAGAGGATAGTGTTTTAGAACATATGATTTTTCGATGGGTCAAGAGTAGTTGTGAAAAGTTTCTGCAATATAAGTATTTTCTTGCTGTTTAATCGAGTCGTACACCATTAAGCCAAAGTCGAACTAATTAACATAATGAAACAACCATCTCAACCAAATCTTTGTGGTTTATACAATAAAACTCCTCAAAAAATATTATAAAAGAACGAATTTGGCCTATATTGTTTTACGAAAAATTCCCTAATATTAGTGCTACACTTTGTTATAAAAATTATAGTTTGAGCGTTTCAATATTTTATTCCCACAACCCCACTCGTGGCTCCATCATAAGCAAAAATGCCACCTACTGACACACCAACCAACCCCCTGGTAACTGTGAAATTTTAGAACCATAGGCCAACTCTATCGCTAATTTAAAGACATCCCACCCCAACCAATTTAAAAATGTGAAGTGAAAAACGATTGCAAAATGTTACCCCACCACCAACAACAACAACAGCAACAACAACAAGAACAGCAACAACAATCACAACGACAGCTCCAGCAACACTTCGTAAAGCAACGCATCCGTTCGGTCACATTCGCACTGTGAGTGAGGAGGAATTTTTTTGCCGCCTCGTCGTTTGTGGATGCGAGAAAAATTTTTAAGTTTTTTTTTTTTTTTTTTTTAATTTTTTTGTTAGTGTCGTGTTGTTTTTTTTTTAGTCGTGTGTCGGAAGTCAATCAAATAGCGTGTCTGTGTGTCTTTAGCGCGCATACAAAGACGCCAAATAACGCGAATCGCAGCAAAAAAAAACATTCGAATGCGAAAAAAGTGTTTCAATTTCTTATTTATCTGATGATCCTCAAATCGTTGTTGTAGTTATTGTGATTGTTTTCTGTTTTTCTTTTTTTTTATAATAACGCATCAGCGGCAAAAAACATTTATCCACACGTTTCAAAGGTGTTGACGCGCGAATCATTCGCCGCTACGCTTGCAATTAAATTTATGTTGCGCGCATTTGCTACTGCGTTTACACCCGCACTGTGCTATCCAAGCCGAGATCAACGAGGCTCTTTGTCGGACGGGCGCGCGAATTTCAACGTCAATATGGCGTCTTGACAGCAACTTGACAGTCATGTCAAAATAGTGCAATCAACTGTCAGTGTAACAACATCAAACGAAGGTGTGAAGAAATTAAAAAGTGGAAAATTTTAAGTATCCCGTGCAAGCAACAAACAATTAATAAAATATTTAATTCGTGTGTTAAAAATTAAAAAAAATTTTTTAAAGAAAATTAATTCAATTGCAACATATTTTGGATTCCATTTTGATGAAACTCAATTGTGGTAAGTCTACAAAGGTATTATCTCTATCATGCCGACGGCAAAGTTGTGTGGTCATTAACTTAAAGGACTATCTAGATTTTCAGAGACAGATTTATTATTTTTTTTTTAGTGTAGGCTCAATGTACTCGTTGCCTTTATGAAAAAATATTTTTCAATTAAATTCCTATACAGGTACGAAGGTATTCAAATGGGGGACTAAAATAAAAGTAATCGGAACATTTATTTTTGGAAAATATCAATAGAGCATCAATAAAATTTCATAAGTAATACAACTTAAATGTGTAATAAAATTGGCACTATCCTCAAAACAAAAAATTTTTTTTTTCTAAATAATACGATTTTACTCGAAAGCCCAATTTTTAGAGCTTATGTATATTTATAATTTTTTTTAATATATCCTACTCTCGAAGCTGAATTTGTAATTTATTTTTTTTGACACATTGCGATTTTTAGTTAAAGGACTCAAATTTCGTCACGTGAGTTCTTATTTCTTCTACAGACCATTTTGATCAAAAATTAGTTACACGAGGACATGTCATTCTATATTTATAAGCACCCTCTCTCGATCTGTGTTATCAGAAGTGTCATTATTGGTATAGTCTTTGAGATGTTGCTTAGAAGTTTGTCTTATATACAATATTTTCTCAACGAAAGTATAATGCTTCTTGTCAAATGACATTGTTAACTTGTGGTTTCAAAAATATTTTTTCTTTCTTGTTGAATACTATCGTTTTAACGAGCGCTTCTTAAAATCTTTTCTTTAAAATTAATGTGGAAAATACATAAATCGGGTTGTCGAAAAGACCAAAAAATTGATCTTGAAGCCCAAAAAAACAATTTAGAGAGCTATTGTGAAGAGCATATCTTTCTTATTTTGGAACCAGTATCAAATTTCACGAGCGCTTGAATGTGCTGCAAGTAAATTGTTAAACTTTTGTGTGCCTTTCTTGAGGCACCTGGATAGTAGTTTGAACGAAAACATATCTGATGGTTTCAATTCCATACGATGCTGAAGTTCTTTCCACTTTCCCACTTTAAAATGGAATCAGCTTAGTCTTATAAAGGATACCTTTCTGAGGTGATCTAATTTCACAACTGTAAATGCTCACAACAGTAAATGCTCTCAACAGTAAATGAGTGCCTACTTCTATAGATGAAAGTATAATTTATAATCATCACATATTGTCCATTTTAATTTAGCATTAAGATTTTGACATTTAGGGATAGGTAAAAGTATTTATTTCATGCCACTTACTCAAATCTATGCCTGCAAGACAATTTAAAGAATATTCCATAATTCACCGGTCATTCTACCAGCTATATTGTATGACAATAAGCAAGTTCATTAACTTAAAGAATTTGTATTATATTGATATTTCTTTTGGGTTGATAACTGTACCACAAAAAAAAAACTAATAGAAAGTTCAAAATATAATTTTTAAAAAAGTGCAGAAAATATGGAGTAGCATTTTTCTGAAAGTTTTGCTGGACAAATTCAGGATTTTAACCTAGAAATTCTTACAAAAATTTAATACGATTGAATCCCTTTATTTCTATGAATTTATTTTTGCTTACAGCGCATTAAGAAAAATGTTCGTTGTGGGGAGTATAACCCTTGCAAATGGAGAAAAAGTTTTAAATGTAGGTTGTAGTAATCAAAAGTGGCTGTCCACTGATACCTTCACTGTGCAAATCGATACATTTCGGGTTGAGTACGGATTTCTCAATCTTCAGAGATCCTTTCTTTTTTAAAGCATAAGCCAACGCTCCCCTTTAAATTCAATGCACCGTGTTGGTTTTAAGAAGAGGTGAAAAGTTAGATGGAAGGGGGATGGATGGAGTAGTATCGGTGAACTTTCCTCTTAAATTTACCGATGTCATAATTGCCGGGAAAGACAGGCTGTTCCAGAACTTAACCGTGCGACCAAAGAAGGAATTATCGCTAAAGTGTGATATCCTGTTCAACACCGGCGTGACGCCAAAGGGTCTGATGGGACGCCTGAGTGCTGCGAGAGAAAATACGGTCTGATGGAATCAGATCACGAATCTCTCTAGAGCATATCCCATTAAAAAAAATTTAGAAAAGGGTTAAACACCCTACGTTACGCCAGTGGTGAAGGGAATCGATAGAGACAATGACAAATTCATCGCCTATTAGTTTCATAACACGTCGCTGAACGGGAACTAGCAGCTCCAAAATGGTTTTTGAAACCCCGGCCCGAATGTGTAAGTTGTACTCTAGTTTGGGTCTAATATAAGTAAAGTAGACAGTATGGAGATCAACTGGAGAGACGTATTTCTTACACGGTTTTAAAAAACCAATACACTTGGCTGCTTCTTTCGACACATCGAACGCATGATCTGTCCACCTCAGGTCCGGTTGAACCGATATGCCCAGAACGTCAAGAGTTGTTGATCTCGTAGTATCTAAGCCAGCCATATTAAGGGAAGGTAGGGAATAATCCATTCGTCTGTGAGACAACAAACAACACTGGGTTTTAGTAGCGTTAAAATTAACGCGGTTTACTCTCGAACTTCACAGAGCTTGGGCGCTTTTTGAAGCAATAAGAATGACAAATATTGTTGTCGTTCGCAAAGGAATGGATTGGGTTGGTTGTCGATGACACAAGGTCGTCCAGAGCGACAACCATACTTTCACCAAAAAGGTGAACACATTGGTTCCATTTCTCAGTGAGGAACGACATAAGGTCTCCAATAGAACGAGACCTACGGAAACCATATTCGCAATCACTAAGCAATTCGTTGCACTCCTGATAGTTCACTAGGTGAAAGTCTGTTACAAGTAAAGTTATTTTCGGAGCATATTCAGACCCTGTATTTCGGTCTCGCTAGTAACCTTGTTTTTGACCTAGATGTCGTATTCCAATGTCATTTTAAGTTTAGAGGGATTTTAACAAATGGGAGCCCACACATTTGACTTCGAAAATGAAATGAGAGGAAAAACATAGATTCGATTAAGGCATATGCTTATAGGTTGAGGCAAATTCTTGCAGTCAAATTAAGATCAGTTTTATGTATTAAGCGATTTTACAAATTTTTTCTGAAACATTTTTCCCCATTGAGTTTCCATAGAATGATTTCATGCATTGATAAAACTGAATTATCCCCCATTAATTAGCTACACCTATAACTAAGTACCAAGTACTGCAACACTAAGTACTTAAAATTGTGCATTCTTTTCATCCCTGGGGTCTTATATTTGAAAAAGTGCAATAATCGATGCAAAAACGTAGTGACCTTTTATGACCATAATTTTGAACTATATCTTTATTTGTTAAAAACATTGATATATTACTTTATTCGTCGAAATATCTCAAAGCATGGCAATATTCCTCGAAAAATATTTAAATTTTATTTTACGCAAATGTAAAATGTCCCCTTATTCGATTTGATGCGCCTTTATTCGTATTATCAGTCATCGAACTCATGTAATATCGTATTTTCATTATCATCATGGCCTATAATTTGCTGAATAACTTGAGCGAAAAAATTAAATAAACATTTACTTTTTGTATCGAATTGAAAGCATTTGACATTGAAATGATTCAGACGGTGTATATGAAAATGTTCCTCAATTAAGAGTATGAATACAACCGGATGTATTACACATATTGCAAATATTAAAATTAAAACAATTTAATGTGCAAGCACTGCCAAGGCGGCTATGCACTTTCAAGTTTCGATAAATTTCTGTGGGAACTAAAGTGATCGGCTTTCAACAAACACCATCTTAAGTCAAAAGCAATTATGCAATTATTCAATAATATTTCTTTCAATTAACTTGTCAATGTTTCATTTAACTGCTATTAATAAAATTATGTCGCTTTGACTCAATTTATGGGAATGATAAAACTCTATGTTGATGTAAATGTTGTGCGTCAAATGTAACAAATAATCAGAAATACATTAAAAAAAAGATACCTACAGACATATAAGGAAAACAAACTAAATAAATAAACATTATTGGAAATCAAACATATTTACATTTGTATAAAGTTAAACTTTACACTTGCAATAAGATAAGAAAATTATGAGGAAAAAATTGAACAAAAAAGAAATGGAATATTTAATCGCATTCACTTTTTTTCTGAAAGTGCGGTGAAACTCTTCTTCCAGCCCAACGTAAACAAATTTTGATTGTTTTTTTTTTTAGAATTGATAAGATAATAAATTGATCGGTTCGATCGACTGCACCTTAGAGATGTGTGTAGATGTGTAAATACACCTTACGAAAAAAGTTTGTAAGCATTGAATATTAACATTAAAAAATATTTAAGACCGGGTCGATTTGTATGAAGCAAAATAAAGTCTGCCAGACACCGACTCAAAAGTTAGAAAGACGTTTAAGAACGATATCTACGTCATTTTTTTTCGTTCCGAGAAAATCCAATTTAGCATTTTTGATTCCCCTGAAGGTACTTTTTGGCTAAAAAAAAACGTGCTTTTTGCTCGGAACTTTTATTTCTTCACAGAATGGATACCTGAATTTGATTGAAAAATAAAGATTGCAAAAAACTTGACGTTAAAAAATTCTAAATTTTTTTTTCTATTATAGATAATATTTATTCCAAAAACTCGATTTTTCCATATAAAAAATGTGAAAATGTGCTCCATTGGTTTTTCTTCGGAACAAAAAAACAAAATGACGCATATATCCATTTTAAGGGTCCTTCTAACTTTTGAATCGGTGTCGGGATGAATCTAAATTTCGACCCGGTCTATTATATATACACGGAAAAAAAAATTCTGTAAAAATTCATTGTATTTCCGATAAAAATTACAGCTTTTCCCTGTAATGCCCGGATAGTAAGCGAAAAACCGTAATAATTGATTCTGATCAAACGAAAATTTCCTTTTGTTAAATTTATAATATGCAGATATAACAAGTTAAAATTGAGAGGATAAATTAGAAAAATTCTAAAGCTTGTTATGAATATTTTTTGTGAAATATTTTGTAATATTCCACATATAGCAATAATCAAAGTTACGAATGAATAAGCACATTTCGCTTCGCAATACAATTAATATTGTTGGCATCTCAACAATTTTTACAGTGTGATTTTGTAAAATTTCTAATTGGAAAAATTTGAAATTTTACTTTATATCATAATACTTTTGTTATCAAAAGTCAGCAATAATTCTGTGGCAACAAGCAATGACAGCTTAAGTCAATGTTCGATGACAATCCGAAACAGTATAAGTCATCTGCTTATACACAAAACTTATATTACTTTGCCTTGTGACTAAAGCTGTTATTGCTTGTTGCCACGGAATTGTAGAATCATAAAATATTTTTTACTGTTAGAAACAGTAAGACTTGACATCCTCAGAAATTAATTTGCACAGTAAACAAGTCGTCCGGGAGGTAGCGTTGCATTTTGCGAAGCAATTTCCTCATACTTAACTTTTCTTGCAAATGATATTTCAAGTATAGCTGTTACTCGAAATAAACGTCAGTCACCAGAATCGTGGTGAGCCTGGTTGTGAGAGGCTGACAAAAAAATATGAATTGATTGAATTTTTTTTTTTTTTGATTAAACAAACACAGCTCACTCGACATGAAAAATTAATTTGTAGAACAAGTAAAATAATATGAAAAATTACAATAATAATGTGATTTGCTATGTTCGAAAAATAAAAATTTTTACAGTTTGCCCTGTAATTTTTATTTGTCGATTATAGCATATTTTCAATAATAATTCAGTATTTTTTGCTAACTGAATTTTTACTGGCCATTTGGCATATTTTCCTTTCTGAAACTGTAAAAATAAAGTTTTAAACTGTAATTCTTGCAGTTTACCCATCAATTTCTATTGAGAATCCCATGAAATTAGAAATTACAGGGCTATACGACAATTTTCGCCGATTATTTTGCTATTTTTGAATAATTCGCGTTAATTTTTACAAAACCTTTTTTTCCGTGTACTTCTAACATATGACTATACAGTCAAACTTCCATACAGCGAATACGCACGGACCAGAAAAAAATTCGTTGTATAGAATATTCGTTATATAGATATAATCTTTTTTTATTACTTATTTAAAGAAGTCAGTAATTTTGGTTTGGACTACACTCTTCCATTTTTCTCCTTCAACAAAATCTTCTAATACATTAGCATACACATTAGTCGGTACGTTGCTCCTTATCTCCAGAAAGTTTCGACTTTCTCTATTATCAATAACTTTTTTTTCGAGAGAAAGGCTACTTAGTTGCACCATTTTCACTTCTATCGCTGAACACTGACTGAACTATAGTCACCAATAATAGTGAAGGAACTTTCTTTTTTTCGATTGTTGATATTTTCATATTTTAGGGATCCCTTTAAAATGTTTTGTTTTTTCTCCGTATGTATGTAGTTTTATTGACATGCTTAACAGAAAATTATTTTACAAAATTCGCTCTAAGGATATCAGAAACGCATAAGAGTTTAATTTTCAGCAGCAAAATTTTTTCGTTTTAAAGAAAATCTCGCTATAAGGAAATTCGTTGTAAGAAGATCAAAATACACTGAAAATATTGTAGAACCAGAAAGCTGTGTTCTAGAACTCAGTTCGTAGTAGAGAGAACTTCGTTGCATAGAAGTTCGTTATAAGGAAGTTTGACTGTATATACTTCTAACCACAATGCAAGACTTCTACGAAGAAAAAATTCTGGATTTAATTGTTGAATAAGTCGAAATAAGTTCGTATAGGTTGAAAGAGCTTTAATCATGTAAATGAAATTGAAAAGAGTTGAAAAAACTTGAATAAGTCGAAATAAATTGAATAAGTTGAAAAAATTGAAAAAGAATGAACACATTTGAAAAAGGTGAATAATTGAATAAAGTTGATTAAGATTGGCAGAGCTTGAAACAGGCAATGAAAGTTGAAAAAGTCGGTAAAGGTTGAATGAGACTAAAAAAAAGTTCAAAATGTTGACAAGTCAAAACAAGTTGTAAGAAGTTGAGTAAGTTGAAAAAAATTGAAAAGAGCGGAATAAGTTCAATAAGGAGGGTGGATTTAGTTGAATAAGAAATAAGTTGAATAAGGTCGGATTTTTGAAAGAGCTCGGATAAGTTGAAGAAAGTTAAAAACGGTTGAAAAAGTCGGAAAAGGTTGAACAAAGTTGAAAGAAAGTTCAAAAAACATTGAAAAAGTCAGAACAAATTGAAACAGGAGGTTCTTTTTGTTTTGGTCAAATTTATAATTTAATCGAATTTTGAAAATTTTCTTTTTCGGAGGATTATTGACCAGCTATTTTCCAAATTCCACTTACATCAAGTCAATTTTTCCCCGACGTTTCGTCGCTTATTTGGCAACTTTTTTCTAGGGCTTGTCCTAAGTTTAACCGTTGACCAATCCTTACAAATTACGACTAATCTGATCTTGGCGGGTCGTTTTCGACCCGTATATGTTTTGTATGGAATTTTGAAGGAAAAGATTTTTTTTTAATGAAAATGATACACTTATTTCGGTTGTGTGCTCTTTTGCAAACATTTTTGTTACACATACAGCAAATCAATTCGCATTTGTGCTCTTTGTGTAAGGTTTTCTCGGTTAAACAAAGAGCATATCTACCCCGTTTGGTTAGTTGTATCGGTACCATTCTAGGCTGCTTGGTAAGCAAGACTTGTTGATGATTTTGACAGCGTTGTCAGAAGTAAAAGAGAAAATGCATTTCGTGGATCTCTGGTTCTGTTAGATATGTGATTTTTTGTCAATCCAAGACCAAGTTCATGTAGGAAGTTCTTACGACATTGGTTTTGGAACTTTTTTAGCAAATTTGGATCTATTGTTGAGTAGTTGCTGAAAGCATTCAAATGTCAGAAAATGTCAGCGGTTAGTCTTCCGTTTGAAACGGAGTCCCGAAAGCATTACGTCAGTATTGTCAACACTGCCTTTTGTTTTGTTATAGAATGAAACTACCTTAGGCAACTTTTTCGGTGCTGGTCCGATATCAGGCGAATAATGCATTTTTCTCTGAACAATGGTACATTTATTTTTCTTTTTTACATATGAAACCAAAGCAAACCAAAACAGTATTTTCAGTGAAGGCGGATGTAGATTGGAGTAATGGATGCTTTTTCTCGATAAGAAGCTTAAGCGGAATGCTACACTTGTTTTTTCGCAATGTGCCAGCCATAGTTAAATTTTTGTAAATCAAATTCTGACCCAAGTCGTATGAACAGAAAAAACTATCCATTGTAATGTTTTTACCTTTTTGCTCCTCAACTAAATCAAGAACCACCCGCTCACCATGATTTTGGTCCGGTGCAGCTCCAGCAAATTTTCCCAAATATAAATGCATATTTCATACCTATGAAGTCTTGGCACAAGTGAGAAGCCAAAATTTCAGACCGACTTCTCAGGCTTACTTCGCGTGTACTGTCTAAACGAGCATCGCCCATGGTAAACCAGTAGTTGCTTGTCAAAAGTGACACATTCACTTGGATTGAAGAAAAGTGGAAGCAATTCAACCCATTTGTCCCATAATTCTCGTATTGGTGCGAATATGCCCAAAGCCGTGAGACTATGTTCGTTTTGTTCGATGTCACATTTCGTTAAATTGAATTGTGTATCGATGCAATTACACTGTTATACAAATATAACACACAACCACCTCAGAACTCGGACATCATGAGATGCGATCGAATGAGACGAACAACGAGCGAACTGAACTTGAGTTGGGTCAAACGAATCGAGTTGTCCGAGCTTGACTCGTTGCGTATGGCAGAACTTCGAACATGTTCGATCATCTCGTTGCACAACCTTAGTAAACACTGAACTGTGATTAACTTTTTAAGCCGATAGAAAGAACAAAATAATGCCTTTACATAAAAAAACTAGTACGGGTCGAAAACGACCCGAATGACGAAAAAGTCCCAAAGTAGAAAAAAACTTAGGGACAACTATCGATAAACTCTGACACTACATGTTTTCATTCATAACATACCTACTGATAAAGTCACGAAGACACAGACCCACACAGCTGACAGTTTTCGAAATATTTGAAATTAAAAAAAAAATTTTGTCGAAAACGACCCTAGGATCGGTCTACGGTTAATACATAGAAAAAAGTAAGAAGAAGCTTAAAAAAAGGTTGAATAAATGGAAAGAAGTTGTAAGAGAATGAATAAGTTGAAAAAAAATACAAAAAGTTAAAAAGGTTGAAAGAGATTGAAAAAATTGAAAAGAGTTGAAAATGGTTGGAAGAACAAGGTTAAAAAAGGTGAAAAAAATTTAAAAAAAAAACTCAAAAAGCATTACATCTCACAGCGCTGCTTTTGGCAACACTACTTTGTACATCGATACGTGTCCGCTAATTCACTCTGCTAAACATTTTCTATCATACCCACTAGTAAAGATAGAAGATCACTCCACCAGCCTTTAAAGAAAGGTCGAAAAAATGTTTGGATATGAACAGTACAGTGTATAATTTGACAATAATTTTTTGATGTTTGAATATCTTAACTGGCGGAAATGTTACATCGCATATTAAAATATCTATAGAAAAATATTTTTTGTCCCCTTTTTGGCGATATTTAGCCCCCAGTATTAGCAGACATCATAAATTCGTGTCCAAGCCAAACTAAATCTTGAAGACCATAAGGCAAACTTTATTGCCAGCATCGATATACCCATGCGTGTTCTTTGTGAAAAAAAAAATAATTGCATTGTCTCACTGTTTGCACCTCTCCACCTACACTTGGTTTTTTATGAAGTAAATGAATAATTTTGTTTGTGTGTAACCAAAGCAAAACATAATATAGTGCAATTCCTTGGAATAATCGAACTTTATTGAAAAATAAAAAGAGCAACATTATAAAAACAATATTTATTACTACAAAAGCACTTGTCACCAATGTGTCGCTATTTTCTCTTTGATTTCGTTGTTTTGTCTTTTTTTAAATAAACGCAAATTAGTCATTAAAATTTATTTCTATCGCAATTGCAATATCAGTCAGTTGGAATTGTACGATACAGCAGTACACATATGATATGATACGATACTCTATGCACATATTCATGTAGCGCGCGAAAACTTTTGATGTTATCAACTTGAAAATTCATGTTCTTTGCATGTCAAAAACAATTGCCGCCCTCAAGAAATCGAAGAAGAAGAAGAAGAAAAACATAATAGCGGTATGTGTGTCATCTTTTCATATGTATGTACTTAGAATAGTACGCGCCGTGACGATATCAGCATAATTGCCGCTTTTAATTGTAGTCAAATTTACGAATAAATTTTTTTTTTTTTCATTTTAAAAGAAACAAATATTGCAAATCAAATCAATCAATTAACATCACTTGTATTTGTTGTCAATTGTTGGCACGTCTGAATAATTTTATTCAGATATAGTAGGTATGTAGTATAATGGTTAATATGTATGTTTCCAACAACGACGTTGTTTTATCTTAACTTTATTTTCGGTATCTTACCATAATTTTTGTTAAAACAGAAACGTGTCTGTTTCCCAAAATTTTTTGTGATTTTTTTTTATTTGTTTACTTTTCTTATTTTTAGGAACAAATCTTGCATTTTGTCATTTGTAAGTACGTCAAAAATATAATAAAAAAATAAATGGCAATTGTTTTTGGTAATGTTTTGCTAATTTTGATATTACTAAATATTTGCACTTTGGATTGGAACAAAATAAATTAGTTGGTTTTTTGTCAACAGCAAAATAAATGAGTTTTAGTTTTATAAAAAACTTTGTGTGGTTAAATACACTAAGTATTCAATTAGCCGTTAAGAGTTAGAATTAAAAAAATTAAAAAAATTAAGTGCATTAAAAATTTAAAATTAAATTGTTTTGTGTAAGAAATTATTTATTATTAATTATTATTATTAATTATTATATTCAAAATTAAAGTCTAAGTAAGTGTTTATATCTGTGGTCACAACCCAAGTTCATGTATTGCAGAAATGTACTGATGCCTATCTGAAAGGGAATTTTTTATGCTCTTTCGTCTTATCAAATCAGACTTTCAAAGTGCGAACTTACACACGTAATCCTTATCGCCCAGCTCTGGTTCGAAACTGTTTCGAATATTTGTATTTCCGAAAAATCACAGAAAGATGCACGTAAAAATGTAAGTTATTGTGAGATATTATAATTTAAATTGCTCTTGTACACAAATACATATATTTAAGACACCTAAGTGAATAGAAATTTATTAAATTGGAACATGCAACAATTAATACCACACACATTTTCACAAGAAATTGCGGGATTCAATTTAAGACTTTGAAGATTTTTATCAAAAACTGCGCTGTAATATTTTCGTAAGCGCTCGAAAAGTGATTCTCGTATATCGAAAGTGCTTATTATTCAATGACAGCGAAAAGCTCAAAGCCAAATAGCATATAGTCAAGGCGCTCAGTGAATGGGTTTGTATGGAACGGAGGTCATAATTAGTAATAATTGCGCTAGACTCTTGAAATTTGATACTTGATGTTTTTAAGTTGAAGTCAACAAAAAATTGTGATCATGAAAAAAATTGGTTCACGGACACGCCCACCTTCCATACAAGGGTGGGATGTGGTTGAGACCTTTTCATTTCGAATTTATATCTTTTATCCCAATGGCTATGAAAAGGCGAAAAATACCCCTTACTTACTTCTTTTCCCTGAAGGAAACTCCCTTCTGAGCTTAAGCACCTCCACTAACACTATAAGCACTTACAACTGATGTAATTATTGTGAAGAATTGCAAAATGTGAAGGAATAAAAATCAAGGACGTGAACTGGTTTTGAACCGAACCGGACAACAGTTTTTATACCCTACACCGAGGGTATATTCACTTTGTTCATCCGTTTGTAACACATAGAAGGAGCCGTGGCAGGTATGGAAAAGTACATATATTCTTGATCAGCGTCACCACCTGAGTTGATTTAGCGATGTCCGTCTGTCTGTCTGTCTGTCTGTCTGTCTGTCCGTCTGTCTGTCTGTCTGTCTGTCTATTGAAATCAGGTTTACGAGAAAACCAAGAAAGCTAATGGAATGAAACTTTCACACACAGGTCACATCTTCTTGCAGGCATCTTGCTATTGAAAATGGGCGAAATCGGTTAACGGACACGCCTACCGCCCATACTCTATGTAAATTTACCCAGGCCAATTTTGAAAAAAGTTGCAGCGATTTTGATGAAACTTGGTGATTTGGTGCACATATGAACCAAATTAGGATTAGGCTGGGTTTCAAGTTTCCAAAAGGTCGTACAGGGGCGTGGCACAGCCCTAAATTTTATCATTTAAACTACCATATCTTGTAAGCCGTTCAAGATATTGCGATGAAATTTGGTATACGGATACATATCAAATATATCTTGAATTGAGATAAAAGTGGGCGGAATTGAGAAAATGGGCGTGGCAATTTTCAACTGTTAAAAATTTTGATTCCGTATACCTCAGAATTGGCACAAACGATTTCCATAAAAATTTTGGGGATGATGCCGCTGAAAGCAGTCATCAATACAATCTCAGCTACTTTACTGAAAAATCTCGCTCAAGGGCGTGGCACCGCCCACAATATTTTTAAACGTTATATAAAGAGAACTAACAACGTAATCGTTATGAAATTAAATGAGGTAGATATACTTCCTATAAGGTCTCTTATAACAAAAATTTGGTTCAATTGTACCTGTGGGCGTGGCACCTCCCATATAAGCAAAAAACGCTTATTGTTATAGACAGTGTGCTATGAGAGTAATCTTCATAAAATTTGGTCCATAGATGTCAGTTACTATAAGCTTTAAAAATAAATGAATTTTGACACCTCCCATATAAACATAAATTTGTAAGCGCTGTTTTAAGTGAACTATTGCAGCAATTGCTATGAAATTTAAAGTAAGTGGTTCAGTTGCTATAGAGTATATCTGAATAAAAATTGGCTGAAATAGCACCAGTGGGCGTGGTACCTCCCATACAAGTAAAATACGGTAAGTGGCATATTTATCGAAATATGTGAGCAATCATGCTAAAATTTGGTGTAAGAGGTTTGCTTATGGAAAGCTATTTTTGGATCAAAATCGAGCTGGATTGTACCAGTGGGTATGTCAGCGCCCTAAATTTTAAATTTAACTGCTGCACATATCGCAAACTATAGAAGCTATTGTGCTGAAATTTAATATGAGGATGTCGATCACGAATATAGTTTATTGAACCAAAAGTGGGTGGAATTGGACAAGTGGGCGTGTCATATTTCTAATTTTTCATATTTGTTCGATTTTTTCAAACATTTTCCTTATTCTTTCAACTTTTTCAACCCTGTAACTTTTTCCAATATATCCTATATGTATTTGTTCGACTTTTTCAACTTTCTTCATTAGTTTCTTTATTTTTTCGACTTTTTCGTCCATTTTGAATTGTTTCAAGTTAGAACTTTTTTAGAGCTTTTCAACCTCTCTCAACTTTTTTCAACATTTTGCATATATTTTCGACTTTTTCAACATTTTTAACCTCTGTCAACCTTTCTAACATTTCACATTTTTTTCGACTCATTCAACCTCTTTAACGCCTTTTTAACATTTATTTAAAAGGTACTTTCAACGCAGAGTAGGGTATGTGAGTTTCGGCATGGCCGAAGATAACACCTTAACTTGTTTTTTTTTAAATAGTTAACTGAACCATTAACCGAACCGAAATTTTCGACAAATGATTGATCCGAACCGAAAACCGAACCACTTTTTATAACGTTTCGAGGGTTCATTGTGACCAATTTTCAATGAACAAATTTTCCCCACTTGTTTTATTTTTTTTGTTAAATTGATGAAATTTTGAAAGAAATAGGAAAGAATGAGATAAATCATTAATAGATAAAATCAAATCGTTTGATAATATAAAGCGGCTTTAAAATAATGTTAATGTTTTGAACTTTTGGAATAACTACCCTGCCAAAGAACTATCTGAATTAGCTCAAGTTATTTATGATGTTTCAGCAACCCAGGTTTCAGTAGAGAAGATATTTTCCACCCTAAAATTTATTCTCGGAGACCTGCGGGAAAATATTGACGAGGACTTCTTAGAAGATATTTCTCTCATCAATCTCAACTGATTATTGTAAATCAAATTTTTTATCAAATATTAATTTTTTACTACGTACTTATAGCGTATGACATAAATTATATGTTCATATATATTTCTATATTCTTTTGGATTGTTACTGAATAAAAGTAACACAAATTTGCATAGTTTTTTTTTCATCCCCGAGCCGTTGAACCGAACCGAAACCATGGTTCAAAGTAAACAAAAACCGTTTTGACGAACCAATCCAAAAGTGCAAAAACGGTTCGAACCGATGAACCGAACCGACCAAATTTTTCACCCGGTTCACGTCCCTGATAAAAATATTTTTTCCTTCAAATATTGCAATAGCAAAAAATTCATAAAAAAGCAAATTATGAAAAAATGCAGCTGAAACTTTGGATTTTGGTTCACACATAAGATATAAAAAATTATAAAAAATTTTTTTTCTGTCAAAATTAGCAAATTTTCCACGTTTACCATTTATCATTGTAATTTTTGAAAAGACCATACAATGCATATAAAGGCGATAAAAGAAAAATAAATTGATTTGTACAAAGTGGAAATAATGTGCTTTCCGTCATTATGGTATGTACATTATTGCATTTTGTTTCAAGGAAGTTAACTAAAGCGCCCTATGTAACAGTTGCTTACATATATAAAAAGTTACATAGAACATTTTTGGTGGTGCAGAGACTTCAACTTTGAGCTCACTGTGTCACTAAGCCCGAAAAAAATTTAAAATTTTTATAGTTTTTTTTTCTATTTTCTTAGTATTATCTGACGATTATCTCAATAAAATTTCCAATCCCTAGCATTTTCATTTTCTATCTGTTTATGGGCATGATCTCCCTCAGTGCGGTGGGCTGGTAGCAAGCTCTAGTGCAACAAAAAAAATCAACGAATTCAGAGTACACCAGCTTACTCAATACAACATTAAGCGACAGGCAAATTTTAAGTGACGGAAAATATCATTTTGACGTATTAGGTTCTCCCTTAATAAGTGGTGTTTCTATGTCTTAAGGGGCTATACCAGTGTGACACTTTCAAAAAATCGAATTTTTTCTTTTGGCTTATTCGTATCTTGAATAGTTTTTGAATGGCAGCGTTCTAAAGAGCGACCGCTCGCAGGTATGAACCTCGATAGATGAAACTTTAAACGCGTTTTTCTCGAAATGACATTTTTCAAAATTGCTGACATAACTCAAAGAGAAATTGACCGATCGACTTCAAATTGAAACTGAGTATTCTTGAATATACATACTATACAATGACATACGATCTTTTTGATTGATTGATTCAATTTGGCATTTAAAAAACGACCATTTTTTTACCCCAAAAAAACTACACTTTTTTTCAGAACTACGCCATTTTGTAAATTTTTGATATTTTTCAAAAATCGTAAGTCATTGTATAGGAAATACCTTCAACTTTAATAACCGTTTTGAAATTTTTTGCTTCATATCAGCAGTTGGGGAACTTTTTTTTTTTGGCGCCTCCGAAGACAGCACATAACTCCGTTATTTTTCAATATTTTTGTAAAAAAAAAAATTTAAAATATAGCTGAAAATATATAATATAGCTCCAAAAAAAACTTCAAAACATTCTATCGAGTACTTTCTTTTAAAAAAAATTGAGAAAATCGGCTTATTTTCCATGGGTTACACTGGTATAGCCCTTTAAAGATTTTTGTTAAAAACTGCGCTGTAAGATTTTCGCAAAAACTCGAAAAGTGTTTACTGTATAGTATATCGAAAGTGCTTAATTAATATTGAATGACAGCAAAAAGCTTGAAAGACAAATAGCATATAGCCACGACTTGCTGGTTGCAAGCTTAAGTGCAACAAAAAAATCAACGAATTTAGAGTACACCAGCTTACTCAATGAAGCATTAATCAGGGAAACTTTTATGTCCCCACAGAAATATCGATTTAACGTATTACGTACCCCCTTAATAAGCGATTTTTCTATGTCTTGATTTTTTTTGATTTAATCGATTTTAATGAAACTCGAGAAAATTGTGCAGAAAATTTTACTTTAAGTACATAATCAAAAGACAACTTTTTCTAACAACTTTTTTCGGGTGTGGCACCGCTCAAAGTTTCAAATTTGAAACATAAGTAACTTCTTGAGAACTATATATACTTATAAGATGTTGTCAATAAATATGGTGGATCATTAAGAAACACCATTGGCTGATGAAAAAAAAAGAACAAATTGGCAAAATCAAATAAGTACGTAAGGCACCTTTTCTAAAAATCTGAAACTAAAACTGGTTTTATCAACCTTGTTCACCATTTGCAGACACTTTCATATAAATCAAAGCTTATATAACGTAGAACAAAATGTTTTAACAAATTATTGGAAAAAAAATATTAATCCTTTCATTCCATAGCTTTAATCTTTATCTTAAAAAAAAAGTAATGTTCACTTTTTCGAAAAAGGGAACTTTATGCTGAACATTTGAGCAATGATACTTAAAATATTCTTTTCCTCGTAGAACTTTTTATTAAGAATTAAAAAAATGTTTCAGCTTATTTCTAATAACACATCATTTAGTACCATCTTTTCTCTTTAAAATGAGTTGAATATGATATTTTCTCGCAAAGATATTGTCATTTTATTTTATTTTATTTGAATACATGAGGCTTCCAGTTGCAAGACCAGCCAAAAAAATCAAATTTTGAGATATTCTCATGTATCAAAATCTAGACAAGGCTTTATCTTTCAACTAATGTGTTGTTAGAAATAAGCTAACAAAATTTTTTAAATTTTTAACAAAAAGTTGTAACTGCTACAAAGAAGACAATGTTATCATTGCTAGCTATCATTGCACAAATTTTCAGTATAAAAAAAGTTGGCTTTTTCAAGAAAAATAACTTTCCTTTTTTTAAGGTAAAAATCAAAATTCCACCACATGATTTGAGCTGGATTTAGTTTTAAATTTTGACACTAAAGGTTTATTTTATTTTCTTCAAAAATCAGAGTTCATGTCCTCGGAGAAAGAGTTATTTCTATAAAAAACAAATTTGGAAGCTTTACCATTTTTTTCATAATTTTTTAAGTGTCAAATTTAAATTAAAGCTAAACAAGTTTTTTAAATGACATCGTACATTTTTTTTTTTTTCGTCTTAAAATTATTCAAGAACACAAAAAATATTTTTTTTTATTTATTGACATATTTTTTAATTCCTGACGTTACAATAAATTTCTGAATATTTTGGAAAATTCTAAAAACTTTTTACTCAATGCGATTTTTTTCAGAAAATTGATAGTTGAGGGGGAAAAAACGATAAAGTAAAATTTTGTGGATTTGACTACTCGTCGATCAATTGTTCGAACTGTAATTAATTTGCTGATTTTATAGGAAAAAAGTTCATCTTTTCTTATTTTTGAAGAAACAAAAATGAATTTTTGATTTTCAAATTTGGACCATAAAAAAACCTTATTGAAAATGTTTGTCTTGAAATTTTGTATATGCATCCGGAAAAAAACTACAAGCGTTTGAAAATAAGGCTTTGCAAGAAAAGTCAAAAAATTATACCTCTCTACCTCAGTCCATATTTATCCACATTAATAAATTTTAGGTGTGAGAAGTACCATCCAATAGGAAAACAATAAGCCTAACTCCCAGCTCGGACAACTTTTTTTTTTGGTAAATTATGCTTTATATCGAGAAATTGGTAAGATTTGTTCCAAGTTATTTGCGCTTTTATTAAAAAATTTTTGAAACCTGCAAAATAATTTAATCTTATATTAACGACAGGCTATTTTTAACCTATCCATCGTAATTTCTTCTACTTAAAGAGTCATAAAACTAATTTCCTGCGTTACTCCCACCCCCATTTAATAAAAACGCAAAAACCATTTAACAACAAATTAAGCTTTCATCAGCCATTTAAAAGCCCACATTTAATTATTGGCCATTTTCATTTACAGCAGCGCGCATGCGTACGTACGATTTGGTACCGCGACTACTGTGAAACGTCAACAGCAACAACAATAACAGTTGGAACCTAACAAATTGCCACTGGTGCATGGGTCAACATCATAATCTGAGAGCAAACGATAAGGCGAAAATACAAAGTTAACTTGACTCATTTGAAACGCAAGCAAACGTTCAAGTCATAAATCATAAAAACGCCAAATTGACCGACAAACTGACGAGTTGAACTGGCAACAAACGCACGCACTGCCATCAACAATAAAAGCAACAACAACAACAACTACAACGAAAAATCGGCAGCAAATATAAAATGCCACTATTGTTGGCATCACTTGGCCAAGAGCGAAATTCACATCAGCAACACTTGGCCGAAACAACGTCATCAGACTCATCAACGGCAACAATGGCAGCAGCAGCAGCAGCAAAAGTTAAAGACGCTGCTCAAGTAGCAACAATAGCAGACACAACACAGATTTACGATAGCAACCAAACAGCACAAGCAACAGCAACAACAACGATGCCAATCAATGCGCGATCAGCAACTTTAGCACCAACAGCAGCAGCAACATTTACTCATTCTGTGACGTCTGCGACGACGACGATGACGACAGGTGTTAATGGTCAAATTATTGCCAAAGGCGTTGGCGTTTGCAACGCTTCGTCCGCATCGTCAATTGACGTTGATGTTGCTGCCACTAATTATGTTGCTGCTGCTAGTGTGGTCAACACTTCATCAAATCAACAACACTATTTGAATGGCAATAGAGTTGATGATGATAATTACTCGAACCATAATGTTGATGTGCAGCAACAAATGCATTTTGCACAGTATCATCATTTGCTCGCTCGGAGTCTGCACGAGTCGGCGTATTTAAATTTAAATGGACATAACATTGTGGGAGCAACATCTAATGGTATCGACGACGAGCAGACATTAAAAGATTCCTTCAGTGACTATGTTACGACAGCGAAAAAGAGTTTTCCTCTCATACAGGTTAAACAGGAATTCATTGACTTGGGCACAACAAATGAGACAGAAGATGTTTGTGAGCTGGAGGAGGATTTTCCAACGCCCAACAATGTGCATGGTAAGTGCAAAGTTAATGAATAAGTAACATATAAATCATATACATTCATATGTACAAACGTTTGCCAAATAAAACTTAATTAGAGTTCCAGACCTAAGATCGATTTAAAAAAAGGAAACAAAAATTTAATTTTGGGCCATAATGAAATCTAAAAACCCTAAAAATTATAAAAATTAAAAACTACCCTAAGGGGTTAAAAATCAGTATTATAATCAAAAATTACATAAAGAAAAATATGAAAAAGGTAAAGAAATTGAAAGAGTATTTACTCAATATACAACGAAAATTCTCCCACAAAGAAAATGTTGGATCTCTTACATTTATCGAAAAATCTAAAGCATGCGAAATACCCCAAAGCTAATCGCCCATGAACACAAAATTTTTATGGATGAGTTTTCCTAAAAAAAAATTACCCTAATATTGAGAAGATGAATATTCCCATAGAAAATTTTTTTAAAATCTTCCACAATCTTATAACCTACTTATAAAAAATGTTTTGCGCCATTTTTTTCTTTTAATAATTACTTACACAAATCTAAATTATCATTCGCTTAAAATGTCATGAGATATGTGTTTATAAATTTAATATGAAATAAACTTAAGCGTTAAAAACTGATTTTCCGAAAATTCTACTTTAATTGATTTCGTAATTATTTGGTACATAACCTTTAAATGAACGGCAACGATTATATATTTTAAGTTTTGGAAGTTACTTCGAACAACCAAAGCAAACTCTCCGCGACAACTGCCCATAACTAAAGCTAATTCAATATTTTAATTTTCATGAGATCATACAAAGAGAAATCTATTAAAAAACAAAACTGCACAATCTTAAATAATAAATTACAGTTCAGCATCCAATCAATTGATCAAACTTTACCAAAGATCGCTTTACAGTAATTGTTGCCGTAATATTGTTTATTGACTACCAACTACTTCCTGTATTTTCACAATTTTTCATACAGCTACGTAGCTGCCATGAATTTCCGTTGATCCTGAGACAACGATGATCGCGACAGACCTTAATAAAACCATAAAGTGCGCTCACGTGCAAAGCGGCGATCGATGGAGATGAGAATAAATAGAAAAAAAAAAGCAAAAACTTACTTACTTACTGATCGACGAAGAAAAAAAGGAAATTTATCTGCTAATTGCTTTAATGAAAATTCGTGAGTATCTATTGAGACAAAATTAAGCTATTATGATATAACTATGCTGTTTGCATTTTAATCTCTTTTTCTGTGAAGAGTTAATGAAATGATGTTGCCAAAATAGAATTGCCATTGATAGCAAAGACTTATGTGCAGAAGAGAAACTAAGATGTACCACCTCTTTAACCCTTACATTCAAAAATTAAAAAAATACCCCAATAGCTTTAATTGATTTAAATTTAAAGCTTCCTAGGTACGTTTCGAGCAATTTACCCCTTAATACTTTGGGATATGTAAACCAGTACGAAAAGTTTTCAGCCGTTGCAAATTCTTGTCTCATAAATTGAAGGCGGATACCACAAGCTAAAATCCATAGAAACCATCTAAAGGAGGAGAAATATGGTTTCGCATGGCCATCATCTCCCCGTGGTCAGTATGGTTGGTGGTGGCTCTGCTGTGCTGCATGTTCTCATAATTACATGCATAGCTTTGGCGGTTACTGTTGTTACTCTAGCGAAATCTGAATTCTCATCGATGTTGGTTAGATGGATGAAAGGGGCGTTGTAGCAACCGCTAAAACCTAAATAGAAACTGATCCCGCGCAATATCAAAAACTCGAACTTGGGTGAATTATGAAAATCGTTACGAATTAACTTAGGCCACTACAAGGTGCATGGATTCAATAACAACAACAGCTACAATAACAAACATTGTGAACCTTCTCTCTACCATGCCAGCTACTCACTTGCTTAAATTCGCTATAATGCGTTTCAATATTTTTTTCATTCAGATTACTTTGTTGCTATATAGGGTGCTTGAAAATCAATGTTAAATTTAAAGTTCTTAGAAGGTTAACGACAAAAGGTTTTAGCGTAGGTGTCATCAATATTTAAATGGAGAATATAAAATAAATATTTCTTTTTTTTTAGAAATAAATAAAGTTTTCGAAAAAATGGAGCTTTCATTGAGCAGACATTTCAATGTCACTTACAAAAGTTTGCGAGTAAACCAATTCCATTTTTGTAGCGATTTTTTGAAGACAGAAGACAACAGAAAAATAAAATTTGTATATAAACAAAAGTCTTCTTTCATTTCAAACTTGACAATCAATCAGCTGTTCTCGAAACTACTTCATTGTATTTTAGCGCACTATAAAAAGCAAAAAAATCTTCATCAAAAGCTCTTCTTTTTTTGCACTCGCATCCAGTGTGTTTATTACTTTAGGCAAGAGAATATGTATGTGAAAGCACAAAGAAAGCTTTCCTCTGAGAGCTTAATTACTAGCAGGTGCTGCCATAAAGCAACAATTTTGCTTATGGAGAAAAAGCTCTGCTTCTGAATTGAATATATGGTACCTATACGCTGTACATGAGTAGTTCAAGCATTAAAATTCGAAATGCAATGTTCAAAAATGCGTCAAATGAAATGAGTTTTTAACGTAAAATTAAATGAAGTTAAGTTCAAAAGATACAATAGAAAACTCCGAGAAAAAGTATATTCAAAATACTTAAGCTTTTAAATCGATCACCTTTATTTACTTCAACTCATCCCTACAAATCGATCACTGAATTACTTATATTGTAATCACAAACTTACTTTTTAATATATTAAGTCCAAGTGCTTACTTACTTATCATAGGAATTCACAAGCCTCAAGAAAATTATTTACACACTCTATGGAAGCGTTCATAAGCCATATATTTTTCTTGCAGGGAGTTGGGGTATGACAATAAGCAACGTTTACCGACATAAGAGGTAGTTCGTAGCTAGGGACCTTGTCGGCCATCGGAGGGTTAAGGTTGTTCGCAAAGTTCAGCGTTATGCTGCGAATTTTTTCAACTTTCGATCCGCGACAAACGTTCAGATATTTTTGGGTATCACCCTGTATATTTTTGCAACTTTTTAACTTTGTGTTGTATTTGATTTTTTTTCTTTGTTTTTATTATTATTAAATGAAGATGATCAATTTAAATATTCTTCGCATTTTGACTACGTTTATCAGTATGGTACATGGTTTGTATATCCATCCATCCATCTATTCATATGTCCTCCTCCCTTTGCTGCGCTACAATTGAGTTAAAATTTGTTTCATTTTATTTTCGCTGTTTCGGTAAACGCCCTGACGAAACGCCCCAGCAGCAGCAGCAGCAACAGCATTCGATGCGCTTTATGCGAACGCACGCAGAAGCTGCTGCCAAAGTAGCTGCTGTTATTGCGTTTTGTATTTCATATTTTCGCATGCAACGCGCATGTTTAACCGCGATTATCTAAATTGCATACGAAATTATTTTAATTAAAAATCTAAGTTTTTTTTTTCTTCGATGGCTATTTTCAACTTAAAATGCCAACAATAGTTGCGTCTTGTAACGCAGCGGTATGAGGGAATTAGTTATTCCCCAGGATCACATGAAGACACATGGCTGTTTGTTTTGTATTCAAAATTGATCTTTTGCCTTTTTGTTGTTTACGACTTTAAGACGCTTATTTGTGGCGATTAAAATGATATTAACTGATATTTGTGTCATAATATGGTCGTCGGGTTTTACTACTTTTTGCTTTTATCGAAAAATGGCATATGCTGCTTAGATAATTTGACAGCAGTTCAATAATTTGCTTGGGTAGTCCATGAAGGTGTGAAAATGGCGTCATATGGTAAATTAAGGAAAAGGATATCAATTTAGTTTGTTTCTGCTTTTTAGTTATAAATTCAGTTTTAATGGTTTTTCCATTGTTAATTGTAGCAGTTTTCATGATTAATGATATTTCTTATAAGTCAACTGATCCGACTGGTGAGGAAATTTTTACATGAGTGCTGCTGTCATTCAGAATGTGTAGAAAATAGTCTTCTGCACATATATATGTACGTAGATTTGAAGAACTATTAAAATGCTTTTTTTTACAAAATATCAGGTGCGTCGAAAGAAAGAGATGTGTGTGAATTTTTCAAGCTTTTCAGCACCACTCTGATTGTAGTGCATCCATAAGACAAGGACTCAATATTTGAACTAAGGCAGAGAGCTTTTAATCAATATTAGTGATGATTCGAAGAGAGGTAATCTTGGGCAAAAATTTCCGTTTTGAAGTAATATAAATCCAAGGTATGAAAGTTATTTATCGAAAGCACAAAACAATACTGTATCAGACATTGATTTTGTCTGTTTCCTTGAATAGAGCAAGTGCTGCACAGTAAGCAGCATTGCGGAATATATCCGAGGGTCTTGGGAGAATAAAGTCTTCCGTCGTTTAATTGCTTATGTATACCAGGACAGTTCCCGAAGTAGATGATTAACCGAGAAATTTATCAATGTAGATAGATTTTAAAAGAACAAGGTTGGTCTACTTCATTGGCTTGGACACATCGATGAATGTAAACATTGCTCCAGCTGGCGGAAATCTTTAAATAACAAGCCCCACCAGGTTCGACAAAATTATGTAGGCCGATCTTTTAGGGACCAAATGATTGCCAACACAATATCACTCGAAGTTTTATTTTCGAACACTCAAAATTATCTCCCGTGATAGAGGAAGATGGAAGGCTATTTTTTTTTGGAATATGAACTAACTTAGATTGATAGTGGCATAGCGTTCTTTGCAAATACAAAAGGTGATAACTTTTAAAGTCTTCATGTTTGCTAATTTGTTTCTTATGTGGATAATTGATGATTTATTATTGAATAATTTGGCATTAGTCGAATTATTCTTGCATACAAATTTAAAAAAATTATGAAAAATAACAGATTTAATTTTTTAAATATTTCAAACCTCATAAAATGTTATAGGCTTAATAGGTGTCGTTATTGTCATTTCCATCCTTGGCGTTGGAATCTCCATTATAATGTGAGAACATGTGTTGTCATTCTTATAAGGTCCAAATTAGCTGATCGCATGAAACGGATTCAATATTGCCTTCAACATAACTCTGAGCGACTATCAAGTTGTTTTTTTTGCTTTAAACGTGGAAGAAACGAAAACTTACGTTGAAAACGCTACTTACCCTATGTTTATAAGTATTAATAGAATTGGCATAACCGACCATTTTCGCAAATCCATATTACTACTTCGCTGAAGTTAAAGAAAGTGAGGCTAAGTTCTTGAGGTGCTTAAGCGCTTCTCCAAGTTTTCCCGCTAAATATAAGTATTTGTGCTACTTTCAGAATTTTTCTCAGAATCTTTTCCTTCTCTTTCGCTGAACCTGAGTGTTATGCTTCTTGCAATTCATTTAATTTACCGTTTGGTCAACACAGGTACCATTTTTTGAGAACAGTTTATCATCGTCTTAATTTTCGAATACAAAGCTACATGTCAAAAAATTAAATGGAATGGAACCTATAAGCTTCTTTTATGGTAACCAATAAGTTGGCATACATTTCATTGAATCTTGGGCCATCCTCAGTTGCCTATTTACTCTTTGTATGAAATTGGCTTAGATGATTATTATTTTAAGCGTTTACGACCACGCTGAACAATTCGGTGATTTAAGGAAATTTTGCCATCAAATTAAATTTTTATTTTATTTTTAGATTTTCCAGTTTAATTTTGACCCATTTATTTGTGTGATTATTCTAAAATGATAACAAGAAACTTCTTTATAGCCAGTGAGCAGAGATCGGTTTTCATGTAAATTTACAAAATAAATTAATGCGTTTTTGTAGTGAGCATGACAACAAGAGGAAAAACAATATGCTAAACGTTGACAACGAAAATGATTTTATAAAGGCTTATCAGAACACTTTACTTTATGGTGTTGATATATTTAAATTAGTTTCCTATTTTATTTTACAATGCAAACATGTTGAAAGGTCAATTTTGAATCACAATGCTTAATTCACACTAACGTCAAAGCATTCACAAAATGAAGTTTTTATTAACCTTTCAATTCTATTTTCATATTAAATACAGAGGGTGTATTCATTTTGTCATTCCATTTGTAATGTATAGAAGGGGGCATGGCGGATATAAAAAAATATAAAAGTTCTTGATCAGCATCACTACTTGACTAAATTTAGCCATTTTCGTCCGTCTGTCTGTTGAAATCAAGCAAGCTAATTGAATGAAATTTGGTACACAGGCAACAACTTGAAGTTAGGATCTTGGGATTGAAATTAAATGCAATCGGTTCACGTACACGCCTACTGTCCAGACAAATAACATATTTAACACGCTATATTGAGAGAGTTTTTTGATGTACATAGTGCAACTAAATTTCTCGCAAATACTAATAATAATTTGGAAAAGTTGGCGAATTTTTACAAGAGGTCGTGGTAATTCCCATACAAACAAAAACTTCAAAACGCTAGAAACGAGAGAATTATTTAAAGTAATGAAACCAAATTTCAAACATATACCAGAAATGGTTCGGCCTGATAAAAAGTTGGCAATTTTCAACAAGAGGGCTTGGCACCTCACAACGCTACACAAAGAGCTATTTAAGAATATGTCGCCAAATTCAGTGTGGATACGTTTAGTGAAACCAGTCAGCACGTAGAGAGATGAAAGAGATATGTATCCTTTTAATAAAAATTTTGAAAATTTTTGAGCGCACTTTTACAAAAACAAATTTTTGGCGAAGCCAAAGATGAAACCCGTACTAGTAAGAAATAACTTAAGACGTTAACGTAAGGATATTAACCATGTTTTCTTTGTTGTTTCATAACTTCTGAATTATTATGCTTTAAATATTTTTGAGTGATTGCAATCAACCATTTGATTGTGGAACTTAAGAAGATTACTTAAGTAAGTATGAGTGATTATTTACAGAGCCTAAAAATGGTTCAAGATTTTAAATTTAAGTCATATCTCATTTTTTCTCTATTTTTCCTCCCAAAAAACTTACCCAAAGCTTTGTATCTCTTTTACAAAAGACTTTTGTGTGGAGCTTTTCCTTCGAAGTAATACAGTAAATTTTCTTAACATAAATGGGAAAAACTATTTCAGAGAAAGTTCTGAATAAAAGTGTGGCCCATGATTTTTGTCATTTCTATGTTCATGTTTTTTGAACATTTTTACTTGAACCAAATTGAACCAGAAATCGAGTAGATTTATTTTTTCTTAAGAATAAACTCATCCAATACATGATATTTCTTTCATATGTAGTACCAGGATCAACCATCGTTTTGAGATTGAAAAAATCGGAAAAATATGCAAAGTGTTGAAAAAATATGGAAAATATTTAAAAATTTGAAAGAGGTTGGAAAAGTCGTGTTTAAATGTTGAAAAATCTTGGTGAATTCAATGAAGTTGAAAGAGGCAGAAAAAGTCGAAAGGTAAAAAAGCAAAATCTTAAAAAAATTTGAAATGTTTCTTTTTTTTTGTAGTAGATACTAAATGTAACAACTTTTTAATTTAAAATGTTCAAATGTAGCATTTTATTTGAAAAAAAATTACCTCTATTACTAATTCCTTTATTCTATTTAATAATTTCTTAACAAAAAATAAGTCTTGCAACTTTTGAGTCCCTTACAGCAAGAGGTTAATAGGCATGAATGAAATTTCAAGTTCAAAGATTTATTCCCATCGGTAGTATGAAACCCCCTAGCTGTGTTGTTAATTTAAATAAATGTTTGATTTTGATTTAATTACATGGTGCCTACATTAAGAAAAAAGGAAAACAATGTGCATCCGTCGATATCCACCTGTGATGCACGTCGATACATTCAATTTGAATTTGTTCGAACGTAAATAAATGAAAAATTACAGCGGCACTCAGTCGGAGTACCATGCACCGTCAATGTCAGTCAATGAAACCAAAGGATGCGATTATCGACGCACTGAAATAGGATCTAATTTCTTCACAAAACTCATTAATTTTCTCGTTGAGTTTCTTTTGCGTATTCAAAAGATAATGCCCATTATCGGATGCGTATGTGAATGGAAATGGAAATGAATTTATGAAGTTCTCACTCAGGTGCATTGCATTCATATTTTGATTGACGTTTGTGCTCGACTGATGGATGCATTCAAATTTTGCAGCGCGGAAGACAAATGAATTTGACGGTATCTTTTTTTTCGTTTCATTTTCTTTATCTGCATCTGTGTACCTGTCCGCATGTGATATCTGCTGTGACTGTTGCTGCTGCTGCTCGTAACTGCGATCTTTTCATTTCTTTAATTTGTAGATAATTAGGTTCAACAAAGGAGAATGCGTTCAGATTTACAAAAAATTTGTTTCTTTTGATTTTTTTTTTCCCTCAACTTTGTCTATTGTCTAGCTTTTTTTATAGGATACATATTGCGGTTTGAACCTCAATTGGATTTTCAAGTAGCGCATGTAATTATATTGGAAGATTTTGGTGGTCAGATAATCGAAATAATGTGTTTCTTTATTTTTATTTAAAATAAATGAGATAGTAGCATTTTTTTTAATAAAAATAATAACGTTTATTTAAAAGACATCGTTGTTTCATGTCCATATACATGTGTACGGAATTATTTTATGAAGCCTGGTTTTGTGTTCCGGTATTATTACACTTAGCTTATTAATCCAGAGGTTTTATTTTTTGTCAGTAAAATTTTCTAGTGTTTTAATCGTTCTTTTATCAGGTTTTACACCAAGCTTATTAATTTTCAGTTGAATTTTGACCACTTTTATTCGGTTTGGTCTGGTTTTCAACATCTTCAATGTTGATACAGATTAATGAAACTTGGAACAGATATAAAAGGATCGACCAAAAAAAGTTTTAATAAAAAAATAGGCCGTGCCACGTATTCCATAAGAGAAAAAACCAAAATTTCTTAACATATCTCTTAACAAATTTTCATATTTTTTTATTGTTTGTTATGGTTTTTGGAAGGCTCTTAGCATAGTTTGGCTTGGAAAAAATGAGCGATGCTCCGCCCCATATAAGAAAAAAAAATGGCGGGTTGCACTCCGGGAGTGCCGACAGAAGTTAAAACAAATCGTTTAATGGCAAGTTAGTGTGTTAGTTGGTATGTGTGCGTTTTCTTTTTATATGGCAATGCAATTGAAGACAAAAACGGAATATGTATTCAAATTTTACTCTCGCTCTCATTCTCAATTTGTCAACGCAACAACGCGGACTCTGAAAGAAACAAACATGTAAGCATAACAATCGTTGAATGAGAATGGAATGTGTCAGTTAGTGTGTCTGCTTTGCTTTTTGTCTTCCACTTGGAATATTTATTTAAAAGAAACAATAGAACATTCAAATTTTACTATCGCATTCATGACGGGGAATCTCGATGACGGTCGGTGTCGCGAGTTTATACTTTTTTCCTCAGCCGCACAACGTGCCATAAGAAGTTTTCACTTCAAAAATTGCTGGAAGAAGTATATTCGGCTCAGTAGCCTCAACTGTGAATAATTAAATTTGAGCTTAGTATTTCTAATGGTTGAGAACAAAAATTTATTCTGATTGCAGTAAGAAACATCATTGAGAATTATGTAAGTATAAGAAAAAATCAGGTAAAGAAAGTACCTGAACCTGTAACTAAATAGCTAAGACATAATTTTTCTAAGACTTAACTTAAAAATTTGCTTCTTCCTACCGACACTATGACACCACATTTATCAAAATCGGCTTATTCGTTGCTGAGTTATGGCTGCTTAAAACGTCATCTAGTGACAGTTTATCAAAACACAAATGACTTCAAAAAAATCTGCTTGTTCTTAAAAAAACTATTACACCTCATTTGTCTAAATCGGTTTATTAATATCCAATTTTTTCAAAAAACGTTGCCTACTTTTAGGCGCTAGTAATAATTTACCCCTAAAAGTATGCAACACTTCCTGACAAATTTCAAAACAGCGCCTAAAAGTAGGCAACATTATCTGAAATTTTCAAAATCGTTGCCTACTTTTAGGCGCTATTTTGAAATTTGTCAGAAAGTGTTGCGTACTTTTAGGGGCAAATTATTAATAGCGCCTAAAAGTAGAAAACGTTTTTTAAATTTTTTGAAATCGAGTTCGTTTTCCAAGTTTTCAAAATTCTAAAATCGAGTTCGTTTCCAAAGTCTTCAAAATTCCAAAATCAAGTTCGTTTCCTAAGTCTTCCAAATTTGAAATCGAGTTCGTTTCCCAAGTCTTCAAAATTCCAAAATCGAGTTCGTTTCCCAAGTCTTCAAAATTCCAAAATCGAGTTCGTTTCCCAAGTCTCCAAAGAACATTCAAATTTTATTATCGCATTCATGACGGGGAATCCCGATGACGGTCAGTGTCGCGAGTTTATACTTTTGTCCTCAGCCGCACAACGTGCCATAAGAAGTTTTCACTTCAAAAAAATTCATTAAATCTCATAAGCTCTTTGGCAAAGATTATTCAGACTTGGTATATAACAAATAATGTTTTTTTTTTTTACTCATATTTAAATCTAGGATTTTTTTGTCAAAGTTCATGGTATGGACTTTAAGTTTGAATTGTCATGAAATCATAAAATCGATACATGCAAGTATCGACATATCAAAAATTGCTGCATCAATATACTGAATGGTACTGTTGTTCAGCAAACAGCATCTCAAATTTTAGCCAAAAAAAGAAAACATGCAATTTTTGTAGACTTTTATTGTGCACAAGATTTCTTATTTGGATTGTCCACCAATATTGTTCAAATTATTTTTAAAAATCAAGATTAACACCACTAAACTATTGAAACAATCGTAATGAATTAAGCTTCATTCTCTTTGTTCAACTATAAGAAAATCAGTGATCAAATATTAGTATGTTTTTGAAAAATTTGTACGCTTAAGGCACTCCAGTCTAGAAACAAAAATCTACTTCAAGAGGTGGCTATAACATAAGTTTGGGATGCAGTTCATTTCATCTGCATACAAATCTATGTGCGTTGCTTTATTAACAAATCAGCTGAAGCTAATTGCAAATAAACAAAAGAAATCAAAAACAAAAATCAAGAGCTGAAAAAGCCAGTGAATTGCAAACAAAATCACACAAACAAAAAGCATGCTGCAATTGCGAACCGAAAGAGTAACAGAAAGAGCTGGTACCTTGAAGTCAAAATCTTACTAACAAAAAGCTTAAGAGCAGGTGCCGGCAAAATTTCGTTTAAGGGCGTTGTGAAATTTAATACGACAGGTATAATTACTATAAGGTATCTTATTACAAAAAGTGGGCGCAATAGCACCTGTGAGCGTGTTAAAGTTCCTTAAGTGGCATATCTATCGAAATATCTGAGTATTCATGCAAAAATTTAGTAAAGCTAATTTGAGCTGGATTATACCAGTGGGTGTGTCACTGTCCTAAATTTGAGGACTGGTTACGGCATATATCGCAAACTATACAAACTATAGTAATAACATTTTGTATACGGATGCCTATCAAGTATATAATTTATTCAACCAAAACATTTTTCATTTATTTTCGACTTTTTCAGCATTTGCCATATCTTTTCGACTGTTTCCAGCTCTTGGCAACATTTTTCAACTCTTTTTGACTCTTTCAACCGCTTTTAATTTTTTCAATATTTTTTTCGACTTCTTCGATTTTTTTCAACTTCTTTCAACTGCATTCAATATTTCATATTGTTCAAATATTTAAAATTTTTCCAAACTATTTCTTAATCATAGGATCTAAAAGCAAATTCAAACAATGGTTGGTCGTCTGATATTTTGAGATATTGAAATCAAATTTCACACAAGGGGCCGTCCATAAAAAAGGGGGCCCGGCAAAATCTCAGCAAATCTCACTTAGGGGGATTGAGGGGCAACGGAAATCTTACGCCAACTTTTTAATGCTTAGAGCATACATTATTATAGCAGATTACATTTAAAAGGCAAGTCTCACGAAAGCCAGGGGGACAGGGGGTTCCTCCCCCCAGAACTCAACAAATTTCACCAAGGGGAGGGGGAGGGTCCGAATTTTCAAAAAAACACCTCACCTAATTTATGGTCTTTCGGCCATGCATCAAACCAAAGGTTGGCGATTTTTGAACGGAGGGTCTGGCACACAAGCATAAGTTTCAAAACGCTACGTATAGAGTGATAAGTTAATGTTGTCAAACTCAATGTGGGTACGTTTAGTCAAAAACCTGGCTGGCTGCATGTATTGTTGTAGTTTTCAGTTGCCAGTTTTTTAAGAAGTAGGTATCATAATTACCCAGTAGGCAAGGGCAGGAGCTAACAGTGCTTCTAGAAGGCCTTCCTTTCAAACGTACTTTCTTTTTTATATGAAATGGCCGCAGAAAACAGGCCTTCCTAAGCAGGCTTTCTAAGACCGCTTACCGTAAAAGGACTCTCAGAAGTACTTGACAAAAATTTAATTTAAAGACTCTAAATATTAATTGTTTTTTTTTAATCCGCGACATCTCACTTGCGTTGATATTTTTTTAATGACTTAACATAACATGAAACAACAGAAAACTAGCCTGCACACCTCTCTTAATTTCTAACCATGTGTATACTTTTCATGTCGTATATGTACAATGCACATGACAAAAAAGTTATGCCGAATCATAAAACATTGCAATACATGAAATAAAAAAGAAACAGAAAAGCGCTAAAGTAAATGGAGTCCTTCTTCTATGCCTTCTAATATCAGGCCTGATAGCACGTCTGTTGTGGCAAGGCATATTATGACTTCTGTGATTGTATTTTTATTTGCATGAAAATCTAGTTTTGAGAAGTTCTTATATAATCGCAGCAGTGCTAGCAGGCCTTCTCCGAGTAAGGCCTTGCTCATTTGCCTGCTGGGTAATAACTGGCGTTATCTCCTCTTCTCTCTCTCCAAACTATCAACATCCAACCCGTCTAATTCCAGAACGAATCGAATGGCTCAAATTTTTCTTGGAACAAGTTGCTCTTTGGTAACTTTCTTGTACTTTTTGAGTATGACCATGGCAATACAAACTTCATTATTCAAAAAAGATACTGCTAATGTTTCCTAATGAAACGTTTTTATATAGAAACACCTTCTTTCACTCCCCCCTCTGGACTTTGAAATTATTTATGAAAGCTCCTTTTTTGTGATATTTTTCACAATTTATTTTTGTGACAATTTTGCATATAACCGAATTTCTTCACAGTACATCTTCTTACTGCATTTTTGTATAATGAGCATTTACCACTTGCGTGTATTCTTTGTAAACTATGTGGTTTTTACTCCATTACAATTCAAAACAATGAAAAAAACCTCTTTACGTACTTTTGGATTTTAAGATTTCTATAAAAAATGACTTTAATTTCCGGTCGCATGTTGAAGTGTGGCACTAACGTACCGTGCGTAACAGCAGCTTCTTTTGTACACTTTGGTGTGGTTTCCAACTTTTATTGTTTTACATTAAGCGATAATTGTCATAATTGCTAAGCTTCTTTTCAAAAAAAAAATTTGTTTACTTGAGATATTAGTGAAGCACAATTTAAACGAGAGCTTTTGAATGAATCAACTTCCAGACACAATAAGAGGGGAAAAATGTTGAATTATTTCCGGTGGAAATATTAATGATATTTTCTTAAGAAAAATAAATTTTAAGATATACATATAAACTGTTTATAAGTTTTGTAAAAACCGCCAAAAAATGTTGGCACATTACATTATATATCATCAGAATTATGACAAATTATTGCAGCATTTAACCATAAATGGCCTTTGGGTGAAAAGTGTGCCGCCGCCTGCATTGATGGTTTCCCCTGAGGAAACTTATGATTCTTAAATAAGCAGTAAACACACGTCAATAACATTGACAACAATTCAATTTACGAAAGATGAGTCTTCTTTGAAATTGTTATATCTAAAGACGAAAAAAACAACAACAGAGTTTTCAAATATTTTCACATCATCTAGGATAACGCATGGTAAGTGTAAAGGACCTCATCCTTTTCTTTATTCTCAGCTTAACATATGCACCCTTCAAATAGTCGCTTAGTGAAGATAGATGATGGCCAACCCTTTCAATCTTAATAAATGTTGTTGCCAACAAAGTTACAGTTGTTGCTTTTTTGTTTTTTTGTTTTTTTGTTTTATTTTTTCTTAAGCCCCCCCTCTTCTACAATTGACACTTTGTATATGAAGTACTTAAAGCGGTTTATTTTTCTTGAGCAGAAAAAAAAGGGTTTCCCCTTGAGCCTCGTATTTTTTATGAACTTCAATGGTGCTTGTTATAGAGTGCAGTAGATATCAAAAAGCGATAAGCTCTGAAAAAAATCTGATGTTTGACATTGGTTCAGCCTGTCGTTTGGCTCGCGTATAGCATACGAAAAGTAGCCTGATTGTCAGTCAGGAACAACAATGAAATCTGTTTTGGAGGCATAAAAATTGAAAATCTCATAAGCATTTTGGTACGGGGTCGAATTGGGTTTATTTTTTTCCACTGCTGTTTGGGGGCAGCAGCCATTAGCTTTGTTGTGTGTTTGTGTGTGAAAAAAGAAGGGTTTAAATGGTTTCATTATTTTATTTGATAGGCTGTTTCTAGACATCTCAAAGATGCAGCAGCAGGTCGTTGTTGTGCAATTTGAAATGGCAATCTGTTGCGACAAGGTTGTTAACACCTCATAAATACCTTATTTTTTACTCAAATATCTTAAAGATGGGGATACGATTTTTTTTTTTTTGGCGGTATTGGGGAAAATAGAGGAAATATTGAAACTTGAAAGTATGGAAGTGAATTCAATAAAAAACTGATTCAAAATAAAATAGAATATGGAAGAGGAAGAGGATAGGTGGGAGCGAATCGCTTAGTATAAGAAAATGTTTATTTTTATATCAAAGGACATATACATAAGTATATGCAGACATTCGGACCCTATTGAATCATAGTTCAATTATCCATGTGTGTATCCTCTATTCATCAAATATATATTACGATTTCGTGGAAAAACCTAAGTAGATTTTGTAGCGTCAGCTTAGCGCCGAATTTAAAAAAAAAAAGATAAGCTGATGGACACCATCAACAAAGACTTAGTCCTTTACGGTAGAGATGAGCACAAAAATCTGCGTCGAGAGCTGGTAACACCGACATCATTTTGGGTAAAAAACTGCGAAAAAAAAATGGTGTTGACGAAAACTTTTTCATTAGTTGCGGGACACCAATAAATTACATGAGGTGTTTTTTTGAAAATTCGGACCCCTTTCCTCTCCTTGGTGAGATTTGTTGAATTCGCCCCCTTTCCCCCCCCCCCCCCTTTCCCCTCTGTGAGACTTGCCTTATAATTTTTAAATGTTAACTGCTATAATAATGTATACTCTCTGCATTAAAAAGTTAACGTGAGATTTTCGTTGACCCACCCCCCTTAGTGAGATTTTGTGAGATTTTGCCGGACCCCCACTTCCCCTAATTGGGTTCACGTAATTTATGGACGGTCCCTTAATTGCATGCAAACAAAAGAAAAACAATAACAAAAAGCAAAAGCTGAAAGATTAAGTGGCTTGAAAACAAAATCACACAAACAAAAAGCATGCCGTGATTGCGAACCGAACGCGTTTATTTTGCCTAACGGAAAGAGCTGAACGAGCAGGAGCACCTTGAAGATAAAATTACACAAACAAAAAGCATGCGGCTACAGTGAACACAAATTGAATTAGTGCGTTCAAAACAAAATTAAACTAACAAAAAGCATGCCTTGAAGACAAAGTTTTACAAACAAAAAGCATGCAGCGACAGCAAACAGAATTTGGTAAACTAAAGTAAATACATTGAAGACAAAACTTCACAAACAAAAGCATGTCTTCCAGACAAAGTTACACAAACAGAAAGCATGTAGCGGTTGCGAACAAAATTGTTAAACTTGAGCACGTTGAGGACAAAATTACACAAATAAAAAGCATGCCTTGAGGACGAAATTACACAAACAAAAAACATGTCTTGAAGATAAAATTACACAAACAAAAAGCATGCTGTCGTTACGAATCGAAATAATTTAGCCCGAATAACGGAAAGAGCTCGAGAAGAGCTAAAAACTTTTTTTATTTTTATAAGAACTTTGAGCTGGGCATCCTTTCTTTATCGCCCTTACGAAAACGAAAAATCATTAAGGACTTGCTATTAGGGTTGGGCAAATAAAAAATACTATCGAAATATCGGTGATAGTATTTCGGAACAATATCGAAATATATCGAGAAAAAAACATCAGATATATCGATAATCGAAAACCGATATTTTTGCTGAAACAATTCTATTCTTACCAGAGATGGTGTAACTTTTCACGGTTGCATTTATTTGAGTATAACAAAAAAAAATTATACATTGTTAGGCTGGGACCACTCGAGTGGTTTTTCAACGCGCGTTAGCTTACGTCATTACATAAACACAAAGAAAGATCCCATATATGCGACGCAATCAATTGGATACAGAGCTACCCTTAAACAAAAATATCGAAATTCGATAGTCGATAGTCGAAAAATAAAATCAAATTTCGATGTATCAAAATAAAAAATATCGCCGATAATTATCGAAACAAATATCGAAAATATCGATAATCGATATATTTTGTAAAAGCCTGCTTGCTATGTTGTGTATGAAAAAGCTGAAAACCGAAATGTGACAGTCGTTTTTGAAATGGAAAGTGAGAAGGCTTTCATTCATTTCATCACCAATTTGAAGATGGCAAGGGAACAAACAGATGCGGTGAAGTGCTCCTTGAGTTTTTTTATTATTTTTATAAGAAAGGGATATGTACTGAGGTTATATGACCCACCTTAATAATTGACTTATTGTCAGCTAGAGATTCTCGTCGTATTCTCGGTTATTACTTAATATTGCAGCGCAGTTCCGAAAATTTAAGTGTACTGCCCTGAGCTCTGAAAAGGCATACTAAGCCCATTAGGACCACAGATACTGTACTCGATTCTGTATACGAAAGTAGATTTTCTTACATATTTAGTATCAGGTCAGCTATTCATAAAATAGATTTTGGCGCTCCAGAAGTTTTGAATACATTTTTTTTTTTTTGATTTTTTTTTTTTAATTGGCTACTACATGCACATTTGATACCAAGAACACGATGACAGCACAATAAAATTCCAAACAACTGCCCATTAATTGATTTTAGGCCATAACTTCAAGCTATAAATTTTGCACCAGATAAAAACCATGCCAGTAGGAGTGCACGAGATTTCTTTTTTTTTTAATCTTACCTCCAGGGTGACACCTTTCTTATTACAAATTAATGACAATTCAACATAAAAGAAATTGGGAACACAAAGGAAGAAAAAAGAAAAACAAAAGATATACAGGTGAGAAAAATACTTGAAAAAGTCACTGAAATAATAAAAGAAAAGCAGGCATTTTGCTATCATTAGTCGTCACATAAAAACAACAGTTACAATTACAAAAACAAAAGAAGAAAAAAAACTTAACGCAACAGATCCTTTGAAGGATCCTTAAAACAATGCATTACAGACTTAGAACAAAAAACGAGAATCAAACATGCAGTAACATACTGTGCTGCATACAAATTGATTTTTTTTGTTTGCAACATGCTGCATGCATTATCAGCATACTGGCCATTATTAGTTTATTAAAGCCAACAACAACAAACATAAAGGATCAAACTGTAACTCGCACTTTGTGAGTAGTAGTAGTTGGCTTATCGCAAGAAGTCTAACGGATTTTCTTCGTCTTAGGCGAGACAAGCGGATTTTCGGCGCCAGAGTTGTTAACTTTATGCAGAGCAGTGATATTTGTAATGAAAATCTCCATAAAATACCTGCAGTTGGGTATGATGTATCGAAATAGCAGCAACACTTGATATTTTTGTCGATATTCGACAAACGAAAATAAGAGTAAAATTGCCAAGCCTTTGAGATTTCAGGACTTCCGGAAAAATCGCCTTTTTCTAATGAAAGTCACTAAAAAACTTTGGTGTATGTGACAGAGAAGAGTTCTTGATGTTCAGTGTTTCACAGGCTGTACATCCAAAGCCTACTTTCAAAGAGCACTAACCTGATCTAACTTCTTCTTATGGGAAATCCCTGCAGATTATAATGAAAATCGAACTGGTGCAAAACTTTATTAACAAACAGTCCTTAGAAACCATTTCACCGAGAAAAAGATATATGTATGTATGTATATCGATTATATTCTAAGGTCACTACTCTTATTCGATACTTAATATTTTCGATACTTTTCATTTCACTATTTCTTATTTTTCTAATTTATTATTCTTTCTCACCTAGCATCTCAACTGACTTATCCTTATCGGAATGCGGGTCATATGCTTAGTCTAAGTAACCAAAATATGCAACAGCCATAGGCTGATCATTAAAAGATTTTACATTTTCCTTTCTTTGACTTTTATTGTTTTTCTCATTTGTTTCTTTATATTTCTCTTAATCAGTTGTTGACTAAAGTAAATAGCGAGGTGTAGTTAATGTAGGCAGGTTGCAAGGTACGTAAAATTGAAAGATCATGCTGTGATCTTGCAGTGCATCGGTTTGACTTTTGGGACTTGAATTTTTTTTTCACGACCTACAGCAGTTCGGAAGTTGAACTAATCTGTGCATATTTTATGGAAGGTTACTGATTTGAATGATAAAATTATGTAAAATTATTATTTTGCAAAATATGTGTGCATTGAATTATTTTTTTGAAAAAATTTATAGAATTGGTGGCATGAATTGAATCGATTTCATGTGCTATTAAAAAAAATCTTTTTTATAGAATTTTATTGAAAATTTTGTTTCAAATACCGTTTAAGAATGAAATGCATCGATTACGGGCACTTTGAAAGCAATAAAAGTTTTTCAGTTTCAGTTTTTACTTCATTTTCTATAATTTTTAATCATAAAAATGAAGCGAAGGAAGAGAATATCAATAAATATTTGTTTACACAAATTTTTTGTTTTATATATTATAATATACTAACATATACCAAGGTACACACATATCAAGCCCACGACGAAAAGGCAAATACATGGCAAAGAATTACCCTAAACTAATTTGAATGTAAGTTTCCTGATTGAAATATATGTAAAAAATTCGGGAGATCCCGTTTTATGCCTACAAAAAATAGACCACGAGTACATGCAATGGATAGAACAGTGCTAAAAAGGAGTTGCTGGAAAAATTGAGATTGTTAAAACCATGCGAGTGGAGTTAACTTGTTCTTCACGTAACGGTAAGGGTACATGATAAGCCATTAAAAAGTTCCAATAGAATTTATGCCACTTTTCTTTTACCAGGATCGATAATATTAAATTTTTATTTGCTCAGGAAAAATTTTCTATTTTAACATAATTTCATTGCTAACCCTGTGACATTTGATCCCAAAAATATCATTGCTTTTTTCTGCTGCAGAGTTTTGATCCTTGTCCTTTCAACCAGAAACAAATTATATAATTAATAACACAGTCCAAATAAAAATATCTAACCTTTTCGAAATTCTTGGTTCCCTCCCACTTTCCGGAATCCGTTTTCCAGAATGGGCATTTTCCGGAACGACCAAAACCCGAAATTTTTTTTTTCGGAATCGGTTTTCCGGAATATACATTTTCCGGAACGATGGTTTTCCGGAATAATTTTTTTCAAGTTTTGTGTACGATGATTTAGTGTGGCTAGCAATCCAGGTGTTGGATACACTTTTAGAGTTCAGCGAATAATTTTACAAAGGCTAGTTATATTTAGAAACAAAATTTGGATATTTTAAATACATTAGAGAGAAGAGTGTGAGAAATGGGGAGTGAGGGGAATTGGCTAAACAAATATTTTCGATATTTTACACAAAACTAAGTGGGTCTGGCTTTCCGACCATAACTTTTTTTTTTTGCCTGTGCTATTGGCGCAAAAACTAATGCAAAAATCGACTAAGTGGGCGGTAAAATAAGAAAAAATATTTGTGAGATGTTATTCTGTGAACAGTGCTTCAGCACTCAAGAACTATTAACCTCATCAATGCTCAATATCAAGGATAATAACCGTGCACGTTGGGAGAGTTTTGTGTAGTCCTAATGCTCTATGTGGAGATCAAGCATGCAGTAAGAAGAAGTCTGTAAATTAGAGTTGCCACGTGCCCTTCGACGATAAAAAATCAAAAATCTAATGCTTTTATCTTTCTACTACTTGGTCACAACAATATATTCTTTTCCAGTTCGGTTTTTTTTCTAAATCATATAACTTTTATCTTTGAAATTGTACTTAAATTTTTAATTTTTATAAATTAATCATATGAAAATGAGCTCGTCACAACTCATTTTATGCAGAATAGGTTCCTTATTTATGGAACATTAGTTTTGGAGAGTAGCGCAAGAGTCTTTTGACTATTTACAGTACATGAACCGTTATGCTTACGAAGACATCATGGGACAATTAGGTGATTAGATACACAAGTGTAATTTGAGCAAGAACTGCCTAAAATGAAGACAAAATTGGCTAAATGTGCCTGATACTCTACATACAAACTAAAACTTCAAAACGCGAAACGGAGAGATACATCGAGTCTACCAATAAGATCCCCTGTCTTTCAAAATGAAGTAAAAAAAGTAGTATATGAAGTAGGGCCTTTTTTATTTATAGAACTGGAGAATTTTTGATTGCTACGAGTTTTGTAGACTTCTTGAATAAGTGATTCCCCCTCCAACCGAATTCTTCGACATTTTCAATACTCTTCGACTTCTTCAATATTTTTCGATACTTAGAAATATGTGTAATCGAATTTTTTGATAACATGCAATAGTTCCTGATTTTTTTTTTTTAATTTTCTCTAATATTCGATATTCTCCTACTTTTATCGAATTTTTCGATGTACTTTGCAACTAACAACTCCACCATTATTCAAGAAAATTAATAATAACAAAACTGAATAGAATACCTGAAAAAATTTTAACAGTATGGAGATTGTCCTGTCCCACTCGTCACATGAATATAATTTTGAAAATATCGAATTAATTTAGAGATATTTCTTGAGCAATAAACGTTTTAAAAATAAGATAAGTGAACCCTGTCTTGAATATTTTTACATTGATTGGTGAGACAAAATTTCGAAAAAGGAGAAAATTAACCATCTGATTTCCAGCCAAATCAAGAATTAGCCGCCTAAGCCCAGAATAATCTGAAAAATGTTTCAACGGTCAAAATCACCAGATATTTTTTGTGATTCCTAACCCTCTGAGTTAAGTACATATAATAAAAAGAAAGACTTTAAATAATTTTCTTATAAATTTTCTATATTTTATTTATATCATTTCCAATTCAATTACCATACTACACATTTTTTCAACGGATTCATATCGCTGCCCAGCTTACACTTAAATACCTCACTGAACTCCGGCATATTACTCAGTGTGCCACCTACCCTGAACTCTTCGTAGGCGTGCACATCGGTCTTAATTTTTTTCACTTTGTACTCAGTATCTTTACCAGTGCACCAAGTCTGCGCAAATTTCAGGAAATACAGTTGCTTGTTCGTAAAATCCAAACCTGGTATGGGTTTCTTATCACCATCAGTCTTCCCAGAGCTTTCCAAATAAGCATAGTAAGCCAGTCGCGTGCCAACATTATCAGCAATATTATCACCAGAAGTGACGGAACCATTTGTCTGCACACCCTGATAGATGAATTTGTTATACTGCGATTCGAGACAGCGATAACGTTCACGGAAATTACGCAGCGATGCCTCCGACCACCAGTTCTGTTTCTTGCCATCATAGTTGAATTTATAGCAATACGAGTCAAAGCCATGCGCCATCTCATGGCCAATAATGTTACCAATACCGCCAAACTTCAAGGAAGCAGGAAACTTTATGTGATAAAACGGCAACTGAGCGAGGCCAACGGTAACAAAGGCAAGATTTAGAAAATCAGCATAATAAGCATTCACATCGCGGGTGGACATCAAAGGCGGTATGGCGGCCTTACCAACAGAACGCAAACGCACGCGCGCACGATTTGCCTCCAGCGTCAGTATATTCTCATACCAATTATCAGTCATATTGATGTCATTATAAACGCGATCTATTACTGTACGATGACGCATCTCATCGCTGTAGCCGACCAGCACATCCATTGATTGTAATTTAGTTTTAGCGCCAGATTTGGTCTCATCATCCAACCAACTATAGCGATCGATAAGATCATAGAAACTGCTTTTGATCGATTTAGCCAACTCGAGTATATCAGCGCGACGATCTGCATCGTAGGCGATATCAATGAACCACGGTATCAGCGCATAGTTGAAATTCTGTTCGGTATGTTCGCGGCAGGTGCTTTCAATGGATTTGTCGCGTACCTCCGACTTCCAAGTGTAATAAAACTTCATTAACGTACGCCACTTAACGTAGTTGCGTAGTATTGCTGGATCCGTTTTACGCAGTAACCGCTCAATGGCAGCAAAATCTTCATATTGGCTATGCACAATCCATGTTTTTTTCGCTGTGCCATTGAAAGCCACCTCAAAGTAACGCGTCCAATTCAATTGATCCCCTTTGTGTTGCAACAAGAACTCAGCCATGGTAAGCGATTCGGTTTCGTTACGTTTTTGAAAGTGAGATGTAAGATTTTTTTCAAAAAGTATTAACTCATCAAGCTCATCTGTGAATGCTTTAAGCGTCTCATTGCCTTCCAACTTGAAATCACGCGTAAGATTTTTAACATCCACAACCTCAGCATTGCCCAACACCTTATGCGGCACGCTGAGCAACACTTCGAACATGCGACTCTCGGGACTATAGTAAACCTTGAGTGGTAGTAATGGATACATGCCATGTTTTGAAACAAAATTGATGTCCATCCAGTCTGTTGCATTTCCCTGATAAACGCTTAGCTCCATAAACTCTTTATAGCCACGCGCATAATCACTATTCTGCTGTACACAAGAATTATAGAACTTTTTAGCTTTCGCCTCTGCTGTGTCATTACCACGCTCATTGGTAGCATTACGCAAAAAATCACCCATCATTTCATCGATTCTCACTTGTATAGCATGTAAAACTGTATCATTTCTCAAACGTTCCGGCACCATTTCAGCAGTTTTCCAATTGCCGCACGCATATTCGTAAAAATCTTCACAAGGACTCATGGACTGATTCATGCTGGACAACATGAATTTGCCATATTCCACAAGTAGATCATCATCATCCAGCTGCGTTGGTATATCGAAGAGGCTCACATTTCGACGCGCCGTACCATTGCTGATTGTCATCGCTTCCACTGCTGTTAAATGGCTTAGCAACAATGTTACAGCAGCTAACGCTAATAGACCGTAACTGGTAGCCGGCATTTAAGCTGAGTTTATTTCACTTTTGAACTTGAAATATTTTAATACACAAAGCGTTTTGATTTTTTTTTTTTTTTTTTTTCGTTTCACGCGCTCTCTCTTTCTTATCTAGATGTTCATTAAATTTTGTCCAAAAAAAATTCACGTATTCCACGTGCGTGTTGTTCTAAGCGTATCCACAGTCGCTATCGTTCTGAACTTCATTTTCAGCTGACATCTCCGATTTATATAAATTTTGTTTTCACACTAGCCGCTGTTGTTGGCTTGTAGAAAAATTTCATTGCATTTATTTAGAATTTTGTAAAAAATTAAGATTACCGCAAATTAAGTTGATTTGTTTCTTTGTGCTTTTATCTCGTCTTTTTGTTGCTTTCTATAGGTAGACCTACCTTGATTTACAATGGTCGTCTTAATAGATTTTTACTGGGTAATAGAATAATTCACGCTTGCAGAAAGCTTTTGTTTTTTCTATTGAAAACTCACCACAAGCCATAAAATTCCATAGGACTCTTGTTGATCTACTTAATTACCTATACAGTGGCTGCGAAAATATTAGTACCTACTGCTTTTAAAAAGTTTTACAAGAATTTACAGCGCAAAATATTTTATAAACAACATCGTTGAATAGTTATACTCATTGTAGGCAGTAATGCTCGCAACTCCAGCCACAACTATAAATTATTTTTACAAAGGGGTATGCCGCTTTGTAGGCAGCTTGCCTACATCTCTATATACAATGTGTAACAAACGAAAGGCAGATTGCCTTAAAACAACGCTTACTAAGTGCCTGTATAGTTTAGCGAGCTGCCTACATCTGCACACACAAAGCATGCAGCCAACAGGTAAGACCCCTTACATCTCCATACACAAAGAAGGCAGCCAGCAAGCAAAATATCACAGTAACAATTCCATTTGTGAATCATACAACACAAAGGGTATAGCTTTTCATGCATGAAAAATCAGAGTACTTCATCGATTTGCTGCTGGGTATTAAATATTTAGTATAGAATTTTGCTGTATTAAAATTCTTTGTTTCAACTTAAGTCTTATTCAGTTTAATTATTCAAAAGTTTAATGACATCAATGATTTCTTTTTATCCCCCAACATTATGTTAATGAACCTGATTAATAAATCTCTTCACTTTAATAAAAGTGTTACAAAGTATCATGTTACACTTAGCGTATATTTTATTTTAAAATGTATGCACAGATGTTGTTCTCTACGTTATATCGTCGAAATTTTTTTGTGGTGGCGCCACAAGCATAAAAATAGTTTTTAGGTCTTATTTTAACGTTGTTATATCTTTCAAACTTATATATAGGACATATTAAGTATATGTATGCCAACTCAAATTGAAAAAAAAAGCTCATGTCGAGACAAATTGATCTTTAAAACTTTAGAGCCCAAGCAATGTTGCCAGATTTTTTTTAGGGAAAACCGCAAATTCTGAGAAAAAAAAACTGTAAAAAACTGCTACCTCCAAATAAACCAGATTTTTTGGAAAATATAAAATTTTAGTGATTATTAAAAATTGATGACCCTTTTTTTGTCATAATTTCATAAAAAAAAAACTGCGATTTTCAAAATAAAACTGCCAGCGTGTCTAAAAAACGCTGAGCCCAAGTCACATTACACTGATGTCACGGGTGATTTAAAGATTCGGAAAAATAGTAAGTCTATGGCGCTTTTCCGCAGTATATGAAAAAAATATTTTCAAGTAGTAGTTTAGGTTAGGTTTTAACCCTTTTTAAGAGGTCCCAAATATTGCTTCTTTTTTTTTTAAGCCGCTAGAGGGCCTTGAAGATGAAAATTAACCATTTTTACGTTATTTCTCGTAAGGTATATGTATATGTATGAGTTTCATAGAAAAATATCATGTTGAAGTGAATTTCCAACTTCAGATCTATCTAATATCTAAATAATTTTTTGTCAAAAAGCATTGAAAAGTTAAATCAAATACGAATTATGTAAAACTTTAATATGATGGAATATTTTCTTCAAAAAAGTTTTAACTCTCCAGACTAAACATGAATTTAATCAGCAAAGCCTTATAAAGACAAACATTTGTGTAAAAATACGAAAATAAAAAGTAAAAATTGGTTGTGTTAGAATCACAAAAAAGAAAATAATGTTCCGTTTATTGAAAGTTCAGATATCTCACGAAATTCTTAAAACTTTGTGTTTAAGTGTTGGCAAAAAATAGCAAGCTATAAAGCAATACCTATAAAAGTTGAATATAAATGTTCGTATTATTACATTATCGAGATGTTTAGATCAGGGGTCGACAGCGCCTAACTCTTTCCACTCTTTGCACTCTTCTACAACAACTTCGTATTGTTGTAATTCGCCGAATCGTTGACAGGCGCAACTGCACCAAAACAATTCAACCCTTGCGTGTTGTTGCTTTGCATGTCCTTATTGGTAAATATGTAGCGCTTGCGACTGCGCACAATTCTTGCTATGCTTTGTTTGTTGTTGGTAATTTTTGTTTGTTGTTGGTAATTTTGCGAGCTGGTGCGCTGCCGTGTGCGCTACCGGCATGCGCGTTGTTGCTTTTATATGTTAATAAATCCTTATGGTACCGTATCCAACGATTTGTTGTTGTTGTAGGTTTTTTGTTGTTGCACTCTTGAAATAAAATCCTTGTCGACCCCTGCTCTAATATATAAATCTATAATACAGTGGAACCTCTTTAAGTCGTACCTCGATAAGTCGAAAACCTCCCAAACTCTAAAAAATGTTGTCTTCCCTTCGCTTCAAGCCCAGAAACCTCCATTGCTAGAAATATGACTCCTCAATAAGTCGAAATAATTAGTGAGTCTCTACAAATAAATTCAGTACATATTTTTTCTCTATAACTCGAAAAAATAAATTGGACCTCTGCATCTCGAACATAGCAATGTTTGATTTAACCACCTTTACAACCCGATTATTTGAAAGGAATTACCTCTATAGCTCGAAGAAAAATAAGATACTGACTTTAAGAATATGCCGACAATGCACATCATTGTTTCTTAGAAATCAATTTAAAAGCCTACCATACCATATAAACCAATTCTATGAAATGATAAAGGAATTTCGAATTTATGACTGACGTTAACACGTGTTTTCAATTGAACTTTAGCGAAGTTGCTTTATTGTTGTCGATTGAAAAATTATCAAAAATAGTTTGGTCCTACTGCAATACACACCAATGTTTAATACCGCTATAACTAGGATTTTTATTTGTTTCACCTCTCTAACAAGTCAAATATTTCCTGACAAAATTTTCTGAAGTCGAAGTCCACCATAAGTCGAAAACTCTATAACTCGTTTTTTTTTTTGGCGTCTGCCTTCAAGTTCGACTTACGGAGGTTCTACTCTATATATATTTATTTATATACAAACATTAAATTATATATTTGACTTTTTTAACAAGACTGATTCGTATAAGTCTAAAATATTTTATTTCGTGAGGCTAAATGGTCTGAAAAAAATTATTATATGGCAATTTCTGAATTGTAAATGGGGTTCGGAAATTTTCAAAAACAAGTTCAGTAACGCTCAGAGTTCGATATAGCACATTTCCGATTTTTTCACACCGTCCATGCAAACAAATATTTTTAAAAATCCTATCAAAAATATGCACAGCCAATAGCCTTTGGTAATGCTTAAAACCATTTTGGTTCGAAAACGCCTTTAGTAATGTCCAATAATTATTTTCGTTGACTTTTGCTCATCAAAAGTTGCAAAAATTTATCAGAAATCATGTGCAATTTTCGTTGGAATAAAATCCAAAATAATTAAATTTTCATTTGAATTTTAATGGGAACAAATATTAATAATTTAATTTTGCCACAAAATTAAAAATGTCGATTTCGAATTTCCTTTTTTCATGAGGAATGATACTTACACAGCCCTACTCTTAACTTCACAACCCTAAAGAAAAAGAATCAAATACCTGTTATATTATTTTAGCCACTACTTTGTTTATGGATTAGCGACTATGTTACATACTTAAGATCAAACTCGCAGCTTCTCTGATCTATACAATGTTGTGTGAAGCAAAATAGATCTATGACCATGAGCGGTTAATTAAAGGAACATTTTGTTTTTTTTTTCTCTCTCCCAACCATAAAACCGTTTTCTAATTTATTTTATCAGACAATTGTTAAGAACACAACTTCGAACTGGATTACATACATATGATGTAATTGCGGTCTTACGAGCTTACAGCTAAGACAAAATGTACCACAGAGATGTGAAGGTTTAAGTGAAGAAATCGGTTACACTCTTTTTTTTTGCACTTGGCAATTTGTCAGTTCAAGTTCAATGACATGTGTGAAATATAAACAAAAAAGAAAGAAACTTGTTTATAGTTGAAGTACCGTTTCTTGACATTAATAAACAAAATTGTTTATAAACAAATATCAGGCAAAAGTTTTAACTTTATAATTTATACGATACAATTTCTATGATATGGCACAATAAAAATTTTTTCATTCATAAAATCATTTATTTTGTTTGATCTTGATCTTAATAATGATCGTCAACCAGAATTGTTAATTTGAGATGATTCTTTTTTGTTTTAGACTGAAATGAAATTAATATTCTGTATTGGTAACCCAAATATTGAGAATGAAATACTTTGTTTTTTTAAGAATACAGTGAAAGCGATATGATTAAATTAGTGGCTATTGTTCCACTCAAGTTTAGCTAGATAAACGATATTAATAAGAAACCGAAAGCGTTTATACCACGGCATGACAAAGCTTGGCTTTTTACGAAATGACAATGTTCTGAGTAGAGAACTGTAGAGAACTCATCATTTACATTTATTCAAATTTTGGAATTAATATTCAAAAAGCTGACTTTCTATGTTTTTACGACTCAAATTACAACAAGCAACATTTGCAATATTAACGTTTGAAGATTGAACATCAATAGTAATGCAAAAAATAATATCATCTTGATAGGTATGATTTGACCACAGAATTGTATTCCATAGATTTTTAGCTAAGAAATGAGCTCTTACACGTTGATATGCTCTTAAATTTTCGATTCCGATTCTTGCTGCATTTGTTCTGGATTTCCTCATACATATGTACACATATGGTCAAAATAATAAGTACACTACCTGATATCTTATTAGTTCTCAATTATTTTTTGTTTTACTGAAAATATATATGGAAATTCTTTTTTATTTTGATAATTTCAATATGGCAATGCCTTTAAAAGTGAAAAAGAAGAAGGCAGTTCCCCGAATTTTTCTATACGCGTACGTTTTCATTTAAAGGGATTATTTCACTTGGACAAAATAATAAGTACATTAATCATTTCTTTAATTTTGCATCAATCTGATCGGCTTTTTCGTATAAGTTTGTTAATTTTATTCATTTTCATATTTAGATATAGCAAAATAAAAAGAAAAAATTTCATAGATGGGAAGAAAGCAACATTGTACTGCCGAGGAGTGGCAGATGGTTTCGGCACTCAGAAATTACGGCCAAAGTCTTCGTACTTATGCCGAAGCCATGGATCAGTCAATTTTTTCGTTCAAAACGCTTTAAAAGCTAAAAAAGTGGTTGAAACCCGCAGAAAACCAAAAAATTCTTAAATAACGTTAGGTAATCATATTGTCACTGTCGCAAAAAAGAACCATTTCGCATCTTCAAGAGCCATTTCAGCAGACATCGGCAATGTGATCTCGTTCCGAACGGTACGTCGACGATTACAACGAACCAATTTACCTTGACGGATAGCGAGAAAAGTTTTTATGCTTCGAAAAAAAATTTGAAGATGCGTTTATCATTCGGAAAGAAACATTCAAATTGGTCCGGACCAGACGGCGAGAAGAAATAGCGTAATACTTTGTGGAGCGACAAGTCAAAAATAAATATGTTTGGAAATGACTTCGCCCGAAATGTTCGACGCCCCAAGGGTAAAAAATTTCACCTACGCTTCACAAAAAAGACTGTAAAGCATCGGGGTGGCCATATTATGGTCTGGGGTTATTTTTCATGGTACGGTGCCAGACCAATACATCGAATTTCCGATAGCATGACCAGATTCCACTATAAAGACCTTTTGGAAAGTACGATGTTGCCCTATATACTTCCAAGTTGGTGAAGAATTGGTGTCAAAACAATAGTGTGACCTTGCTTAACTGGCCAAGTCAATGACTGAACTTGAACTCTTTGGAAAACCTTTAGCGAGAGTTGAAGCAGACAATAGGAAAGGAAGTATTCCAAAATAAGAAGCAATTATGGAGTTTTATCCAAAACACTTGGTATGAAAAACCTGTAGAGACTTGCCGTAAGCTTATCTCCAGTATGCCAAAAATAGTACACAAAATTACTCAAAACAATGGTTGATATACCGGCTACTAATGATGAACTTTAAATATCAACAAATAGAGCCGATAAAATCGAGTTAATTTTTTTTTTTTATTAAAATGTACTGAATGTACTTATTATTTTGTCCAGTCATTTTAATCCATTTTTTACTTTTTTGATAAGACTGAAAGATATTTTTGTTTTTTGTTAATGTTATACCTTTTTATTTTATTTAATTTTTTGTAAGAAGTTAACTATAAATTTGTTTTTCTATTAACTTAAATATATGTTTGCCTACAAGCCATTGAACTAATTATGTGAGCGTGTACTTATTATTTTGACCATATATGTATGTTATATTGATGTTTTGAAAATTTTCATTTAAAAACATTTTTACAGTGTATTGAAATTTTCATATTTTTTGTCAAGACCTTAGAGTAATTTAACCCATAAACTCTATCTTCGTAGATTTTTTACCATTTTTTAAGGAATTGATTAAACAGAAAAAAATTATGTTGAAAACGTTCACCTTGCTTGATAAATTCAGTTGATAATGCCAAATTTGAATCATGAAAAGATGACTTGAGCTGAGACAATAACAGACGCTTAAGCGGTAATGCTTATGACAACCACCCTCAGATTACTGAACGGCATCCCGAAATAGGTTATTTATCATCGAACATTAAAGTGAATTTAATGTCTCACGCTAACGACTAATCGATGCTTCCTTCCACAAAAAAAAAAAAAGGAAATGTGTATAAATTTTTTACTCTATTGCCCATTACTCTTGGCGCATTGATATTTCGTGTGTTTAGTGACCCCTAGTGAAATTATCTCTAAATATTTTTGTGCAGCATTTTATCTCTTGAGCAGTCTTATCGAAAGAATTTCAATGGAATTTTTAGGAAAAATGGTCCGAGGGCCCATAGAGTTAGAAGTTAATGGGCTAAAATGTTTTATAAACGTGTTCATACACATATTTCGTCATGTCATTTCATTTGAATTTGATAAACATTTGAAAATTTGAACTCATTGTAAATAATTTTTTGATGTTATACTTCAAAATGCCGATACATGCATACGTTTACTTTCAGTTCTCTACCTAATCAAGTATCAAAACCTTGTTTTTTTTATCTATTGTACAGTGTAATTTGAACAATTTTTATCAAATACTTTATGTTGTCCATATATATATGTGGTTAGTCTTATTACTAAGTCATAGATATCCGAAAATAAATTCCGATTAATACCTCTTAGTCCATTAATCCTATATCTCTATTCTCCAATATCACTATCTCTAATCTTTTATTTTTCTATCTCAATCTCTATCACTACCATTATTCCATTATCATATATGTATGTATATATCATCTCTATCGCCAAAACTATATATTTCCTTATTTATTTTTCGCTTTCTTTATTACTCACAATTAAAGACCCTATTTTTAAGATTAATGATATTTGTGTTACACGGTGTTTTTGTACCAACCCCCATTACCTTACATATAAGTTTTTTTTCTAATCTCATGATGCAGCGCCTACTTTTCCAAACTCTCCCTCTGCTTAAGATATTGAAGTTTCTCGCTTCTATGGGAGATTTAATGCCTACTTATCCCAGCCCGATTGTTGATTGTATCGTTATTTGTATGCCGAACTTGTAACAATCGTTTTAAAAACTTATTTGGTCTGAACATTCAAGTATTTTATTTCTACTGGAAAAGTCTAGCAAGTGCCATGCCTACCTTTTAAACGTATTCATTTTTTTATCAGAAAGTGCATGTGTCACCTTACTCTGGACCAAGTTTCTCTTTAAAAACAAATATAGTTTTTGCTTCTATGGGTTCATCAGAATGTGTACTAAATTCTATTATAGTTCCCTATCCATGCCTTCCTTGAAAGATGTCTTTCCCACCTACTAAACATCGTCTACATTTTGCTCAAAAAGTCATTATGGCATAAAGTGCTTTTGGAGTTTTCCTAGAAAAACCATTTTGATATCATAATTCAAAGTTTTTGCTTTTTTAGGGGGATGTAGAAAGGTCCAAGCCTACCCACTTTTTTTTAGCACACGCTTACTTCACCAAATGGCTATTTAGATAATTTACAATGTATATTAATATAATTTTGAAAAATTCTTCCCTAGTAAATATTTTCATTACTTAAGTGCTACGTATGTATGTGTTCAAGGTTAATAATTTGCCATGAGCGTTGATTCTTAATCAAGATTCCTGACTCAGAAGTCAGGAAAACATCCTTTTTATGCGAAAAAAAAGTTGAATTTTTCATTTATTAAGAGATGCTGCACTCCCTTAGCACTCGAATTTTCTAAAGTTTTTACTTAGTGAATCCCATGCTCTGAATTGTAAGTGTCCACCGCGGCCACTTCTGACAAAGCGCATTCTGTCCAACCAACATACGATCACTTTTTCAGGAATTCTACGAGTTATAGCCATCAATCGTTGCTGGCTTACCACCATAGACCAAAGACTTAACATAGCCACAAAATAAATTTAGAAAATTAGCAAGAGTTGCTCTGATGTTAAGCGTTCCATGCTGATTTGCCAGACTATACTCAATAATTTTGACACTGGAAGCACGCAAATGGATAGTTTATTTGAACGCAATCTTCATCAGAACTTCAGGCACTCCAAAAAAATCACCTTATATATTTGTAAAGCAAATAGTTTTGTCTGGGCGATGTTGCTTAGCGAGTAAGCTAAAAAAATCAAATATTGAAAGTTTGTAGCTTTGCGAAGTGCCACGCCTCCCTAATACATTAATTTCAAAAATCCTTTGAATACAATGATCGGATCTTTGATTTTGTTTCTATGTCGAACAGGTTGGTGATTCAGGAAAAAAATATTTTTTATATAGAAATATACCTGTCCGAGCTTCTCTTACTGAATAGCAGAATATGCTGAGATTAATGAATTTTTCAAAGTCCTTTATTTTCGCTTTAATTGCAATTTGTTTCAAATGCAAAAAAAAATTCTATTGAGTTTCTTTTTTAGCAATAAATTGTCAGGATCAAATCTTTATGCTTTCCTTTCCTACAGAATTGCACAGTGAAATTCCAGCCGGCATTTATCCACTTTCTTATAGTTTCATTAAAAAACCAGCAACAATAGAAACAATTTTACCATAAAAAGAAAAAAGTGAAAAAAAAGAATTTAATCTTCAAAGGATACACCCTCAATTCTTAACATGTAGGTACCCTAAACGATTTTTTTCGCTTTCAAATATCCTTGGCATTGAAAAAGAAAAAATCTAAAAATTTACTGCAAAATCGTTCCATTCTCCCCTTTTCGCTCGGCACTGCAAGTCGGTGCATTACGTCACAGGACAAAAGACAAACAGTCAGTCACAGGATATTTCTATTTATTGCCATTGCGTGTGGCGTGCGTTTTAATCGCCATGTTGCAGGTACGTCTTACAATCCAACACATGCATACGGATATTAAATCTATTGCAATGAAATCCTTTAGTAACAATAAAGGCTTTAATGCATTAAAAAAATGGAAAGAAGAAAACTGAACAAACCGCCAAAGGATTCGATTTTTAACGTCTTTCTTTATTCGGGAGCAGCTTGCGTTAAGTCGCTTCCTTGTGTCGCGCATTTGTCTGCTGTTGCGAACTGAAACTTACTTTTGAGGATAAACGCCACCGAGGAAAAGGATACTCTCTGATTCGTTCGTATTTTTTAAGTATAAATTTGTTAAAAAGGATTCTTTGATTGGCGGTTACACTGCGTGTGTTTGTGTTTATGTGTGTGTGTGTGTAATGATGCCCGTATGTTGTTTACGCACATGAATCAAATTGAGCCTGAAAAAGGATTTAATTTAAGTTGCTGCTATTGCTATTATCCTTTTTTTTGCAGCGATTCTACGTGGCGCAATTTTGTTGCTTTCTTGTACGCAAGAGTGTGCGGTTCGAACCGCAGTTGTGTGGCTTGTGTGCCAAATAACCGACACACAGCTGCGCTAAGGAATCTTCAAAGAAATTTGAAAGCAACATTTTTCTTTTTGATAATTTTTTTTTATTAAATTGCAACGGTTTTTTTTTTTGGGTAGTCTAATTGTACTTATCTGTTAAATTTTGGGTTTTTTATTGAAATGTCTATGTTTATGACGCATTTGCTTATATTTTTCATGGGCTTAAGTCGACATTAGACTACATTATTAAAGATATGGCTTATGCTCTACTGACTGGAGGTAAAGTTTAAAAAAAAGTATTCCATTAAAAATAGTCCCCTAGCTTAATAATGAAATCATCCCAAAGAAGTTAAGCTTTACACCATAATTTTTATATTGCAAATAATTATTTGTCAGTCTTCTTAATATTTGGATTGATATAGAGTTTCCGCAACATTTTTATTCATTTTTTCGATTTTCTTCGAAAGAGTTTGTTTTGAAAAAAAAAATCATGTTATGCGAAACTTTTTTCCACAAAAATGTTTTTTGAGAGTTCTGGTTCAAAGCTTTGTTGAAATTTTAGGATATAATTTGGCACCTGGAAGCTTCAGCATATTATTTTAAGCTATTTATGTAATGATATGTATATGAGTACTTACCTCGAATGAGTTGCTTATTAGCTCAAGGAAGGGCAAAGAACTGAAATTAAAATAATATTTAATGTAAATATATTTTAAATAGAATATTGTAATAAAAAAGTAAAATATTTATTAAATCACCTAACCAAATCCATTTCAAACCATGAAGTCGGATTATTTCATATTACGGAATTGATTGCCGATTAAATATGTTGTTTTTTAAAGGATGAAAGGGGACCCACATTTCCCCGATTTGATTAAAGAAATTTTTTTACGAAGTTATGCCCATTTTAAGTTTTGGTGTCAAAAATCAAAAAACCGCTGAAAATGTATTCAAAAAAGCGGCATTTGCATCCAAATCAAAATAATTAACTTGTGATAAATTTGATCCCCTACGACCAAACAATATTAACACACCGCTACAAATTTATTTCTTCTTGGTCGTAGAGGATCAAATTCATGTCTTTTTCAAATGGCTGTAACTTTGCGAGGAAACATCGCATATTACCATTTGAAAACTCATTTTAAAGAGAAAGAACGGTACTTAATGATGTAATTATTAAAAATAAGCTGAAAGTAGTAATATCACAAATGGATTGGCAATGTTGAAACAAAAATTTAAGTTTTTATTTTGAGAAAAAAATTTTCCTGACCTCAAATGTCTTTAAGCGCGCATTAAACTCATATCATTTCTTCTTATATTAAGTAGTACTAGTTCAAAATAAAATTTCAAGCGAAAAAGAGGTGGGGTTTTAGCTTTGTTTTTTTTTTTTTCATAAAAAGCGCTATAACGCTGCCAATTTACAGAAGCAGCTTTTAGTTTTCCCAATGTTAACACAAATAAAAAAAATCAAATAATTAATTGGGCTTTCAAACTACTTATCATCAAAATTATTACGTTTTTCATTTATCTTGTTTTTGATCTAAAACCATTTCCATACAAATAAAACCAGAAGCAATGAGTCAGAGTAGTTTTATTAACTAATTTGTGATTAATTTATAAAAAATAAAATATATAAATGGTATGTATGTACATAAGAAAGTTCCTAGTTCTGCAGCCGTAACTAAAAAATTTTCTATTTCATATTACTATTCAAAAAAATTAACAAATACGCAATATTGCCAGTGTGAAAGCTTTTTTCAAAAATGCAGCATAAAAACTAGATAAATGAAAAACAATCTGTTTTCATGCCATTGTGAAAGGCTTTTGAGATTAAACTAAAGAAGTGGGCATTAGACATTTCTATTTAGGAAACTTGGAGTAATGCGTCACAAGATTAATAACTTAGCGTATCCGCACTCACGGTGGACTTCAACCAACTTTTAATAAAAGTGTGAGTTAGAACATAAAATTTAATTGGGGATTGTTAAGGGTGTGAGTTAGAGTCGATATATGCTAAAACAAATGAAAACCTTAGATCTTTTTTTTTAATTTCATATTTACTGTTTTTTAATGATATGACATAAGTACATACATATGTATAACACACGGTTCAAAATTTAGGTTTAATTTTTCAACCGTTCTCAAAATTGTTTGGTTGAAAACAATATTTTGTTTTTTTTCTTCAAGTTTTCAACTTTTAAGTATAATTTGTCATCCTCTGCTAGTTGAAATTAATACTGATTTCAACCTGAAAGATGAATATTTCGACGCTTAAGTCAATTTTTTCAACTTTTTTGTTAATTTTTAAACTTATTTGGTTGAAAATTTTCAAATTCAAATAAATTCAACTCCGAAGTTGATTTTTTGAACCAAAAGTATAAAAACTAAACTTCATGGATGAAAAAGTTTTTCTTCTTGGTTGAAAAATTGTTTATTTGACAAATTTTCAACATTAGAAAATATTTTCAACTTCTGTCGTTCTGACGTCTGTTTTTTATATAGAATTAAAAATTTTCAAGTTTCTTTAATTTAATAAATAATAAAAATATTAATGGAATCCAATGGAAAGTTAGTGAGAGTGGATTTCGTCAGCGAAGTTAAGATACGTGGTCATGCAAAAGACACGTCAATCAGGAGATTTTACTTCTGAAGATGTCTTAGGTTCGGGTATGTGTACTCTTTCACAATTTGTTTTGAATATTCTTAAATGTAAGTACATCTATGTACATTAAAGTGACCAAAAAAAATCGAGTTTTCGATTTCTATGTTGCTTATATGAAAAGTAGTTAGTGTTATGTCAAAAAATTAAGCCTTTTAAATTTCATTAAAATATTTTGATATTTAGAGGTCGCTAGTGTCCGATTTGTGAATTAAATTCATTTTTTTTTATTTGCGAGTGATTATAGCTCTGCCGAAAAAACAATTCCGCATGAGATACGGGCTGTTGGAATTGATTCTTATATTTTAGGGTCTGCTGAACACGGTGGTGATGGTTGCTTTGCTATACAGTGGCTAGATATATTGGTAGCATCGGAAAACTCCCAGAAAACAGCAAAAAAACAGAGCAAATTTGGGTTTAACTGAGGTAAGCTCGAGGAACAATTTTTTCTTGAACATTATTGTCCGAAAACAGACTAAGAGATTTTGGCGAGTCCTGATGTTCCAGTATTTTTTATCAGAACACCAGAGTAATAGAAAATTGAAAAATTCTCGAAAACAGGCCAAAATTCAAGCTTAAGGTAAATTTGGGTAATATATTTTTCATAGTTTGTTTTCCGAAGAAATTTTTTGCAATGAATCCGAATTTGGCCTCAAAATTGACTCATCATATCAGAATTCTGAAATATTTGATGTTAAATACTTAAAAACTTAGGTTTTTTGTCTACTTTTGAGGCCATGTATAGGATTCTAAAAAATGTGTTCAGCTTAATTTTCAACTCATTGCGTTGATAAATTCAACTTTGAAAACAATATTTTTGTCTTCTTTGAGGAACTTTTTCAACTATTTCGGATGAAAAAGTAAACTTTTCTGCGAATTTTCAACTCACTGCGTTGAATAATTCAACTTTGAAAGCAAATTTTTCATCTTTCTGTGGGGCTTTTTCAACTAATTCGGATGAAAATGTATACTTTTGTGGAAGTTTTCAACTCACTAAGTTGAATAATTCAGCTTTGAAAGCAACTTTTTCAACTATTTTGGACGAAATAAAAATTTTTCGATAGAATTTTCAACTCAATACGTTGAATAATTCAACTTTGAAAGCAATATTTTCATCTTTTTGCGCTACTTGTTCAACTACTTCGGACGAAAGATTCTGTTTTTATTTACATTTTCAACCGAAAACGGTTTAAATTATCAACGGATGAAGTTGAAAATGCCTTATGTATAACGTTTTCTACCTAAATAATACAAAACTTTCAACTTTTTTGGAAAGAATGTGTAAGTCAACTTAAAAAGTTGAAAAACTATACTTAAATTTTGAACCGTGCATACCGACGAAATTTAAAAAAGCATTCGATTTTATTCAAATTTTGATACGTCAAAGAACCTTAATAGATGACAGCATAGCTTAAATTTCAGTTCTCTATGTGGTCGGGATTCTGAGAAATAGTCATATTTTGGCCTGGAAATAGCCGTTTTTAGCCCGTTTCAAAAATTTTAGTTCTAAAAGTCGACAAATTCAAATTTAAAGTTATGGATATAAAATATTTTTTTATTGTGCCATCTTATATGCTTAGAAAAAAATTTAGTCTTCTAGACCTTAAGACCTATTCTTGCGACTCGATTAAGTGAAATAAGTCTTTGTAAAAAATTATAGTTTTAAAATGGTGTCCTCAATCGTAGTTTTATTCATAATACTAAAGACTGATCTTATTATGTTTATCTATCTATTCGCTTTTTAATGAGATGCCATATACCAAAAATGGTTGACCAGAACCAGAGATATCAAACATTGAATTTGACTACTTTACCGAAAATTGCGTTTTTTTCGAAATTTGACCTAACAGTACTCAAGATCCCGAATACCTAGGGAGCTAAAATTTGGGCTGTGAGACTATCTTTTTAGGTTCTTTAAAGTTTCAAAATTTGAGCACAATCGGATGTTCTTTAAATTTCATACGTATATAGTTATACACTAGATACTAGATAATATTACTAAAAAACAGTAAATATGGAATTAAAAAATAAAAGCTCTAAGGATTTTTTTCCTTTTGATGCATTTCTACTTTGATTAACACCCCAAATAATTCCACATTCAAGTTTTTGTTGCAACTCAACTTGTCATTTAAAATTGGTTAAAGCCAATTTGCGTCTTACCAAAGCTCAATAGAAAGAACAAAAATCATTGTCTTCGTAAAGATAACATTTCGTGAGCTTATTAGCTTTCAGAGTATAGGAATATTTCGGAGCTTAAGAAATAAAATCGATTTTTTGATTTTCAATTTTTTTTTTTTGTAGTTTCCAAAATGTTTATCTCTTAAATAGCTTGAAAAAAAATGAAAAATTATGGAGAATACTCTCAAGCAGTACTACATTCAAAAAAATGTTTAAAAAAATTAGAGTTGCTAAAGCAAAATGGTGTACGATTTGGCGTGGAATACCCAATATATATTTGTATTTTGTATAATAAAACTTTTATTTTCAATCAATGTGTTGCATAGGAATATAAACAAACCTATGTAATTTCTATAATAAAAGAAAGTTCCAATATCAATTTACAACTCTCATTTTTCTCATATTTTGTTAGTCCTTTCATTTTCAAAGACTGACTGACACCTTGTTGCTGTTACCTCCTTCATTTTTGCATCTGCCCCACCAACTGCTTTCACGTCAAACGTTGCCACGCGTTTATATTCCTCTCACTTTGCACAGATTTCTTTTTTTTTAACATTTTAATTTCTTGACATTTGAATTTCTTTTCCGGTGCAAACAACGGCGAACAGAAAACCCTTTCAATTTCTAAGCCATTGAAAGAAACACCCTTACGTAAGAAGGAGTTAAACGCTAGCGAGTTTTTTCATTTGGGTACCGGATGGATTTTGATTTTCATAAGTGTGTCAGTCACACTTTTGCAACCGTTTTTTCCATATTTAACTCATTTACGGGGTGTTAATGTTAAGTAATATTTCCGTTACGACAAATGTTTTCTATTTTATAAGGTAATATGCATTTGTTATGATATGAGTTAATGCTTATGGTTTGGAACTTTTTCACCAAAAACTGATTTATGTTATATCAATTTCTATTTTATAGTTAAAAACTAAATTAAAAATGGGCCACAATGAAGGAAATTTTTCTTCGATTCATATGGGAAAAAGATTATGAAAATAGGCATAGACTTTAAAAAAAAAAAACTTAAATAGAAGAGGTCAGTTTGAAATTATTACATCAAGTTTCGAAAAGCTAAATGTAACATATGATTTACTTGAATGATATATAACTTCATAACGTACATACTACTACCATTATGTATATTTTAACGTAACTAATTATTTACAAATGTCGATATTAAATGTACAATAAACTATGACACACCCTCATTTTTAGTTGCTAGAGGAAAAAAAAAGGTCTAACTATGAAAATCAAATTATGAACACATTCACAATCAATCATCGACAATAATTGATGATGACGACAAAAATGATGATATATGTACATAGAAATGATGATGATCACGCTAATGCAAAAAAAAAGTGCATCACTGAAAAAAGTTTAATAAAAAGGGGTTGACTAAGGCAAAAGCGAACATTTATGTGCCTAATGAAAAAATAAAAATACGGCTGTTTAGTGAAAAAAAAACAAGCAAAACTAAAAAGAGTCAAAAAGGTCCCTGTTACAAAATGCAATCAATGATGAACATAATAATGCAAAAATAAAAAAAACTATTAATATTATGGGGCGTAATCATTATTTTGTCAAGCCATACTGTTAAATAACTATTTCGTTATATTAATTTAATGTTTTTTTTTTGGTGAAAATATAACCCTTTTTCTACTCATTTTATATGTAATTTATGGCAACTAAGTACGTACACATATTGCTTTGAACACTTTATTATTTTTGGTGGTGCAAGCCGGCGTGTAGTTTGAGTATTGCACAATTTTGTATTGTATCCGGCGATAAACAACATGTTTTTTTTAGAAACAACTTTGTTTTAAATATCCAATTTAGGAATTTCACAAGCTTTTATTATATTGTAGCGAAATTTGGTTTATGCTAAAAAAAACATAAAAACAAACAAAAGAAAACTAAACGATACTAGCACCATCTAGCGGCAAATAATAAACCGAACAGACGCTGTACACTATAAAAGTCGATAGCCGAGAGAAATTATCGCCGTCGTACAACGCCATCTAGAGCATAATAGCAACATTCTGGATAATTGTGAACTCAACGTCGATACGCCATACTGGTAAATTATGGATAATGGTAGAATACACGCCACTTAGAAGCACTGGTAAATTATGGATAATGGTAGAATATACGCCATCTAGGAGGTAGTGGATTATTCGAGAAAGTGATGCCTGTAGTATAAAAGGGTGTCATTTGTATTTAAACAGTGAAGTAGAACACTTGAATTTAAGCAATAAAGTGAATACAGTGTGATCCGTAGTAAAGTAAAACAGTTTTCTATACAGTGTTAAATTAATGTTAGAATTTGAATGTTCATGAGATAAGCAATTGTACCGTGTAAAAACTAACTATTGTGATTTAAATAAACCATTTTATAACTAAATAAGTTGGTGTGTTTTTAATAGTTACACAATCCAGTGATCGAACTCAGAAAAGTGTAAGAGATCGAAATTATCGTCAAATAGACAGAAATTTCGTAACAATATTATGAAAAGAATTATGTCAACTGAACACCCTTTGCTGAGTATAGCTGTGTATGTTTGGTTAAGTCCCCAGCGGCAAATATGTTATAAGCAACATCGATGAATAGTTATACTCATTGTATGCAGTAATTCTCTTTGTACAAAGGGATGGCCGCTTTGTAGGCAGCGTGCCTACATCTCTATATACAATGTGTAACACACGAAAGGCAGATTGCCTTAAATCATCGCTTACTAAATGCCTGTATAGTTTAGCGAGTTGCCTACATCTCCACATACAAAGCATGCAGCCTACAGGCAAGACCCCTTACATCTCCATACACAAGGCAAGCAGCCAGCAAGCAGACTGCCTACAGCTCCATATACAATGCAGGCAGCCAGCAAGCAAATAAACAAATTATCACAGTAACAATTTCATTTGTGAAACATTCAACACAAAGCGTATAGCTTTTCATACATGAAAAGAGAGTGAGAGGGAAATTGTGCTCAAAGAGAGAATTGAGTAAAAAAGTAAACAGGTAATGATTAGTTATGAGTTTGGTTATATTATCCGACCATCATGTAAGCCAAATTCGATTTCCGGTTAGTAACTTTTTTAACTTATATTTTATAAAAACTGCATTCTAAGTTTCGTATAAAACCAAATAAAATCCTTTTTCTTTAACATTTAACAAATGAATTAATCCTTAAATCTCAATTATTCTCTTTTAAGACTCACAATCAACTCTACTTCAACAGCCTGTCGTCAATCCATGGTATTTAACACCAATAAATCCATACATAACAACAACAACAGCAATGGCAACGACTACGTCCAGTTTCCCAACAGAGACGGCAAAATATCATAATTATATGTCGATGGCTAAAACAACAATATGCCCCTCTACGCTGCAACAGCAATACCGGCAACAGCAAGGATTTCCCCGTAGTTCACAAGAACAATGCCAGACACAACAAAAACAACAGCAACACATCAATTTTACTGATGACTTCAATGAAAACATTCCCAATGGTACAATGAAATTGGCGGAAAATGAAGCGCCAAACGTAACATATCAAAGTCATATGACGACGACAACCACCACCACAACGACGGTGGCGGGGTCACCATTGCCATCACTGTCAAAACTTACGGAAGTAACAACGCATAGACATGATGGCAGCGTAGCTAACGCCAACAACAACGCTAGCGTTGTCGGCGTGTCAGAATTGACGATTACGCACAGGCAAAAACAACAACAACACTGGGAACAAAAACTACCGGCCATGGCACCGTCCTTATGCGAAACATTAAGGGACTCATTAACATGGCCACAAATGTTGGAGATTCCAACGTCTGGCGTGACCTCGATGTGCTTGCCAACGACCTGCTTAATGGGCAATAGAACGGCAACAACAGCTCTAAGAAAAACAACAACAACACCCCCACCACCACCAGCCAACAAGTTCCACAAGTGTAGTAGAGGCCAACGCTTAAAGGCAAAACGTCTTTCGCCTGGTACCGTCATTACTCCACCAAATTCACCGTTGAATTTTTCGCCATTTCTGTTGCCGCCACTGCCGCAACAATTGTTTCAATTGCCGCCGCCGCAGCCACCACCCTCCTCCCTACATATACCCAACGTACACTTATCGTCACATGCCAATGTGGAGGAGACGAAACGTCAGACTGATGCAAAACCTTTTGGCTGTCAGAGCGATAACCAGCAACAACAACAACAACATATCACCTCCCAAAACTTTTCCAGTATTGCCAGCGGCGCCTCAAAGCTACTGCCAGAGCTTAATGCCGCAGCGCTGCCAGTAAATCTCTTAAAATCCTTTGAATTGTTTTCTCCCCTGCAAGAGTTCTTACTGCAGCAACGTTACGATTTGCAAAATATGCAGCCAACAGCAACAACAACAATGGCAACACTAATTAATGCGGGAGCGTTGCCACCCTTTATGCTACCAACAACAACAGTAACAAATACACTCGAAACGATAGCAGTAGATGAACGTAGCAGCATTGATACCCTCGCAGCTGCAAAGTCATTAACCCAGCAACAGCTGGGCCAAAATGATGTGGCAACACCGACGCAACAACAACGTCAAGAAATAAATACAAAACAATTATCCCCCACATCAAGAAACGCAACTACGCCCCCCACCAAGCATAAAAGAAAAGAAAACGCAGCTACACACGGTCACAGCAATGGCAACAGCAACAATGGAGAGCATCATTTTGTCTCACATTTTCATGAGAGAGATCGTCTCATACGTGAGCATCAAATAAAGCAACTCTGGCTGTGTGGTAGGGGAGATGGGCCAAATAGTGGCGAAACTCGTCTGCAATCACGACACCATGGTAACAAAAATGTTGTTGTTAATAATGCTAATTGGCATGGTGTCTCCATTGTCAATGACGGTGATGGTGATGGTGATGATGATGATGTTGCTGATACTGAAGCTGAAGTTGATGATGTTGGTAAAGGTGTTGGCATTAAAGATGTCGGAGCTTGTGCTGCTGCTGGTGGTGCTGTTGTAGTTGAATGTGATAATGACGCCACATTGGAAGTGTTAAATTTTGGCAAAATGTTATTAAAGCATCCCCAACGAGAGTTTAAGTCGTCTAGAAAAAATGGCTACCGAAACGGTGAGTTTCTTATATTTATTCTGAAGATTATGCTCTAAGGGGACGTCCATAAATTACATGAGTCAAAATGGGAGGGAAAAATCTCACCAAGGGGTAAAGGAGGCCAATAAAAATCTCACGTCCACTTTTTAATGCAGAGACTAAACATCATTATAGCAGATTACATTTAAAAATTATGAGCCAAGTCTCACAGAAGAGAGGGGGGTCCCGTCAGAGCTCACCAAATCTCACCAAGGGGAGGGAGGTCCGAATTTTCAAATGAATACCTCAGGTAATTGATGGACGGCCCCTGATCGTTTAGGAGATAAAGTAAAAGTTTAACTTATCACCAAAAGCTTGTATCATTCCAAGCTATTCTCTTTGTATAGGAGAAACAATAGCACTTCGTTAAGAAACTCCTGAAATAATTTTGTTTTCGCTTTAAATCCTTGCAATTTTCTTTTTTCAAAAAAGGCTTTTTTACCTGAAAAAATGTATCAATTTTCATATGCGATAAGTCCTTTAAATCAATACTATTCACACCTGGTGCACAACTTTTTATATTGGCGCCAAAAATATCATACTGATTGAAATAATCGTAAACAGCATCAAATAAACCCTTTTGAAAGGCTTTGAAAGTATGTTTTTACCAACCCAAAACATAAAACATCACAAAAAATAGCTAAAGTAAATATATTAAAGATATAGGAATTATTGCAATCAAACTGCGGATATATAAAGATAATGGAATAAAAAATGTACTACGCAAGAAAAAGGTAAAAACCCTTAACTTCCTATTGACAATTAAAATAAAATTTCGCTTCTGGCTGTAGATTTTATGAATTTAAACAGTTTCTACCCTTTAAAAACTTAAAATCAATTGCAGAAATAAAGAAGTAAAATTATTGATTTTATTCAAAAAAAAAAAATCGTTTCTTTAAGATTGCACGTCAATAACAAGAATGATTTTAAAATCAAGGGTAAAAAAATCAAAAAAAAAAAAATGTATAACAACGCAACTCAACTGTGATCGAGTTCACCCTGGCCTGGAGATACCTAAACCCAGATTACACATGATCACCAACAGCTCAACAGCAGATTAGACAATGAAAGGAAAGAAAGAAAAAAAAATAACAACCCCTAAAAAACTGATATTTATGCATTTTTTAACCCCAAAAATAGGGTAACATTTTTTATCTTTGGTAGGGAAAATTAAAAAAAAAAACGGCTTTTTACCTAAAAAAAAAATTGCATGAAAATTTTCAGTAAAAAATTTTTAAATTAAACCGTTACCGTGTCAAAAACTTTTCTTTTTTTTTAGGGTAAAAAGGATGCTGCTTATTTTTTTGAATTATATAATGTATTGGCATATTTAGCTGTCAAAAATTTTTTTTAATAGATTTTTGCTTGGAGGTAAAATGAAATTGCTTGCTATTTTTTACAGTAAATTGTTGCGTTTTCTTGATTTTTAACGTATTTTCTTGAAATTTTTCTCAGGATATTTGTGTTATGTCTTCTTTGCTGATTATTTTTTTGCAGAAAATTTGCGATTTCTTAGAGTTTGCTGTGCAATTCAATATTTGTATTCGGGATTTATTTTTATTAAGGGTTAAGCAGTTTTTAAGGCTCTATGCTTGAGTTGTTTTTTCTTTCTTTTTTAAGGAAAAATGTAAAGGATTTTAATTAATGAGCTTAAGACTGTAGCAATATGCCCTTGATTTATTTCATCTTTTTTATGGAAAACATTGTACCTTTGTGAAATTTGTATAGTTATTGTATACTAACCACCTGGCCTTGATTCTACTTAACTTAGGGTTATTACATAGTTCTACATTTTATTTAATTATACAGCAAAATCTGTAAAAAAAATACTGAAAAAAACTATTTATTCGTATGTATCGAAATTTGTTAATAATCTAACTATATTATGGCAATTACACGAGATCAATATTGGGTAATAATTACCAAATCATGTTTTGTTTGAAACAAAAATTTCACTTGTTAGTAATCACCAAATCATTTATTTGACGGAAGAAATATTGTATTTTTGCAAACGCATACATTTATTAATATTGATTTGTTGTAAGAACCGATGATTAAAAACTACATTTTAAAATAAATCGATATTTTCAATATCATCACATCATATATTGAATGTCGTTAGTATTTTCACAATCATAAATAATTAAATTCTGTACCAAACAGAAAAAAAAATAGTAGTGGTATTCATCTAAACGCTCAAGTTTCCAATTTGTGCAAATAAGCAATTTTGCGTGATGTGTTTCACGAACGCCCCTACGAATATTTTGTGCAATTTGTGGCAGTTAATGAGCATGTCATTTTATTGTAAGAGAATCGTATGGGAAAAGAGAGTGACAAATACAAAATGTGTAAACAATAAATTTTTGCTGAGAGAATCGTTTGGGAAAAGAGAGTGACAACAATTGCAGAAATTAGCAGCGCAATGTTGCGCTAACAAATTGGCGCTCAAACTTTTCTAGTTTGTTTAAAAAACTTTCCATACTATTTTTGACAGTTTGTTTGAGACGGCGCAAAACTGCACAGATTGCGGCGGTTTTGCGCGCTTAGATGAATAACCATAGTGTCTTACTTTAAGTTTTCGAGAATTGCATAGTTTTGATAGAAAGGAGAACTGAAATCAAATAAAAAAAGGATTATCATATTATTGAATTTTTAATGTTTTGAGTGGTCCTTATACAGAGTGGTCCAGGTGGTAAAGCTATGTTTCCTGGATTATTGTGTGTAAAAAATTGCATAGGAGGAGGAGACTATCTTAAAAACCCCATGAATTTTTAACACTGTTTCTTTAGAGTAGTACATACAAACAAAGATTATCTGATAACATTCCAAGTAATAAAGCTAGAGTAATAAAATGAATGAGTTTCATTAGGTTATTAACTCACATATATTTGCTAGTCGTACCACTATTGCTAGCTGTGTTTTTAGTTCAGAATTATAGCTTGCTAAAGTAAAAAAAAAACACATTTTTTAAATTTTTTTTTTTTTTTTCATATTACAATTATTTTCAAAAATTCGTAATGAAATATGGTTTCAGTACTACCTACAAGTTTACTATACATAGTTTTCATGTGGATCGTGTAGTTTTCCAGACACAAATTTATTTTATTGTACTCTAAAGTGACTTTTAGCTGTCAATAATTTTTTTTTTTTTTTTTTATTAAAATATTTATTGTTTGCGTTTTTTGCATCAATTTACAATCTGATCCCATTCAATGAGTCTCACAAACATTTTTTTGTAAAAAAATTGTCTTTTTGAAGAGCAACTTTGCTTAAGACAGCAAAATTTCAAAAATAAAATAAAAAAAGTCGTAGAAGAGGTTTTGAAACCGGATCAATTTCCGGTTAATTGACCGTTATCTCAAAACGATGATAAGTATCCTAAAATCAGATGGCAGATTCGAACTCAGCGATCTCAAATTGCCCTAAATTGACATCAGATGAATTTCCTCCAAGGAAATAAATAAAAAAAAAGCTAAGAGTACGATGTTTTAGCCCAATAAGTTGTTTTTCAACAAAAACAAAAAATATTTTAAAAAATCCTCGACTAATGTTTTCATCTCAAAAGTTCTCATCTACAAAGGCAAAGATCTCCACTATCCTAAAACGAAATGAGTTCATGTTTGCTTACATGAGCCTAGCTAAAGCAGTGTCGAAGTTTCATTGACTGAAGTAAAAATTTAAAAAAAGCACAAACTCCTAGTGGCGTACCTTGAACACTTTTTGCCCGGAGGCCGAAGAACGATTTGGGAATTTACCTACTACTGGATGGTATTGTATTTCTGACCATGGACACAACAAAAATTTTGATATTTTCATAAAAAAAAAAAATAAAAATTTCCAAAAAAAATGGTCTACGGATTTTCGTTGCAAATTTCACTGTTGAAAATGTGTTGTGAATCTCTCCGTTATGCTTGTACAATTAATATCATCTGATTAAAATTTAATAAAATTTTCAAGTTCGGAATGCAAATTATTAATATTATTTGCAAAGCTGAATGAATACCCCCAATCCTTTGCGTCTTGAGCAATGGCCCCCGCCTCCTCTGTAAAATGAGTATTGATCGTTGGTGACTTAAGCCCAAAAATATTCTAAGCCTTCCAAAGCATTTTAAAAACCTTACTCTCCCCAACCTACTATATTCAATTCAATAAAAATGTGTCAATTTATTTTGGTTTCTTATAGCTCTTTTCCCACTACACTCAAACCGCGCCATAGTTCTTACTTTTTAAAATGGCGTATCATATTCACCGCTGCCATTAAAATATAATCTCAATTCGCGTAAGCAAATCAATCCTTTGCTTTTTACAATTTTAAACCATTTTCCATTGAAATTTATTTAAATGTCTGCCTGCAGAAATCACCACCGCGCAATTGCATTCATAGTCAAAAAAAAATGCCGCACTCAACCTTCCCGGAAAGTGTATGAAAATCCACCTTTACAGTTTTGTAAAGGGATTTAAGATTTTCATTCTACATTGCAGCTGTAAAGTGATTTTATTGGATTTGCGTTTTTTATTCCCATGATATTGTACACTCGCACACTGGTACCAAGAGCAACCACCCACAGGGCGAAGCAATTGCGCGTGTACTCCGCCATGCAAAAGCCCTTTGTGTGCGTGTTAGGGGTATTGCGCTGTTGGTGTTAACACCAGTTTGCGAGTTTTATGGATTTGTGTTTGTTTTTTATTGAAAAGCCGCATTTATCAAAAACATTTTTTTGAATTATAAAAAAAAAACTTGAGAGGGTGGTTTGTGCTTAAAGTTCGACAGGTTAGAGTTCATGCAACACAATGTTATTCCACAGCAGTTGGGGAGGTATGGAAAAAGCCTTGGGTGTTATTTTATTTTGTAACCTTTGTAAAGTGGTTTTAAATTCCATTAAATGAAGTTGCAAATTGTTTTAAAATTCTTTACGCATATTTTCACGGTAACATGCTATTGGCTTCGATGAATATTTTTAGAGCCGGTAATTTTGTATTTTTAAAGAAAAACTCTTAAGTATGGGGCGAAGTTTTAATGTAATAGGGCTGTACCCAAATTCAACCCCAACTGCTTTGAGCTATATTGCCCAGTTTTTTTTCATACTTTGCAATTATTCACCTAATCCTTAAGACAAATGGCATCAAGTCTTAAATTTGACATTCCCCACTAATTTGAAAGCATTCAATTTAAATACTTACAAGGACTTTGTTCGATTCTAACAAGAATGCTATATAAACATACATACATACTCGTATTTGTATGTACGTTAATCGATAACACATTTCTAAAATTAAACTTTTCCGTTGAACAACTACAGCATACACACATATACCGTATATTATTTGAACGTACATACACATGTGATTATATCCTTATCCTGCAATGCAGTATGCCATACAATGTCCTGCATGCAAAACTTCCCCCTTTTTATTAAGAACACGGCATTTTACATTGTTTCGTTTGTTTTCTTGATTAATTTCCAAACTTTTGCTTCATCTATTTGCATTGTATGTTTTTTTCAGAACTGTGCCGAATTTAATACATGTAATAAATGCATGGCATGATATATTTTATTTATAATATCTTGAATTATTCCAAAAACTTGTTAATAACAACCGGTAAACGAACTTCGATATATTTTATTTGTTTACGTATTTAACTTGATATTTAAGCATCAAGCTTAATAGCTAAGAAGACTGAGGGCTGTAGTAGCTAAACTATGTTAGTGTATATTGACAAGCTTTAGTCACAAATAAATGAAAGTTACAAATTGAATATTGTTAATGCAGAATAAAATTAAAATTTAAATTATATATACGCAAGCTTAGTTTCTGTGTATATGAATAATTTTATTTTCTATATATTTTCTATATATATATTATATTTCTATATTGTATATATTTTTCGAAAATATAAATTTTAAAAAGTTTCAATGGGCTAAAGTTAAGTTTCTAAAAAAACATATTAAAGAATAAATTATAGGTTAGAAAAATGATGGTCAATACGCAGGGCTGCCAAGATAAAAAGAGGCAATTAACGACCTTCTCAAAAATTTTCTTCAAATGTTAAAAAAGTAATTTTTTTGTTTTTTTTGGGAAAAATGTTATGACCGGCCTTTTTCTATCTTTGGTCCTTAAGCAAAAATTTTCAGTACATATTACAAAATTCGTCGAAGTCCCGGCTATTTCGAAACATTTTTAAATTCCTAGCAGACCCCCGGCTTTGGAATGAAATTCCGGGCTTGGCAGGGTCGATCCCGGTCACTTGGCAACACTGACAATATGTCTCGCTCGAGTAAGGCGTTGGAAGTTGAGGCGTGAATAGTGATGTACTGGTTCATTGTGTAAGCATTTTTGTCCAGCTACAAAAGAGATATTTATGAGGTTTTTCAATGAGAAACCAAAAACTTTTTTCGAGTAGGCATAGATATGGTTGAATCGCTTCAGCCCATCGATGCAGGTAGCAATGTAGTTGAAAAGAACATTTAGCTTCTGTCTGCAAATGCCATCTTAATTGTCGGACAATTTACACACATATAGTAACGTTGGGATTCCACAGACTTTGACACAATACCACGTTCCCGTAGATATATATAAGCTCAATATCCGCTTAATACATCAAATGAATGATATGTAGTTGCACTTCCTTTCTCTTTCCCTCAAAAGTATATCGCTACATCACACTATGAGCTCGCTGAACACTTTTGTTGGCCAAAACTCTATAAGAAGGTTTTTGGGATCGCTGATTTCGAATTTGATGTCAAAAATTAAAAATTCAAAATGGCGGATCCAATCCTGTATTTATCCGAATTCTGTAATTGTATCTCTATGAAACGTTGTGTAAAAGGGTTTTCGGGGTCGCTAATTTCGAATTTGATGTCAAAAACTAAAAATTCAAAATGACGGATCCAATATGGCGGCCAAAATTTAAAAATTTCACAGTATCTGTATGAAACGTTGTGTTAGAGGGTTTTCGGGGTCGCTGATTTCGAATTTGATGTCAAAAATCAAGAATTCAAATTGGCGGATCCTATATGGCCACCAAAATTTTAAAATGTCATTGTATATATATGAAACATTATGTTAGAGGGTTTTCGGGGTCGCTGTTTTCTAATATTCACCATAATAGTGGGTATCGCCACAATATTCACATTAATAAATGTTCGTTCTTCACCTAGAAAGTGAGATAGTGCAAAGTCCTTTATTATTTTCTTTTAAGTTATATGCACATATCTTACGCGTCAAAAATTAAAATCATATGTAAATAATACACATCACGGCCAACTCTGCGAAGACATCTGAGTGTTTCGTACATTTCGATGTCCTTTGAATTAAATGTCTACTTTGCATTGTCTTTGAATGTCCTGAACGTTTGAGTTTTGTCTGTTTTTGGCAAATAATCAAGTTTTACCCTACGACCTAATCATTTGTTTTTCCAACGACAACTTTAATCAGCATTCAAGTTGGAAAAGCATAGACAGTGGGTGTAGCCATTGAAATTAGAGGCATTCAAGTTGTAGTGTGTTTGTTGGTAGAGGGTTGGTATCATTCAATCATTCAATTCAATTGTAATAAACTTAGATTTGTGCGAAAATAATGTTGTTTTAAATTGTTAAAGACATATGAACATCAGTTTACATATTCTGTTAAGGCTAAAGACTGAAGTTGTAAAGTGTAAGGAAATGTAAGGCTGCTTAATATGTTACATTTATGTAGCTTAGACAGTTAAAATACGGACTTTATATTTTATACCAATGCGATAATATATACATATATATCATTACCATCTATTTCCTGCAAACATTTTAATGTCATAGTATCACCCAGCGGTAAGATGATTCGGAACCAAATTGCCCTTTTCGAAAGAAATGAATCAGTTGGCGATCTTCCGGGGCTCATTCAAATGTTAAGTGAAGTGTGACTGAAAGAATAATCGGCCTATGTAACTTTGAAGATGAGGTAGGCCAGCCAGAAAGTGGAAAAGTGGTGCTTTATAGGAAATTGATTAGAAGTTTTTTACGTCCAGTGGTCGAAGAAAATCTGAAATGTATTCCAATGGAATGAATCTACCGAGTACACTGCCATGGCCACCTATCTTATATCATTCAGTATTTCAGTTCCCATACGTTGATGATCTCTTTCGGTGCATTTGTAGGTTAAGACTCTTGACATTACTATAGTATTTATTCTTTTCGATATTTTTTGTAACAATACCTATTTATTGTTTCAATCACTTTAAAAAAGCAGCTCACTTTTTGTCAGAGAACATTTCGTGGAAATAATATGTGTACCTGATTTCCTTATACCGGTGTTTCTGCAGCTTATTATTATTAACAAGTCATGATAGTTTTAGAGGTCTCGAGCATTCTTCACACGAAAAAATGTCTGAAAGAATGTAATGCATCTTTCTTTGAGCCTTATCTCTTAGTAAAAGCTTTGAAGCAAATCTTGTACCCAATGGTAAATGACTTTTTTTACTGTCAAAAACATTAAAAGTCAAAATTTTTAAAGTCCTTCATAAATTTTTTTAAGACGCATAACTTTTACAAATTTGGGCGTTATTAAGACCGTTTTTCTCATTCTTAATTTCTTTTCAGTTTTATCTTCTTAATATTTTATTTCTTTTTGCATTTTCCTTCTTTTCATGTTTTTACTTTTCTTAATATTATTCCTTTTCTCTTTCTCACATTTCCTTATTTATTAGTTTTTTCATCTATGTATGTATATATATATTTTTGCCAAATTTTTCTCTTATCCACTTTTGCCACAACGTACTCCCGAATTGCACTAATATTAACGTGCAAAATAGAAATTATTAATTTTACTGCTTTAATTAAAACATTCGCATAAATATTGCCTTACCACGTATGTACATCCCTCCCTACCATATCCTCGTACTCTGCTCTGGAAAGAAAAAAAAAAACGCCAACAATTTTGTTGCCTCAAACTGCGCATTGCACTTCCTGCAACGAGTGTCCTTGCATGTGCTGATTTCATTCTACATACATGTATGTGTGCATGTCTGTGTATTTATGCTCATACTCGCCGAAACTCTGGTCACCGGGCGTAAACTCCTTTTTTTTTTTTTTGCTTTGTTTTTTATATTTTCTTTGTTTTCATACGAACGAAGTTCAGAAAAACTTTGTCAGCATCCTACACCAGCGCAGACACATTCACATGCTAAATATTATGAGGGAAAATAGGATATAATAATAATAATAATAACAGCAACAGCAACTTGTTATAATTACTCTCAACGTTGGTGTGTGCGTATGTGTGATAAGTGTTGTTGTTTGTGTTAATCACACCAAATGTTCTCCCTGATGGGGTCATTTGACTTGTATGAGTTTGTACAGTGGAGCAATCATTCCTTAAATTTTCTCAGCAAGTTATAGAACTTAAGTGTTTATTAGTTTCTTTATAATGGACCTTAAAGTCATTTGAAGAGTCACGCTTTCAACTAGTACTACTACGCCGGTTAGAATCACCGCACACATTATATTTCTCTTTGCATCAAAAAAATATGTTGCCAAGGATAATAATAATTGAATTTCAGTACAAACTAGAATTTATGAGCAAAGAATAAAAAATGTTCGTGCTGGGCCACCAAATCCGCAATATTCATCTCAAGCAGTTATTGCAAATGTTTATAGTCGTTGTATCAGTGTGCTTCTAAAGCAAGAATGTTTAGCTCAAAGCCCGTTTAGCTTTTAACTTAGACTACCCAGCTTATCTCGAGCTCTTTCCATTATTTGGTTCGCAGCCACCACATGCATTTTATTTGTGTAATTTTGTTTTCAACGCACTTACTCAAGTTAAACAATTTCGATGCGCTATCGTCGCATGCTTTTTGTTTGTGTAATTTTTGTCTTCAAGACGTCTGCTCGTTCAGCTCTTTCCGTTACTCGAAGTAAACACTTTCTGTTTGCAATCATTGCATGCTTTTTGTTTGTATGATTTTGTTTTCCAGTCACATGCTTTTTCAGCACTTTATTAACAATAGTTTTTTACGCAAAGTATTTTTTAGTTTTGTACCCAAACTAATGTTGTTGTAACCAGCTTACCAAGCAGATTTTTGTGTGCATCTCTGTTGGAGGGAACTTATATTCACAAGAGTAAAACAACACTGTCGCAGAATTTTATTTAAATATTGGTGTGTGCTGAGATTATGTTTGATTTCAATATTTTATGGAGTTGTACAACGACATTTTTCCCACCCTCACATTCTTCTCGCTCACCTGTGATCCATCTATGATATCCGATATTAATAAAGTCTGGTTTTCAAAATTGGGCCAAAACACTTTCTTAGAGAATGATGTCTGGCGGGGACTTTGACACTCGATTTCGAACAAAAATCTTTTCTGTTTACAAAACTAAACTTAGACATGGATGCCATATTTTGAATACTTCGTCAAAGTCACACATTTCTTCCAAAAAAATATCGACAAACTAGAAAAATTGCTTTACTTTCTTGGATTTTGGCGTGCCGGAACAAAAAGAAATGAGCTAAAATATTCAAATTTTTGCCATTATGGAATAGTTAATTTTAACTTAACTGTTGGATTTATATACTTTGTTGAAAACGAATTTTTAATAATAAATGTTTCATTGATTTATTTATTTAATATTTGATTTGAAAATAAAATTTTCTCTATTCTCGATTTCACTTTGAAACTGCCTGGTAATATTTAATTTCTAATATGTCCAGCCATTTACATCGAGATTTGTTACCAATATTTAAATAAATTTAAACGAAAGCGTTAAAATGGCTGTCATCGGAAATTTGGAGAAGTTCGAGAAGCTCGTTGGATCTGGAAATTGGATGACATGGAGTTTTGCAATGGAAGCTCAACTGAAGCTGGATGGACTATGAAAGTGCGTAGCTGATTCTGGTGAAGAAGTTGGAACAGCCCAAGCAAACGGATCTGCAACGAATGCATTTGGAACATCCCAAGCAAATGGCTCTACAGGCAATTCATCCGGATCCTCACCGAGGAAGAGAGGAAAAGAAGGCAAAGTATCGCTTGATTTTATCCATAGATAAATGACTATAAGTGTATGTAAGAGACTCCACATTGGCTAGAAATGTTTGGAAGACATTGAGCGACCTATTCGAGGATTCGAGGACTGCGATTCAGTCGTGGACTATGTATCGCAGATTGTGACAACATCCCAGAAGCTGGGATCGATCGGATTTTTCCTTGTTTGTTGCTTATTCAGTGAGGAATACTGCCAGGAGCAAGGATTGGTATGTGAATAGTGGAGCGTCGGCTCATATGACAAAAGATTGCAGCTTGGTCCAGGACCCGAGGCCATATGATGGTGAAGTGAAGATTACAGATGACAATATCTTAAAAGCTATATCCAGAGTAGATATCCAGTTTGGTGAATGATCCGAATACGTAACGTGGTATATGTATCTGGATTTGCTGAGAACTTACTATCCTTAAGTCAGATGGTCAGACAAGGCAATCGAGTGGTATTTCACGTAAAATCTGGATGTAAAATCTTCAATGATGAAAATCAATTTATCGTTTGACACGCCAAAACCTTATGAACTTTTCATAGCCATAGCGAAAGATATGTTCAAAAAGTGGCATAAACGATTTGTTCACTTGCACAATGAAGGCTTGAAAATGCTGAAGAATGGACTTGTAGCAAGAGTGAAATTTCAAGAAAAAGCTTTACAGAAAACTTTGTGTGAAGGTTGTGCACAAGGAACGCACATACGAGGAAGTTTTTTAATGATGGATACAAAGCTACAAAGGTTCTGTAGATTTTGCATAGTGACGTCTGCAGCCCAATGGAAGTTAAAACGTTAGTTGGAAGCAGATATTTTGAAAATTTCGTTGACGATTTTATAAGAAAAAATTTAAGGAGCTTAAAACGATGGTTGAAACCCAGTCTGGTGCAAAAATAAACATCCTGAGGACCGAAATGGCCTGTGTTGTATGATATCTCTTTACTCTGGCAAATTTTGGTGACTAAAATTTCCAATTTCGTTGCGTCTTTTTTTTTCTATGTTTCAATTTTTTTAGAAGTCTTTTTAACTTTCCAGAACAAATAATAAACCTCGTTGCACGAGCTCAGACTACACTTCGCCGAACTTCAGTTAAAAAAATTTCAAATCAAAAAAAAGATGTTTTGAGATTCAGATAACTCAAATAAATTGAAATTTGAATGTTTCAAAATTCAGATAATAGAATGGTGAAAAATTTAGACATTTGAAATTCTTTATTTTTAGCTTTTTTTATATAAAAATGAAAAAAGTACGCAAATGTAATTCATATTTAAATATTTTCGCATGAAATACGATAAATGCAGATGTTAGAATTTTGAAACATCCAAATTGAAAATCGGTTGAATCATAAATGATCTGAATTCTGAAACATCCAAACTTAAAAGTATCTGTATTACGATTATCTCAATTTTTATTATCTGAGTAACATTACAGATACGATTTTTTTTTTTCATATGCAACTACTTTCTGATGTTGTAGCCCATTTCTGAACCCAAATTCGATTACAGCAACTCACATTTTTGTCGGTTTAAGTTCCACAGCTCCACTGTAAAGTGCAAAAAAGTAATCGCTTCAACCTGTTCCTTTGTATGTATGTATGTACATTCAAGTTTGCATGGAGCATTGTGTGTGTTTGGGTACATAAAAATGTCCACGAGAGTATCAAAACTGATTTATACGTTAGATGCTCGAGAAATGCACACAACAAAAGTACAAATCGATCCCGTCACCCCTTTTCCACATAACCACGGTTACAACTCACATAGCACAAATTATGATGCTGAGTTCCTTGAGCATAAGCAAAGAAGAAAACAAAAGAAAGTACACAAAAAGGATATGAAAAAAAATAAAACTGCAATTTTATGCAAAAAGAAAAACACAAAGAACTGCAGACTCCACATGCATGTGAGTGGAGTCACATGCAGATTTTAAAGCATAAAATACAACGACGACACTTGCCTCCTTATATACATATATGCAAGCCACACCCATTTCAAGAAAAATAACCATAACATAAAGGCTATAATAAGAGACTACAAGGAGGGACAGCAGGAACAAAACTTACTATGCGCTATGCTAATGGGGAGCAGTAGTGGTAACATGGAGCATAACTGCAACGCAATATGAAAATGAGCTTGCTATGGGCTATTCAACAGGGGGGAGAGTGTGGGGTTTAAGAAAAAAAAAATACTGAGCATAAAAATATGAGTAAGTCCCATTAGAAATGCAATAAGAAAGCATTACAAAGAATGCGTTCCACAAAAATGAATTAAGGGTTGATTTGCGTTCACTGTGCAAGAGAGAGTGCAAACATGCGGTGTTTATGTGCAAGTGTGTGTGTGTTTGTGTTATTTTTGCTGCCAGGGGAAATCAAAGTATAAGGGGTAAGAATCTGCAAAGCACAAGGATAAAGCGTGCATGTGTCTGTTGTGATCCTTGTCGCAGTGTTTTTTGCATTTCTTAACGCCTGCTGCATGCAAAAAAGGCAAAAAGTAGCAGCAAAATGTTGCATACTTAAGAAATAAAAATCTGCACAAATACATACGTGCACATAAAACTAACACATGAATTCAGCAGCAGTGCAACAAACAAACACACACACACACGGATATACTATTAACAAAAACAACAACAACTTAAGAGTGAAAAATTCAATCAACATTCAATGGGAAATCATAGAAAATCGTGTAAAATTTTGAATTGAAAAGACATCGGACGATGTGAAAAATATTGAAAACTCATTTTCGTTTATTTTGTTCGATGAAGATCGTCTTTCTCGTGCGTGCGTGCGTGTGTGTTATCCGTCTCTTGGAGTGTGAGCCGCCTGACGTCTATCAAGTGCGATTTCAGTTGCATTTCGTATGCGCACACGGCAGGAGTTCGCTCATGGGATGCCGTTTTAATTTATTTCACGAGCGAATTTACATAAAAATTTTAATAAAATTTCAATATCGATTTTATTCAAAAACTAATTAAATATTTTAATGAAAGTGCAAATTTGCATAGTGCCATATTTTTAGAAAATAAAAAATTTAAATTTTATGCAAATCGTAAACGTTATGTAAAACTTGTTGACAGTGTTGTAAAATTTAAAAAAAAAAAATGTGAAATTTTTCTTTTTTTCAAAGTGTTTTTGTGTTTTTAAAAAATAATAAAATTCTCATATCATTATGATGGTGCTACAACAACAGATGCTTTGGCATGCCACCACAAATGGTGGCAGCCAAAGCAACAATAATCTTACCAATAACAACATTTCCAACAACACAGACGCGACCAACCCAGATGATAGCCTCACGTTACACAAACGCATCCTAAATAATGCGAATCCTTGCGTAAAAAGTTTGATTGCAGCAGCTCCCCATATGGGTGTTGAGGCTGACGGTGATGTGGAGGAGAATAATGTGCTGCTACAAGCTGACGAAGAGGAAGAGGTGGAGCTTAAAGTATTACCTGTTGGCAAACGATGTATGTGCTTAACATTTTTGTTTTTTTTTTTTTTTTGTAATTTATATTTAATGTAGGTATGCACAGCGTGCGAATAAAGTAGGAAATTTTATATTTTCCAATGAGGTTTTATCAAGATATATTCCTACTACAAGTTAACCAAACGTTTAAGGGAGCACTAAAAAATGTTGTAAATAAGAGCTTCTCAGAGCTTTTCATTAAAGGGTTTTAGGAAAGTTTTTGGAATACCACTTACTGCAATTCCAAATCGAGTCTTAAGATTGGCTTATTATGTAGCGTATAAATATTTAAAAAACTTTAAAAAGAACTTTAAAAAAAACTTTGAAAAGTATTATTTCTGGAGTACTACTTATATTATGTATGTCCCTTCAAAGAGTCTTAACTAAACAGTCTCTTTAATTACATCTGGTAACACATACAATACACAAGCTTATACTCAAGCTAAAATATCAAACTACACTCAAAATAATAATTAATCGGAAAGTAAACAAATAGTTCTAAAAAGTGAGAAAAGGGGTCGTATAATGGTCCTTGTAATGTTAATATTCAATTTGATGATAAACCTTTTGGTTTTTTTTTAATAAATTGAAATGTATTTCGTTGAAAATTCACAAAAGAAGAGGCTACGAATGATTTTATTTTGCAGAGAAATATTAAAATTTGCTACGGTTTTTCTTATGTAAAAGTGATGACTTTCTTTTTGAAAAAATTTTATTTTTTGTGGAAGGATTTTTATTTTTTCAAGGCAAGGAGCGACATGTGGTGCCCCACACTTACACTTTTACAATAACACCATATAAAAACACTTATCTTAATTTTACTTTAAAAATTTAATTATTCCTAGTTTTAAAAATTTGTTTTTCAAATTTTGAATTTTTAATTTTTTCGTCGGCCGTCGCGATGATGGAGTTTTTTAGTTTAAAGGATTGTGTTGGACGAATGAACATGGTTGTTCACATCGTCTGGCGTCTTTACCAAATTTGTAATGGTATCTACATAGACAGTTTGGGGAACGTTGACGAGAGTTATTTCGGAAGTCATATCTGTTCCTAGAGAAACCTCTTTTGCGAGTTTGAACGTCGATATGATCGTTCATGATCTCGTTCTGATCTAATTGATTCTACCTCTAGTGTTAATTTGCTAATTTTATCAAGAAGTTGTGTGGTTGTTTGTGTGAATGATTGTATTGCTATTGTGAAATCATTTTGTGAGTGGTTTGGAAAATTTGGTTGTTTGTGTATAGCAGACATTTCTTGTTCATTCATTATTTCTCATAATCTATCTGCTAAGTCTAGAAGTTCTTCTAAATCTTTGTTGTTTGTACTTGTTAAGGCAATGTTTAGGTTCTTCGGTAGTTTTCGGATCCATAATTTCCGTAGAAGTTCTGGATCTATCGAAGAACCTGCTAGAAGAAGAAGCGATCTGTAGAACTGAGATGGTTTTCGGTCACCTATCTCTATGTCAGAAAATATCTTATCGAGTCGCTTGTTCTCGCTTAAAGAGTGACGTTCTATAAGCACTCGTTTTAGTACTTTATACAGATTATCTAGTGGAGGTTTCTGTATGAAGTCTAAAACTGTGATTATTACGTCTTGTGGGAGTGCGGTGATTAGGTGTTCGTATTTTGTTTTGTCTGTTATGTTTTTTGTGTTGAACTGTGTATCCGCTTGGATGAACCATGCTTCTGGACAATTGGTCCAGAATTGTGGTAGCTTTACTGAAGTAGCATGGATTTCCAAGATTCGAAGGGGTTGGGTAGTTTGTTAGGGTGGTAAGGATTATGATTCATTGTAGGGTGAGGAGGGGTAGTTTGATGGCTTGGGCTAAGTGTAATGGAGATGCTGTTTTGTGTATATCTTCAGAGGCCAGTGTGGGTTTTTCTTTATTTATTGGATTTTATTTTAATATTAAATATTTGGTTCAACAATTATTTTCGAATATATTTTAGATTGTATTTTTGTAAAAATGAAAACTTTTTGACAAAAAATTAAAAATTCAAAATTTGAAAAACATATTTTTAAAACTTGGAATAATTAAATTTTTAAAGTATAATTAAGATAGGTGTTTTTATATGGTGTTATTGTTAAAGTGTAAATGTGGGGCACCACAGACATATTAATTGTTCGTCCCGGGCGGCAGTGTGTCAGTCAGAGTTGCTAAGTTGAAAGGAAGGATTTTCCGGCCTTCCCAAAATGCAAAATTTTTCTCTCAAAATGGTGAAAACTGAAATGTATTTTGTAAAAAATTAATTTTTTTTGGGAAAAACTTGTTGGCCTTATTTTTGATCAACAATATTAATCTAAATATTCTAATTAATCTAAGAAATAAATTTTTTGTCTGAAAGAGAAATCTTGACCGGTCCTGTTTTTGTTTTGGCTCGTTAAAAAAATTTAAGTACATATAACAAAAATTCTCCAATTAAAAGCTTTTTTCGATGTTTTTCAATTCCTACAAGGCTCCCGGCTTTGACATGAAATTTTAGGCGTGCTCGTGTCAAAAGCGTATTTCAGACGTTCCATATTTAAAGAAAAAGAAGACCTCAGACGATGAGAATTTTTTGAAACGAAATATCTCACAAGCTATGGGAAATATAATAAAAAACATGTTGTTTTTTGCTTAAAAATATTTTAGTTTTTTTAAGTCAATAAGCTTAAACATTGATTTGTTTTTTCATAAAAACGTTTCTCAAAATATCTCCGACATAACATTTTTGTTTTATTTATTTTATGTGCTATTCTTCAATTAATCCTAAGAGTGTATCAGTTTTCAAATCAAAATTTCCGAGATCGTTTCTAATTGTATGAATTCTATTATATTTTCCAAACTTATGTTAGTAATTTCGATTTGAAAGCATATACGCTCATAGGATTGATTTAAGGATAAGTTATAAAAAAACTAAAAATAAAACAGATTTTATGCCGAAAATATTTTGGGAACCATTTCTATACATAAAAAATTATTGTTTAATAAAATTTATTTAAATTTTTTTTTATGAAACTAAGACATTTTTGAACAAAATGGAATGCAATATTCCCAGCGTATTTTTCAGAAGACTGTTTGGTGGTTCAATTTAGCTTAGCCACCCACTCCACCCCAAGTATATTAAAATCACAGAAATCGAAATTGATTTTTCAATAACATAGAAAATAAATATACATAGTAGGAATGCATATATTATTCATGTTGAAAGAATACTAATGTGCTCACCAGTGAATAAAATAGTTTAAGAACAAAACTATTAAATTTGTGAAAAATCATTTATAATTATTTTCGATACATTTTTTTGGCTAATATTTCTTTAGTGGGGGATAACCTATGTTTGGACAGAATTCAACAAGACAATCCTACATATTCTATTTAGGCTTTTTGAGCTCTATCATTTGGCACACATTTGAAGCTGCAACCTTATATGTACACTTCACGCAATATGCATAAAGAAATGGGCAACTAGGTGATTACACTAGTTTCCACCGCTGCTACACGGTATCATGAGTAAGCTTTGTTAGCCAACGTTTAAGAATTTTCACACATAATATATTTTACTTTTTGCATTGACGAGTTAAGAATCATAGCAAAATATAATTACTTTTATAAATACTTTCTTTTATCATGGATACCATTATTTACAAAAATTTTATAATATTTACTAAAAAATTATTTTTTTAAGACTATCTTACAAAAATTAACACAAAATTTCTAAAATTTACGAAAACAAAACAATAACAGGTCAATTTTAGAAATAGTCCATTTGTACCGAAAATGCACTGAAAATGTGCCAAAGGTACTGAAAATTCGTTTATTGTACCGATGGTACTAACCATTTTCAGAATGTACTGACTGAAACATATTTTCCACAACGCAAATTTACTGAAAATGCCATCACTGCATTCAACCCATTGCTTTACTATAGTGGGAAAAATATCTTCTTATAAGGCGCATATATTCCAGGTCAATACCTATTTATTTGAATTTATGTAACAAGTGAAATAAAAACTTATTGTGAAACAGTATGAATGAATCACTGCTATTCAGCTACACAATATTTGACATTTCTAAATGGAAAGCAAGTGTTAAAGTAACAAACGCATTTTAAAAACACAACTTCCAGTACCTTATGTTAGGTACCTTATAGGAAATAACGTCAAATGCTCAAAATACTACATTTAATAGTAATTCATGCTTAGCACAAGTATTCTGCTGACCGGGAGGGAATACTCGAATATAAATAAATTTTCGAAAATCGAGTGTTCTTGAAGTATTCTAGAACATGACTTTTTTTTTGAACATGTCTAATGTACATGCATATTTTCTTATTTGCTACCACTACAGATAATAAGTCAGTGACAGCTTTAGAAAACTCGGGATAAAAGCTAGTGCTATCGAGCATCGCCGGGTTTCAAGCTGAAGGGGACCCCCAACCAGTAATAAATTAATGTATTAACGTAAGGTTAGAGATAGAGCAAAGTCTCCGGGCCCCAAGCTCAAAATACCCCAACTTCGGAATATGTTGTGCATATTTTATGAAAAGGAAACGTCATATGATATACAATTAATTCCCAAGTTTATTCGGCATTAATTTGTTGGGAAGTCAAAAATTTTCAAAATGTTTCTTCAAAATAATAACAAAGAAGATAATGAAGAAAATTCTCCCAGGATTTCAGCTTTCTAGATCAAACCTACAAGCGGCGCATACAGTTTATTTTCTTTTACAACTCCTATGGAAAAAACGAAAAAGCCGGATAAGTATATGAAAATTTATTTTTGTTGTTTCATGTTTCTTCATTTCAAAGCTGATATTTCCTTATATTCAAAACTTAAACTAAAAATGTAAATTGAAAACAAAAATTTGTTATTTTTTTTTTTTCAAAATGCGGATGATTTGCATCTTATCACACCCTCTTAGGAACCGATTAGAAAAAAAGATATACATAGGTTTTATTAACTGCAAAGTTTTAGCTTTAAAATACCGTATGAAAACAAATCAATTAATTGTTTCAGTATAAGAATATGGTCCGTATTCCTAAATGTTATATAAAAAAATTAAGGGACATTTTATGTTTTTAATTTTGAATTAGTATTTAAGCAACTGAATGACATATTTAAGGTCCACCCCAATCCATACCGTAGCTAAAAGTGGAGTTTTGTACACTAACTGCTTAAATATTTGAAATGTCCCAAAAACCTATGCAAAGTATTTGCAACATGTTATTATTTCTATACAACACAAGACTATAAACACCCACCAAGAAATATAAATTAATGTGCAAGAAACTAAAAAACATGCTGCTACAGCAACACCGCACCTTTTATCCTTTTAAGGATATGCATAAAATAGTTCTTTTCATTAGATCATGTTACAATTATCTATGCCATGCAAACGTTTTGATTTGAAATCATTGCACAAAATTTCCAAATTAAACAGTTGCTCTTTGTAGTTTTTTTTGTTAAAATGCAAAACTACGATAAGGCAGAAGGACATCCTGCAGTGCATGTGATCATTTTTTGCTTTATTTATGTTTACAACATGCTGTGTGTGATATTCAAATGATCGGGCTGTATTCTAAAAAAGAAAAGAAACTGAAACTGAAAGATTTCTTTTTACCTGCTTTGTCGTTAGAATACTTTAAGATGTTGCAGTATCCTACGCAGGTATTTTGCATGTTCTTTTTAATAAAATTTTTCTCACAACCTTTTTTGTTGGCATTTTTTATATTTTAATGGCAAAAAAAAGGACATATGCAAGAAAAAAATGTACTGTGCGGTATCTCTAGAAATTCGTCAAGGATTTGCTCATAAAGAATGCACAAAAAAAAAGGTTTTGCATTTTGCTTAAATTTATAGAAAATAAAAAAAAAAACTACGCATAATACCCACAAAAGGCATTTTTCCTGTAATTATCCTTAAGCAGTAGGTGTAACTATTGAATCATTAGTTTTTTTTTTCTGTTTTCTTTCGATGTTTAATTTTTAATTGCATTTTGCTTTGTATCCAGGATAATTGTACGATTTTTAGCTTGTCAAAATTATAGCTTAGCTGACTTTTTAAATGTAAGAGAGAGAATAATGGTTGTGATTGAAATAAAGAAAAAAAACAATCTAAAAATTTTTCATTTCTTTATTTTACACCCAACAACCATAAATATGCGTAATTCACCCTTATATAGCGAAAACAAATAAGCAAATTTTATGCATCCCCCCCCCCCCGGAACTTCAACAGCGCGCACTCATACTAAAAAACACATTACACACATTTACATGTAAGCACGTATTCTTATGCATGCCCTAATCTTTATATAAAAAAGCTCTCCAACTCCCCTGATAATAGATAATGTAACAAAGTAAAAAGACAGCACACAACAACAAAAAAAAAATGAATAAAAAGGAAGCAGAAAACGTACCCAAAATACAAGCCAAACTTGGTGATAATCTGTATATTTATATGTGTTTTCTCAGAATGGACACTGGACATTATCCTTGCATGCATATATATCGCAGTAAAAATATGTCCCCTACATTGTTGCCACTCCCGTTCTTTCAGTTTCTGTTGCTATTTCGTATGCTCACTTTGCTAACACCCATGGGAGCTATAAATTTAATATCTACTTTGCAAAAATACGTTTTTTATCATGCAGAATACTTGCAAGGATATTTCACTACACAACACAAGTACACATCTTCATATACTCATAGCTGCTATTTACCATTGTATATTGAACAACGAAAAGGATATTCACATAGCGCAACAATATTTCGTGTTTATTTCTACTGGCATTTGTAATTTTGCTTTTATATCCTAGGCTAAAATGCTAAAATACTACTACAGCTATTTTATGTTCGGATAAAGAGATTTTTTCTATTTTATTTTTTGTTTAGAAGTTTGTAAATGATTATGCGGTATATTTTGGAATTTAAAAATTAGTGCACTGGGAATGTTTCGGCTTTTTAAACTTAAAGTTTAAAGTAATGCATAATCTTAACCAAGGCTGTGAAGCAGCCATGAAATAGTTGTAACTCTGACTCAGACTTCAACTTCGCCTTCAACTCAAAATATAGCAATATGATTATAAATATTTCTAAATTTCCCATAAGCAAATGTTCTCTTTTGAGACGGTATGTTCGATATTTAATTGAATAAATGAGTCAAACTTCATTAAATTGATTGTGAAAGATGTAGGTGCCACTTTGATTTTTCCAATCCTCAGTTTCGATGTTGCTAGTGTCACGTAATGCCGTACACTGCTGGAAATCTGTCGTGGTCATAAGCGTATCTAGAAAGGGGCTCCTACCCTGGATACAACGGTTAAGGAGTGGCAAAATGGTTCTTGGATTTTAAAATTGGAATTCAGTTTAACCATAAGTGGCAAATTTTATTTTAATTTTGTAGACCTTTTTTTTGGTTTATTTTGTAATACAGTGGACCCCGCTTAATAGAATTCCCCGGATAACTGGTCATAAAAGAACTCAATAAAATTTTCCTCGTTTGAAATATGCATCTAAATCTCCTGTTAAATCATTCCCGCTTAATTGATTTCTCCGCTTAAATAATTAGAAAAAATATTTCCTAAATGAAAAATACATGTAAAATGTCCCTTTTAAAAGGTCAACGATCAAAATGCTTTTGAGGAGTATGTTAGATGCGACAACGAATTATTGTGCTTTGGGGATCTTACTGACGACGAAATCCTTAACACCATTGTAACTTCTCCAGACGAAGAAGAGGCAGAAACGACTAATAGGGTTCCAACTGTTAGCGAGCTACTTCAAAATATTCAAACCATTCACAAATATTTTCTTCCTCACAATAAATATTTCAACTAAATAGAGGAGAGAGAGCCCCTTACCAATAGACTGCACAAAAGAAATGTAATCGTCCATAACCGATTTTTTAAGTAGATTTAAGGAATACATACCTACACTAGAGCCCCGATTCGCGTCGATCCGATTTCCGTCGTTTCGATTTACATCGCTACATACGATTGGATTTTTTCACTTTACTTTCACTTGTGAAAAATTTTTCAATTTGCGTGTAAAAAGGGGAATTCCCATTATATTCTGTAAGGTTAGTTATTCTAAGCATAGTTGCGTGTAGGATGTAAGAATTTAGTTCTCAATAAGAAGTGTTGTAGTTAAATCAATAAAATAACTTAAGAAAAGAAAAAACAAATGAATAACAATAAAATAAAATTTATTAGTTTGGAACTAAAATTGGATTTATATTAAACCGGGATAAAAAGCTGTTGACAGCTTCTTTAATGGTCAAAATGGAGTCCCTTCTTTCTATTTGGATACAAAATCAATATAAGCGAAGAATACCACTGATCAATAAAAACCTGGATTTATACAGAAAAAAATAAGTGATTCAATTTGCGTCTAGTTTCTCCGGTCCGGGCGGGTGTGGGGTGGGGTGTACATGCTTTTATGTATGTTATTTTACTTTTTTATGTACGTAGGTATATTAAAAAAAATAAAACCTTCCTTTTAATTAAAACCGAAAGATATTTGTTAAATTTTTTTCTGGGTCTTATTTTGGGCTTTTGTGGTGAAGTCAGTAAAATACACACCTACTTTTTTTCTTCGCTTATCAGACTAACTCGATCAATTATCCGGATTCTTTTAAATGATCCGTTTGATCAAATAAGTGGGGCCCGCTTTATTCCCCGATTAATAGATCCACATTTTTTGTGTCGTTAAAAGATCAACTAAGCGGGGTCTACTGTAGTAAAAATACAAAGTGGAGGGCCCTTAAGATTTTATTCAAATATATGTATGTCATTTTGCTAGGGTTTTGAGATGTGACAAGTGATGAATTTTTTAGTAGGGGACGGCAAAATACCTCTTAAATCAAACGACGAAAGAGGAAATGGATTGGGCACACGTTGCGGAAATTAACTATTGAAGTATGCCGTAAAGTATAAGCATTGGAGTGAAACCATCTGGATAGCAGCAAACGCGGCCATCCTAGACCATCGTGAAAACGTTGTCTAGAGCAGGAGTCGGCAAAAAACAATGTGTGTGATGTACTTCAGCTCAATTGAGCTATGGAAAATCAAATTTTGCCGACCCATGGTCTAGAGCAGAAAATACAAGGCAATCGCTAATGATCGTGCACATTGGAAGAGTTTTGTGGAGGCCCTATACTCCGTGAGGAGATAAAGGATATAAGTAGAAATTACCTCTTCGCCACGGGCGGCAAATTTCCACAGCACGACGCTGGTCGTGATATGGTCACTTAAAAGCTTTGCATAGAACTGTCTTGATGTGGCTGCTAAAAGTTTTTCTTCTTTCAAACTATGCTTGTTCATTATAATATTATATTGGGAAATTTTATTGATGTAATCAGCCTTGCTTGTACAATTAATCCTATTTAGTCAGTGAGAGAAAAAAAAATGTTTTCTCTAAAAAATGTTTTCTCTAAAAAATAGTTTTCTTGGGGTCTGTGAACGGCGCAAACATAGTCGTAGTTTGTTTCCTATATAAACAGAGAAACTTGGAAAAAAACTTTTTTCCATGTTAAGTTTATGGAAAATAAACTCTGTTTGCGCTGTTCACAGGGTTGATCTAGGAAGCTAAAATTTAAAGATAATTTTCTTTAGATCCAATGCTAAAGCAAAAGAATATTGACAAGTACAAAAAATAAACACCTTCAAATATACATATGTACATATATTGTTACGTAGGATGGGAATGATGTTGATAATGGATTCAAAATATATTAATGATTAAAATTTAGAATACGAGCGATAATATATAATTGAATTTAAATATTTTTGGACAAAAATGCAAATGATGAAAAAAATCAAAATCAGAATAAAAATGAGAATAAGAAAATGTGTGAAATTGAAATTAAATTTCAATTAAATTAAAAATAAAAATCAGCAAAACTTTTCATCATTCAAAATTGAAAAACCTTTTATCAAGTTTATCGTATAACTGCATATTGGTTTTTGATGTAAATCCACACACACTTAACATACAAAGTGTATTTTTAAAGCAAAAGAAATATACAATCAACATCTTATTTCTCTTATACACATACATTTCACATCAAGGATTTTATGGACATTAACATTGCTAATGAGCAAAGTTCATATCCAAGTGAACCACTCCACCAAAAACCAACCCTGATAACAACAAAAAACCATTGCAATACAACAAACTAAGACACATATGCAGTACACTATTTACTTAGGACAATGTGACTGTGAGGACATTCCCTCTTTCCCATAAGAAGAAGAAATTGCAATCAGCATAAAATTTTTGAAATGAACAAAATAATCGATAAACAGCAATCTTTGCATATAGTACCATACACATTGTAATTATAGTGGACAAAAGGAAAATGCAGTTCTTGTCTCAATGCATAAAATTTCTGCATGATAACGTACTTTTCTTTTATAAAATTTATGCATACATTACAAAATTATTATTCAGCAAAATTTCCATACAAATTATTCATCAATATTTTTTTCGAAGAACGTGACATTTCAGCAATTTTTGCTTTTGTCACTCGGAAAATTCCAGGAAAAAATTTCTGTTTGTGCACATTTTTTTCATTATAATATTTACTACATTTTATACATTTTTCTTTTCAGATCTGCGACACATGTCAAAATCACCATCACCGTTACGATCAATATCAGGTGCGTATTGAAATATACTGCATTGATTTTTAAATTTCATTTCAGCTGATCATGTGTCGGATTATGTAGATAAGTTTGAGAGAAAATCTTAAATCCTTTCGATTCATTGTGTGAGCATGTCCCTTGTTCTCTCTCTCTCTCTCTCTCTCTTTCTTTCTGTATTTTAAATCTGCAACACCCTATTATCTCTAAAATGTTCTTTCTTATTTCAAATTCGTCTGTCAAACGTGTGCCAAAAGTGCTGTACATCACATAATTTGTAACGGCTTTAAAATTTATAGTTTATTGCATTCTTAAAATGTGACCTTTAACTTGCGTCAATATTGTTGCGTCAGTCTGAGAATACAAATAAAAGGATGAGCTACTTAAATTGCGGTTTATACCTAATGCTCTTTCCCTCCGCACTAGGGTTACTTTGGACTTATAAATTGATAGTTTTGCTTTACCACAATTTGGTTGGTGCTGAACGCGTGCCTAATTTTTGGTAAATGGTTTGTTTGTTACATCCATGAAGAGTAACGGGTTAAAGAAGGTCAACTTTAGTTTTCCGTATCTTATTGTGTTTCTAAGTTTTGAGATAAGTGCGACTTTTAAGCCTTTGGGAAATTTTTTTTGAGTGCATTGTGACTTAAACCTTAACCAAAATAGACATGACGAGACGGTAGCAATTGAACGAACGTTTGCACTCGTTTCGTCTGTTTTGACATTTAGCCCAAAATGTTACGCTAGCCAACGAACCGAAAAAGCTTTTATGACGAGTAGCAACGTTTTGAAGTTCGGTTCTTACCGAACTCTTACGTCTCGTCAAAATGTTTCGTTCACTTTCGATCAATTACGTAGGTTCATTTTGGCTATCAATATTGGTTTACATACACTCAAACTTACTCGTTATGTCTCGTCTCGTCTCGTCTCGTCTCGTCTATTTTGGTTTAGGCTTTACACAATCTTTATGTCTTATGAGACTTTTTTGTCGCATGTGAGTTTGATTTTTAGTCTCTTTTGACTTTTTCGCCCAATAGAAAAGTCGAGTTTATAAGAATACTGAGCTGGATAAACAGAAAGATAGGGATGCAATTTGGTGAAACTAACCAACCATGGTTACTTTTTTAAAGCCTGTCAAGATTCCCGAAAATGACAGAAATTTTGGTCAACATTTTTGAAATTAAATGTATGCGAAATGAAGAGCTGAAAGAGCCTAAATAGAATTTAAAGGGTTTCTTTGTTGAATCCTGTCCCAAACAAGGTTGCCATCGGTATTTTGGGTCATTTTATGTTTTTCATAAAGATTACAGCTTGAAATGTGTGCCAAATTATAGAGCTTGAATATATATGGTTGCCTTCGTACCTTGATCGTCCCGAGCCCGTTTTTTTTTTGTCACTTTCTCTTAAATAAAAGTGTATTTGGGTGGCAACTCATATTTTGGGCTGAATACATACATTTATTTCCAAAAGCAGAAAAAGTCAACCACAATAAATTAATGAATTTCCAGCTCTCTTAGTTTTTACTCAAAACACTCGAAAGTCTAGTAGACCTACGTGTTATAAGCTCACTTCACAGTTGTGCTAATGCACAACAGGTCTATCAGAAAAGTAAATCCGCGGAAATGGTCATATGTGCAAATCCGCCAAATTTAGCCTTTTAGCTGGGCCTCGTTTTTTTTTTTTTTTTTTTTTATTTTGGAGTACATCTTCCAGCCATAGTTTTTCTTGAAGCTAAGGCTATCTTGAACTCATAATAAAGGTTGTTCAATTGAAATTCAGATAGCTATTTTTTTTAGTTAACTTTATATGTAACATTTCATGTTGTTTTTAACTAAAATCCAATTTTAACTATGTCTCCCTTTGAGTTTTAATTGTTCCTCCATGAATATTAATTAAAGATAGTCTAAACTGCGAGAAAAACCATGTTTGAAGAGTCTGCTCCAAAAAAAAAAAATAAAAAAAAAAATCGAAATTGTCATCTTACCTCGACCATGGCTTCGATTTTTTTTTTATTAGTAGTTTCTTCTCATAGAGTCACACTTGACAATAGGGAATACACTTTAGCTTCCTTCCTTGATGTGGAAGAGGCCAGCAAGCATGTTAAACCCAATTTATAATCTGAATTAGCAATATGTTCAGAAGCACAATAATTAAATCGTCTCAAGTGAGGAAAACAGTAATCAGAGGCACCCCACAGAGAAAAGTCACTTCACCTCTTCAAACGACTAATATTCACTTTGAACAGTCATGGAATCAAATTAGTTGCGTACCATGGTGATGTTGTAATACTGAGAAGATGAAATTTCTTCAAACGATCATTTTAACATACGTAGCATTTGTATGGTGAGAGGCGGTACAAGCGAAATCTTATCTAAAAAATTTCGAGAAAGTGCAAAGGCATACCTACGTGTCTTGGGAAAACTGGGACAATTTGTCACTCACCACAATCAAGTCTGAAAAAGCTCTAACATATTCCACCAATAGATTTTTAATATACTGTGTGGTTGTTGAGACAGCATACTACAGGACATACATCGATCTTAACTCAGCTAGTGCATTTCAAAAAAAACTTCAAAGTAAAATTTCCTAAAATGGGGAATTGGGAATCAACCTTTGTAGGGTATAGTGAAAATGCCCTTTAAACTCCTCCAAAAACATAAGGTTACATTCATTTGGTCACCGCAGTGCAAGAGAGAAGCAGATGATATAAGCACTCCACTTCAATATCTTTACAGTTCTATTGAACTGAAAGAATGTACAGACAGGAGTGAAAAATGGTTGAAAAAACTGACTGCTACGAAACAAAAACTCTTTCGTTAAGTTCAAATCAAAAAGAAATTTTATAGATTTAATTTTAAGAAAAATACCACGCATACAAACAGGAGCCTTGGCCAGCCTCTGCACCATTGGTCCCATGGTCGGAAGGTTTGGAGTCGCACAAAATGATTATTGCGAAAGCTGCGAGAGGATACCATTTAACATCTTTTCGCACACTCCGCCAAAGAAACTAACAGGTTGCAAGGATATCCGGATGGCAAATTATGCCTAAAGGACTTTCTTGATTAGAGTAAAATGTGTTGAAAATCATGTTCGTTTAGCAGCATATATTTGTATATGAGTTTTTAGAGATGGATTGAACTTAACTTCACTTAGAGATCAATACTTTAAATTCAGTGTAAAAAGTGTTACAGATTCATAAAATGCAAAGCCCATTTATTTTTAAGTCTATGACTTAGGTTTCATCCTATCAAATTTGTTAATCTATCAAATTAGAAACATATTGCCGATAAAAAATTTGATGTTCGCATGGATTAAAAAGTTTCTCACAAAGGAACGTAATAGTTTTTGAAAATAAAAATTAAAAGTTTTAACTCATTTTCGGAAATTTTACAAAATGTCTATTACGATTCTGGAGCTTTTAAGTAGGCATTTGATTTCACTTTTACCATAAATAAACAGACTTTACGAAAGGTTGCATTAAGTGTTTGCAATTGATTGAGCTTGGCGTGCAAACACCATGATTGCTCCGAGTCAGTAATATGACTTTTAACAAAGAAAAGACAAATGTATGTGAAAATGTTCCTATTTTTTTTACATAAAAAATAATAGCATAAATTACAGCATTCTTTTCTATCTCAAAAATGTTAATCCAACAAAAAAAAATCTAGCAAATAAAACAGCCTCTTTTAACCAGCACTCTTCAAAATCACTGTAATAACAACAAGCCTGCATCTACCACTTAAAGTTCTTGCAACGCACAAATACCAATCAAACACACCTCTTCAACACCCATTTAATAAACAAATGAACCCTTTGGAAGCGCAAAATGCAAACTAATCAACTAACAGGCGCAAAGGCCCAAATCAAATCAGACACGCAACAATCGCGCGCAAACAAAAAACGAAACGAAAATCGAACGCAAAACCCTTTAATAACTTTTAAGCGCCAATTACAACGTATAATTTAAATACAAACACCTTTTTTATGAAAGCACTTCGATAAAAAATACAAAGCGAATCAAAAAGGCACTTGGCACACTGTTAAGTGAAACCTCAAATTTAAATAGTGTGGAAGCACCCTTCTCAAAACTAACCCTATTCAAATGATATGTAAAATTATTTGTTGCTCCTTTTTTTTTGAATTTAAGTAGCATATCAACATTTGGTTGATTGGGTAACCCTTTTTTAACAAATTCGGGAGAGTGATATATGGAAATTTGAATATGACAATTAGCTCTGCTGAGAGTGTACTATGGGTATAAATCAATTTTTAGCTGGCAAAAATAAAAACTTAAATTTGGCTCATTTGTAGTAGAGAGCTATAGCAAAGATCGCAGCCTACCTTCCAACCAAATGAAACGATTGTAATTTGGTACTTATTGCACACCATGATCGTGGAATTTCATATACTGACACTCATTGAGATCAATATGATGCATAGGGTTGCCACGCCTCAATAGCGTACCTAGAAAGGCGTAAGGAGCGCCGCCCCGAAGACAACCACTTGGGGGACAGCAAAATGGTCCTCAAAATTTTAAGTTTCCATCAGAAGTAAAGATTGTTTGTAAATGTTAATAAGTTGAAAGGATGTGTAAGTGATTTTTTAAAAAAAAAAAAGTATTTTGTGTTGGTACGGGGCGGTAAGCCACTGCCACACCTACTTCCCACACAAATTAATTGTTAATCGGGAATAACTTGGATCATACTGACACACATTGCAACCAATATTAAGTATATGAGAAATAGCAATGAATTAAGGGTTGCCACGCCCACTTGTCAAAAAATTGACATTGTGAAACGAGAGTAACTTAGTACTCCTTGAAAATATTATCATAGAATTTTATATAGTAACGTAAATTGCTGTTTAAATAAAGTAGGTACACAAAAAATATCAAGAAATACTTTCAGCTGAGACTGCAGTTCATGTGAAATGTTCGGCTTCTTCCATAATCAACTGTTGTGAAATATTGCAATTTTCAACTTGTGAAATGAATGAAAAGTTAACAAAAAATTAGGAAAGAATCTGAATCGCCAAGGCCGTATCCAGGATTTTATTTGGGGGGGGGTTTAGGATTTGAAGTTGTGATAAGCCCAAAAAATAAATAGAGGCCCAAGATTGGTTTGGGGATTCAGAATCGCTAAGGGATTTTGCACAACTTTTGGAACTAATGAACATAGTTCTAAGTGCAAAGGTGCAAGTTGTTGAAAGTTGTCGAAAATTCGACTATAAACATTCGACTATTGTGCATTTCGACAATGTATTAAGTACGGATTACATCTTCTTAGAATTTGTAAATAAAATTGTGAAAAATTTTTTAATCGTATTATCTATTGTTTTAAAAAAAGTAAACGTTTAATAAGTTTTCGACTCAGTTTCGATCGCAACTTCCAAATCTAGCTTTAGAATTTCTTTCGTCTGACAGTTTGTTGACATATGTTGACACCCATTATGGGTGTACTCTGCGAAGGTATATTACTTAGGTTAATTATAAATGTTGGTTAAATGAAAGAGATTGGATTATTTAAATGTTGGCAATTATGAATGGAATACAATATCAGATAAATGTCTGCCTCTGCTATCCTAAATAAGGGCTCTTTTGAGTGCATATTCCAATACATTTCATCACGAATATTTTCTTCGAGTTGCTCAAGGGTTTCTGGTTTTTTCGCATAAGCCTTGCTCTTCAGATATTCCCACATAAAAAGTCCGGAACAGTCAAGTCCGGCAACCGCGGAGGCCAATCAACATCACAATTTCTTGAGATAACTTGTTGTAGAAAGAGCTCTCGCAGTACTTTTATTGTAGTTCTGGCTGTATGCGATGATGTAGCATCGTCTTGTTGAAACCACATGATAATCAAGCCCAAAATATGCAATTCTGGCGTCAAAAAGTTTTTAATCATGTCACGATCAGTGATTGCATTTGGGTTTTGTGGGAATGTACTGAATGGAGGCTTGAAATGCACTGATTAGATGCCGAATATACTTTTCGACATGAACATGAGAAAGTTACTTAAGATTATGAAAATTCAGCAAGATTTTAACTTTTTTATTAAAAAAAATTGGTCATTATTTACTCCAGGTATATTTTGTGATAATTTTACTTTACGATACGTACTGCAGTGACAGTTACCTCAGCACGGTATTTAATTGAAGTTGGTGGATTGTTTTCAACACTTTCTTGAACGGCAGCAATTTTTTCAGCCAAACGATTGCTACAGATCCTCTATTTTCGAAATCTATCACTATACGATGAATAGTGCGTTTTGTTGGAACGCTTTTTCGTTTCACGTAACTTTCTCATTGTCACAGTAATCGATACACGAGTTGCAGAAATGTTTTAATAATTAAAACACGTTGGGTTATCAAATTTTTTGTCATAATAAATTTTTTGCCACGTCTTTATTCAAAACTAATATTTTACAAAATGGTGGCAAAACAAAGTGAATGATCTTCCTTTACAAAGTTCATCTTCTGATATTTTCAAGAAAAAAGTCGAGCTGTCTAATTGTAAGTTCATTGTAGTGTTATTGTTTAAGAAAAAGTTTCTAAGAGAGGCATTCTAAAGCCAATATTGACCTATGGTTTCCAGCAATGGTATAATGCTTGTAAGACTAATCCCATACAGAAGGATCAGTCTAAGGTAATTAGAACTTCCGCCGGAGCAACATGATATCTTAGAAACGCGTACATACACAGAGTTATTATTATACCAATGATTAAAGAAGTGACCACGCGCATAAGACAGAGCTACCTGGCAAAAATACAGAGTCAGCCAAACTAACTAGAACGACATCTGAGCCACACAACTTATACATCCCGTTAACACAGAGAAGACTAGCGCTGTTGCCAAGTATGAAGATCGCGCAACTTTTTCTTTCATTAATGGCAATATCCAATTTGTGATAGGTATATTAAGAGTAATTCTATGTGTTTTTAGTTTTTAAGCAAAGCAATAAAATATTTTTATTTTTAACCAGCTAAATTTCAAACTAACCCATGGTACAGTGTCAAGTGACAAACAGCAACCCTGTCATTGTATTTAAATAAAGCACCCTTTCTTTAGAAAAGGGTAACATACCTCGTTTTCAACAACAAAGCAGGGAAGCTCAACAGTTTGATATGCTTGATAAAAATGCGCGCTATTATCGTTTAAAAAAGGACCTATTGAAATATTTAAATGTCATAACATTTAATTACAGCGGTGTTGAATGGCGTTTAATTTACATAACCTTTGCATAAAAAAGGTTGCAGTGGATTTAAGTAAAACTAAAAATTTTTATTTTATGGCTTGTTACGCAAACCAATTAAGAGCACTAAGGGTAGTAAGCAAATTAGACCCTTCGCTGATGTACAAATTTGTTTATTTGTCAATTTTGAATTTTATTCAAAATAGGGGTGATTTTTATCATCTATCAGTATTTTGCATAGTCGCTTGCACTACGGTATATGGATAATTTTGTGGATATGGTTTTTAACACTCAGCAGTGCATTGTGCATAACTTGATGTCAGATTATTTTTTGGAATATTTTTTTCCTTCCATTCATTCGGAAATACAATACATTCGAGCATGATTTTGAAATCCGTTTTCACTTAATGTATGTATGTGTGGGGGAAGTTTGTAAATCGTGGTGTTACGCCTGTTGTTTTGGGTTTACTCGTATATGTATCTTGTGCGCATTATGGAAAATTATTTATGTTAATTCATTTTAGTTGACAAATTGAAAGTGTTTGTTTTCATTTGTGTGCATTGTACTATAAAGTATGCAATGTGCTATAGGGTCAAAGTGATAGGTTACTTTTACAGCTGAACTCTGGATGGACAATGCAGTGGACAGTTGATTTAGTGCGGGTTGTCGTTATATTTTGACATATTTTTGGTAGATGGTAATTAATTTGATTAGAAAAAATTTTCCTAGCATGGCTAGCGAATAATTTATTTTTTTTATTTTTAAAATGAAAGTTGAAAAATGCAATGCTTTTACATATAACTGCGAAATGCTGCATTTTTATAAGTATGTTCCTGTCTAAGAAACTATATACCATAGTATAGTATTTAATGAAATGACTTAAAATTTCAGCTCGTGGTTTATTTTGCAATCGCTGATCATGAATATCCCGATGCAGATTTTGATGTGCTTTAAGGTTTCAGAAGGTTGGAATATGCACTACTCTTAGTCTAATCAGGTCCAACGGGAAAACACCTAGTCCGGAAATTAGCTATTCATAAAAGAAACATAAATGTATGTATATGTGGACAAACATGATGATTTATTACCTAATGGGAATAATAGGAATGTTGCTGCTGCGGGCTTGCTTAGGTTGCTATTCGCAATTTTTAAGTCTTACAAAAGCGCTCTATATATTTTTTAGATCGCTCGGAGTTAGTTACAATGCTATAACCATCAAAATCTCAGATAAGGCCTTCATGAAATGATTAATTATCTTATCCCAACTTGATGCGATTTTAATAAAAACTATACTCGATTTTCAATTGCTTATACACCTTTCTGAAACTAGATCCGAGATCCTTTAGCATTTTCGAATTTTTCCTGTGTGACATTTATACATTTTCTAGTTTACTTATATGTGCATTTCCACCGGAAATGTCATTTTAGCCGGATACGCTCTTAATTTTTTTTTTTTTTTGAGTTCACTCTTCAACAATGGTATATCTCGAAATTAAGATTTTCTTGAATTAATATTAAAGGTGGAACAATTTAAATTCAAGGGCCTATTTTTCTTATGTAAGTTTTGATGTTTTTTTTTACTTTAAATGCAATTTTAACTTTGTCATCCTTTGAATTTTAATTATTCTTCCTTGAATATTAATTCAAGATAGTCATAGCTTCAAGAAAAACTATGGTTGAAAAGTGTGCTCCAAGAAATAAAAAAAAATCGACACCATGGCTGGGCTTAGATGACAATTTCGCCAAGGCGAAAACCATTCTTGAAAATGATCATTCGTGAAAATGGTCATTCGTGAAAATGGTCATTCGTGAAAATGACCATTCGTGAAATCGCTTTCGTGAAAATGGCCGGTAGCCGGACTATCCTTCAGCACCATCAGCGGATTCCTTTCAAATCCTTAGCAAATCCAAAGCGCCTTCCTTGAAGTGATAATTTCAGCTTCGGGAAGAGGAAAAAAGTCAAACAAAAGCATACTTGGTCGATGACAATCGTTAAGCTTTTGGCTGAAAACTTTTGAACAAAGATTGCTCTATTTATTTATTAATTTTATTTACATGATGCTAAATCCATGGCTAGTCCCTCTAAAAATCATGCTTTTTTTAGCATGCATTCTCATGAAAACTTTTCATGACAACTAAATAATATCCCTAATACAGCGTCAGTTTTCCTGGATGGAAGTCAGATGACAAGTTAATAAAAAAATAAAAATTCTAGAGCATCTAAGTATTTAGTTAAGTTCTGTTACACCGTTTTATTTTTCTGTAGGTGCCATTCTGAGCGCAATCACACAAAATAAATCAACTTCATTAAGTTGCAATATCTTAGCATTTGACGTCATCAAAACTTGAAATAATGCGACTTGGGCACATTTTCCGCAAAGTTGCAAATGTTCCAAACAATGTGTTGAAAGTTGCGTCGTTCTGTTCATACCATAATATTTTCAATATTAAACCAAAATTAATCGGCTGTCTTTATCAATAAATGTTATATTTCGACCTTCATTACTTTCGAATAAGTAAGGTCTACTGACACCGCCTGACCACTGTGAATACCAAACAGTCACTTTTTGGGAATTTTATGACTTTTTCTGAATCACAAAAGATTTTTTTTTTTTGCAGATATGTAAGTATGCTGAAACTTTGCGTATTAACATACCCAGAGAAGTGAAAATATGTCCCATAAAAGTAGAAGATTTTCTTCAAAAATGCAGCACAAATTTGCTGCTGCTCCAAGACCCAACCTGAGTAAATTTTTCGCAAATTGACGCTCGGATTGGGCATTGAACTTTAGATTTCTTCTTTCACGTGGATTTAAAAAAAGCTATTTCATGGATCGATCAAAACAAAAACTTAATAAGGTTTTTAGCCAAAAAATTATATGTGTGGAATTGGATGTCAAAAATGTTTACATCAGTTTTGCGAAAGATATAAAAAGAAATATAATAAACTAAATAGTTTGATTGCAAACATAAATGAAAAACCCTTTGCCAACAAAAGAAAATACATAGCTTGACTTCTTAGCAGCAACAAAACGTTAAGTTTTCCTAAGCGTTTAATTTTCCAAAATGTATTTTGACACCTTGTTACTGTTAAAACCAGCATATCCAGCAATCCTATACAAATGTTCGGAAGATCTGCTTAAAAAATGCAATCCAAGTTAGGTACAAACAAAATACCTGCCCTCAGACACTAATGCTGAATTTTTAGGAAAATGTTTAAAAACCATATAACCCAAAATAACGCAACCAGAACATAAGCCTTAACCTACCCCCAGGGGGTGGTTTTTTGGTTTTTTTTTCTTTTCTTTTAACCCTACACGAAAGAATTTAAAATATTGTAAAATCAACAAACCATTGTAAAATTCCAACGATGCGCTATGGTTGCAAATTAACCAACAGTACAGCGGGCAAAATGAAACCCCTTTTTTTTTCAAAAAAAAAAAAAAAACAACCATGGAAAAACATTTGAGTAAAACACAAGCCAATCAAAAGTGCACCCTAATTTTTGTGACTTTTTTTGTGAATAAATCAAACTGTGAAATGTAAAATTTACAATTGTAACAAAGATTTCAAATACACACATACATACATGCGAATGCGAGTATATGAGTTACATGCAAAAGGACTACAAGTTTAGAGGGTTGCATTCTCTGTGGCAAGAAGGGGGTTAAAAATGCAACTACAACGTTTCAAATTTAACAATAAAATTAAAACTGCAATAAAATAGACGCATTTTTAAAACTTTGATGTTACATTAACAGATAAAAGGATTTTTATGGACAACATTTTGGAAATGTATCTTTTTCAGTAGTGTGCAGAGAAAAAAAACGTATGTCAGTTAAACAGGATTTGTATTTTTTAAGTGGACATTAATAAGTAGATTTTGCCAATAAAAGCAGCTGTCATGCAGTGGGCCAATTTTTGATCTTATTTTTTATACCAAACAAATTTTTTTAGTTTTAAACGCAAAAAATTATCTTCAACATAAATTTAACTAAATACTTAAACCGATTTTATGTTATCAATTAATTAAATCTTTATTTATTTTCGCCCTTCAAGCGCCTGTTAAGCTTTAAAGGTTAGCGACATGGTCTCTGCCCATTCGGCTTTTGTGGCGCTGCGTATCAATCAAATTAAGCATTTGACGTTTCGGTTTAACCCTTGAAGGCTCAACTTTTAGTTAAAGCTTCTTTTTTTTAATTGTAATGCAATATTTCACATTTCGTTTTTAAATTCAACATTTGTTAGCTTCATTAGTGACGCATAAATTTTAAAGGTTTTCATTTTTATAGCGACGTGTTATGAGGGCGTTAAAAAAAACAAGCGCTTCAAATTGCACACATTTCATAGGAAGATTGTGCGTAAAGCGACGTTTTGTCTTTGTAATCAAACGGAAATAAAATAAATCAATCAAAGAGGAAATAAGATCCGACTTTTAGGGGCTACGAAATATAAAATTTCATCTTTTTGAATATCGTTGCCAACTATGAAAATTACATTTTTTTTTCTTTAATCGGAGTAAAAATATCTCATTTTTTTCCTTAATCATAGAAAAAACTGCATATGCACACTAGGGTGAACAAAAAATGGATTTCGGGAAATTTTATACTGACCCGCTTAGAATAATTCAATTTTCCTTCTTTTTTTTTTGAAAATAGAAATATAATTTTTCAAAACACATAATTTTTTAATAAATTTATGTTGAAAAGATACTTAGTATCAGACATTATGAAGTTATGATTAGTAAACTTTATTTACGCCAAAATTGCACAAGTGCAAGCACTAAGTTTTGCACTAAGTAAGTGCAAACATTGAAAAGTTTCATGTAGAACAACATAAGGTTTTGATATCACAGAAAGGAAACTAGTCTGCAAGACACAGATCTCCGAAATTTATAATGCACTGCATACAGACGGAAAGCAGGTATGGAATGTACGGGAAAGATAGTGAACCATTTTGGTGAAACTAACGAACTAGGGTTGCCTTGCCAAAGCCTATCCCAATTCCGGGAAATGACCGATTTTCAGCCAATTTTTGTTGAAACTGTATAATCCCACTAGGCATTTTTGCATTTATTAGGCTCTTCAAGAGTTCTATATAACCATTCTTTAAGAGCAGAACTCTTGGAAATATTCGCTAAAGAGGTTTTAAAACACAGAATAAATGCTATTTAAGACCAAAAGGGCACCTTCTATGGGGACCTTCAAGAGGTTTATGTAAGAGTTAGCTATGACGTTTTCAAAACCTATTCAAGAGTTTAATGAATTAATACACCTAGAGGTCTATAAATATTTTGTGCTCTTGGAAATATTTATACACAATTTTTTTTCGAACGGAATTTTAATTAGGTTTATTTTATTTTGACGAAGTTTTAATAAAGATTTTGTTTTTGGTATACATACTTTTTGCAGTATTACAAAGTTAATAGATAAAAAGAGAATAGCAAATGGAATTATAAAATGGCAATATGAAAATGATGCAACGAATAATTATGATTTTCGGCACAATTATTGACCAAAATTTACGTGCGAGCAAAGATTTATCGTGAAGTTTGGGGTTTTGCTTCGAAAAACTTAGCGCGCTTCTGAAATATTACATATTAGAAAAATAAAATATTTGGGCTAAAATTAATTTTTAGGTTTTTCTTTAATATTTATGTCTCAAAATACGTTTAAGTGATTTTTTAGGTAAAAGCAAATCGAAATAAAATGATTTACTGCACAAAAAATCATTATTTAGGCAAAAAAAAAAAGAAACGCATTTATTTTTTTGTTGTTGTTGCTATTTCGTCGGCATGTATATTAAAAAAGATGGCCGACGACGCCAAGTTTTTAAAATTCCTCGATAAGTGGCATATAAAACTTAAGGATTATCTCTAAAGCTTCATAAGAGGTACTTTAAACTTAAGGATTATATTAAGGGCTTAATAAAACTTGACAGTTTTAATTTGCTAAAATTGTTTATTTAAAATAATTTTGTGTCCATTGTTAGGGTTACCATATGAACAAGTGGCAAATTAAGAAAGAGATGTTTTATGAGCTATTTTCTTTATAGAAATACGAATTATAACCCAAATTCGAATAAACATATTTTGGGCCATCTTGCGTTTATTTTTGTTTTCTCAATTTAGTTTTGGTAATTTGTGCCTCATATTTTTTTATTGTCCAATGCCAAGATCTGGATAATTAAAGAGGGCGAGAAACGAGTTTTGCTTAATATCTCGGAAAGTAAGCTGCAACAGAAAAATATATTAAGGCCAATGTTCAAGAGAAGATGAAATCGATTTCATATCAAGTCTTCGTATCACAAGATTTGACCCTCCTTTCATAGCTTCCGAAAACTAAATTTTTCGCCGTAAATAATTATTTCTGTTCAAAATTAAAGTATTTATTGTAATTTTTAATCAAAGTTGGGTCACTTGTCACATGGAGATTTTTCGAGCATGAAACCGATGTGTTTTGATCTGCCCCTCTACAACAGTGGCCTCAATATATTTTTCTGTTTGTGGCTTACTTTCCGAATTCTTGAGTAAAACTTGTTTCTCGGCGTCTTTAATTGATCAGATCTTGCCATTGGACAACCAGTGTACGGGTAGGCGGCCATTTTTATGATGTACTAGCATTGTTGAATGAAATAATATTTAACTTTGCGAAAATGTGAAAACGGAGTAAACAAGTCAAAAAAACGGTACTACTTTTGGAGACTTGAATCAAGAATTTATCAAATTCCAAAACTTTAATTTTTAAGAAAATGTTTAAGTTATAAGCTATTTACTATTTTTATAAGAGTACTGGTCATTTAAATTTTTTTATTGAATTGCGGACGTTTGGTAACCCTACTTTTCGATAAAAAGTTTTATGGAGCTCTTGTGAAGAGTTCTATAAATAAATGAAACCAAATAAAGTTTTATAAAGCTCTTGCGAAGAGTTCTATAAATGCATGAAACCAAAAAAAGTTTTATAGAGCTCTTGGAAAGAGTTCGCGTAAGAGTTGAAGCTTATATTGGCACTTATATAGAACTTAAAAACTCAGAAATTGAAGAGCTCAATAAAATGTATGGCTCTTAAAGTAAAAAATAAATTTTATTTATTAAAAAGCTTTTATCAAACATTTTTTAAAGATCTTGATAAATATTAAAATGTTTGAATACAAAAATATTTATAAGCGTTTTATGAAGATCTTCCGAATCCTTCTTAAGACCTTATAAATACCTTAGCTCTACTTAAAAAAGAAACTTTTACAGACGATTTAAGAACCTCTCACAAGACGTTGTTAAAACTTTGATAAATACTTTTAAAATTTTAAGTATTTTTTGTATTTGTAAACATCTTAATTGGGAGTTTTGAAATGCTTTATAAATAATTTTGATCGCAAGATTTAATTTTATTTTTTTAAGAGGCGAATAAATACTCTGGTATAAGTTAAGAGCCCTATAAATGTTTATTAAATGCTTTCGAAAATTCACAAGAGCTGTGGATTATTTTAATGCCCAGTGGGATATTATACTCCAAAATGTATGTCAAATGATAGAACTCGAAGAGGCCTAAATATAATATGAAAGGTTGCATTGCTCAAATAATGTACGAACTTCTGAACATTCACAAAGATATTGAGAAGGCGCTATCGATTTGGTTCAAGGACATGCGATCGAAAAATGCAACTATAACCGTGCCATTTTTAAAAGAAAAAGCTAAAATGTTTGCCACAATGCTTAATGCCGAATTCGAACCTTCAAACGGTTGGCTAGAACGATGGAAGAATAGGGAAAATATTTATTTTAAAAATGTTCATGGGGAGAAAACTTTTGCCAATGTGGATGAAGCCAACGAATATTTGACAAACATTTTACCTGCACATTTTGAAGAATATAATGCGGACAATATTTATAATGCGGATGAGTCCGCAATACTGTTTAAAGTTTTACCCACCGGCACATTGGCAAGCAGATCTGAAAAACCATCATCAGTTAAAGCCAATAAAGACAGAATCACCATTGAAAGAAGTACCTAAGTTGACATAGGGACTTTTTGATCTGACAAAAATATCGTATACAACGTACGAAAATGAGGTATACCTTTTTCGAACTACAAATTTTCCTTAAGTCCGTCGATTTTTCGCCAAGAAATCTTTAAGTGTCTTAAAAGGTCTAAGTCAAACGGTTTCCTTATTAAAAGTCCATAAGTCGTAAATACGAGTATGTTTGCATAAAAGTACTTAATTCTGGCAAAAAAAAAAGATGCAAAAAGTAAATTTTGGAAAAGTATATCGTTCGTCTCTTAAAAATACCATGACTGGGCCTTTTAAGCCATTTTTATTCTATCATGTTGGCGTAGGAAGAAACATTCGGAGAGAGCCTGAAAATGCGTATCAAGCTCCATTGTCTTTAAAACCTGCAAAATTGAGTGATATCCAGCATCTGCTGCAGTTTGTGCCACAAAATCAAAAATATTTCTATGGAGACATTTTATCTGCAGGCGTAACTTCATTGCCAACTAAGACGGAAGTTGAGTCTGAAGAAGAAATTGAATAAATTAAATGCTAATGAGGGATTTTAAATAAAAACCAAGACTTATATTATTTGAATATAAAAGTGTTTATTTAATATTAATAAAAACACTTCGACTTTGCTTCTTAAAATATGCGTCCAAGGATATCAAAATACAAAGAAAATAATTATGAAGTAATCATATATTTCACAATGGTGACTTCTTCAATACTTAAAGTAAAGTCCCTATTTCAAAATTTAATAGTAAAAAGTACCTAAGTCAATAGATATTGATTTAAGTCATTAGTCCTAAAATGTTTATAACTCACTGTTTATTTCACCAGCAATCATGACTGATGGCTTCAAATAAAGCTTAACTGATTTACCAATGTTGCATTGTTTTGTTTTTCCTTTACTCATAACAGATATATTTCCAGATCAGTTTGTAACATAAATCCTCAAATATCTACAAACACATTATATTGACTAAGGGACTTTCACTGGGGCGGGCCGTTCAGTTGTCAAAAAATGATCCGTGCAAAATTTGATGTTTCAGTTAAACGGTTTTTTCAGTTAAGCGGAGTTCAGTTAAGCGGAGTTCAGTTAAGCGGGTTCGACTGTATTTCATTTCAAAAAATGCTCAAATACAGTTATTTAAAAAATGACCGATATACATCTAACATATAACCCAAACAATTCTGATATGATCGGTGGTGAAATTGAGATTTAGCCATATTCTTACAAAAGAGACTACAAGCAAAAATCTTTCATTTAGACAAAACATTTCTATATTATCAAACAAAAGAACCATTCTTTACATTTAGTTTTTGAAAACAATTTCTTTCAAATGTTGGCCGTAACTGCGGCTAACATGGTCCATTCTGCAGTTCCAATTTTCGAGTGGTATTCGAGCATTTCGAGGGGTATTTGGCGGTTGATGCCAGTATGGTTGGCTTCCAATGCCTCAATCGTAGCCAGCTTACCCATGTAGACTTTGGAATTTATGTACGTGATTCCAAAGGAAAAAGTATAGAGCTGTAATACCACATGATATAGCCGGCCACTTAAATTCACTATTTCAAGAAATCATATGAGTTCTAAATGAATTTGATAATGAAAGTTTTGTGAATTTAGTAAATTCCTTCAATTTGCAAACGTTGTTGAGGTGTGAGTCTTCTCAAGAAATGTCAAATAATGCTGAACAAAAATACCATGCAAGTTCGAAACGACTCACGTGTGATCTGTCATATATGTAATCCCTATTAAAAAAATTACCCTAAATGAATAACCCATTGCAAGCGAGTATTTTAAAGTTGAAGAAGTAAAACTAAGTACAGCTCATTTTTTGAGAAACTTAATTCTGTGAGGCTATATTTTGGAATCTCAGCGTGCTTTGTCCTGTAATAAAGAAAGGAGACCCGACAATCTGCGCCAACTACAGGGGTATCAGTCTTATTTCCATCGCATATAAGATCCTCTCGAGCGTATTGTGTGAAAGATTGAAGCCGTATACAGAAACGCTGATCGGATCCTATCAGTGTGGCTTTAGACCTGGTAAGTCCACCATAGACCAGATTTTTACACTACGCCAAATCCTGGAGAAAAACCATTGACACTCACCATCTCTTCGTCGATTATAAAGCTGCGTTCGATAGCCCAGTGCGGGATTGCCTATACGCAACAATGTCTGAGTTCGGTATACCTGCAAAGTTGATAAGGCTCTGCAGGATGACGTTGAGCAATACGTTTAGCTCCGTCAAGGTAGGGAATGACCTCTCCGGAACTTTTAATACCGAGCGAGGTTTCAGACAAGGCGACCCGCTCTCGTGCGATCTCTTCAATTTCATTATGGAGGGGATCGTACGAAAAGCCGGTGTGCATCATAATGGCACCATTTTCTTCAAAGGTGTTCAGCTCCTTGCGTACGCTGATGATATTGATATTATCGGTCGGAGTAAGAGAGATGTTACTGCTGCTTTCACTGCTATTGAAAAGGAATCAGCCAAAGTGGGTTTGACGGTAAACGAGGGCAAGACGAAATACATGATGTCTACTAACAACAACAAGAGAGCACGGGATCTAGACTCTCATGTTACAGCGGGCAACTGTAAATTAGAAGTTGTCAAGGAATTCATCTACCTTGGCACTGCCGTAACCAGCAAAAATGATGTCAGTCTGGAGATTAAGCGGAGAATAACAATTGCTAATAGGTGCTACTACGGTCTCAGTAAGCAATTACGTTGCAGAGCTCTCTCTCGATCGACAAAGCTAACACTCTACAAGACGCTCATTCTACCTGTGCTTCTTTATGGCGCTGAGGCCTGGGTGGTTTCGACAACAGACGCAGCCGCTCTTGGGGTGTTCGAGAGGAAAGTTCTCCGCAAAATCTTTGGTCCTGTTCGAGTTGGCGACGACTATCGCATTCGAATGAACCACGAGCTGTATGAGCTCTACGCCGCCATTGACATAGTTAAGCGTATAACAATACAGCGACTACGCTGGCTGGGTCATGTCCATCGTATGGATAAAGAAGCTCCAGCGAAAAAGGTATTCGAAGGGAAGGTCCCCGGTCAACGACGAAGAGGGAGACCATGCCTCCGGTGGATAGACCAAGCTGAGGAAGCCCTAACCGCGCTTGGCATTAACGATTGGAGAAGGCGCGCGCAAAACAGAGGCGCCTGGCGAGAGCTAATGAGGTCGGCCGTAACCTGACAACGGGTTGTTATGGCCATCTAAGTAAGTAAGTAAGTAAGAGGCTATATTTTTCACAAATGATCTAACGTCTCAAATTTTGTTATATTTTTACTAAAATATTTTTTATATCTTTATTTTTGTTTTGTAAAGGTCTGGCAAAACTCAAGAAACCATATTTATTGCTTATTTCTTCAATACGACGGTACCAAAAACAATTGGAGAGATGCAAAAAGTTCACAAATTTTACTATAACAATTGATGACAGAATATATTGCGTATAATGGTGCCTAAAGAACGGGTCGCGAGCCGGCTAACATTTGCCAATATCAAATTTTTTTTCTTTTCCTATGAAGAAAACTTTTATCTTTTTTCTTTTAAATAAGTTATCTTAAAAAATGAATAACTCATCCAGTCTTTACATATTTTGCTACTGTCTCGACCACTATGCTTTTTTCAATTATTATACATGAGCGCACTTTTGTTAAAGATTTTAAATTAGCCCCAATTTTGTGGTTACCAAAGAAAACTTGTTTTTCCTCTTTTTACCCATATTGACGGTTGGTTCTTATCGGAAATGCAACAGCACAGAGCAACATTAATTTTGTCTTGGACATACCGTCATAGCTCACAAAAGTCACATAGAATATTCATTCAATTGGAAGATTGAATAAAATTTGCGTCTACTCTGTGTGGAAATATTGAAAAATTCTGGTTGTGTTTTTTTTTTTTTTTTACTTTAACTCACTCCATTATGTCCGAATATTCAATTTAGCGTAAGAAAATCCAGTTAGACTATACGAGTGCCTTTTTATTTTGAAAATAAGAAGAAAAAATGCGCAACAGTAGCTTCAGTGGGTTGGAAAATTGAAAATCAAAATATTTATATTAATAGATTTTCTTTGTGGTACAGCGAGTAGATGAAATTCAATAAAAAACGCATTGTTCTTTTAATACAACTTATATTCATTGATCTTTAAATACATATCACAAGTTACTAAAAAAGAATCATATTTGTTTTATAGGACCTTTTAAAAAAACTTTACTTATAAAGCTTTTAATTGAGCTTTTAATTCAGTGACAGCCAGCTTTTATTTACGCAAAGAAAAAAGCTTTTACTGTTATTCCCTAATGTAGAGTCAACCAGCTTTCTTTGTGCTTTCATGCAGATATAATCTCGCAAGCAAGACGATCAATTCAGATTTCATGCAAGTGTGTACAGAAAGATTTAGAAAAAGAGTCTCTCTTTTTTAATACATCAGTTTCAAAACGTTAAGAAAAAACACAGATTCTACCTGATAAAAAATTTCGTTCGCCTCCAGACCCTACAAACTCTACGTGCGCCCTTATATGGAAATAGTTACTGTTGATGAAACGTGGACTAGACAACATCATCCTGAAGCCAAACAAGTGCAGTGTTTTGTAAGAAAGCGAATCAAAGAAAATGGTGTCGAAATTATGGCGGTGTAAAGGAGCATTTTGAGGAAAAGTGTCTTGAAGCTTTTCAGCTCGGGACTTCATAAAGTCCTTCTTTGTGTAACCCCTAAAGATCTCTTCTAGGCTACAGGGCTCCAAGAAAGCAACTCTGGTGTATTAGTTATTTATTCATTCCCTATCAGCTACCCGGAAACTTTCTTCCAGTATCGAATTTTCTTTCAGTGTCACTGTTGCAGTAAAGTGAACTCAATTTTATAGCATAATCTTACAACAGCTTTATTTTGCTATCAACTTCAGCATAACATTTGTCCAACTATTCCTTTAAATTTTTTCTGTTTATCATTCCAGCATGTGTGGATGATGACTATGAAAACGCAACGACTAAAACGCTTCCCTACGGACATCGCACACCATCGCCGGAAAATCTAAGCAACAAACGCTCGCGCCCATCAGAAATCGAAGAAAACAATGGGATCAACCTTACACATAGCTCTCCAAAACGCTTGGCACGTTCCCCAAGCGAAATAGATTCACCCAGAAAACAAAAACCTCCTATATTTCAAGCGGAACAAATGACTGCAAATTCGGCCAATCTTTTAGCAGCATTAAACAGTCCTTTGGCGCCACTATTATTACAGAACCAACTTGGCTTAGCAGCTGCAGCCGCTCTCAGTCCGCAGGATATGCAACAAGCGTTTCAATTGCAATTACAAAATTACATAGAAATCATGCGCCAAATGGCACCAGATGCTTTTCAAAACCCCGCAGCAACACAGTTTCTACTGCAGAATTCGCTACAAGCCATGGCGCAGCTACAAGCGTTACAACAAGTCAAGCAACAACAGCACCAACAACAAGACTTTCAGCAGCAACTCGAACAACAACATAAGGAAATGCTTTCAACACAAACGGCACAAAACTATTCAACGCCAGTAGCCAAATCACCTTTGAGAAGTCCCTCCATAAGTCCAATAAGTCGTCAAGGCAGCGCACGCACATCGACACCAATGATCAACTCAACCTCAGCAGGTGCCACATCAACTCAACAGACTACACCGCCTAATTCTGCGGTGGGCTTAAGCATGGGAAGCGCTGTTATGACCCCTAACACACCCGGCATGACAACCAGTTTTCCTGGCTCACTAGGTTGTGGACCAAACAATGCACTTAGCTACAGCAGCACACCACAAAACTCGAAAGGTCTAAGTGCTGCTGCTGCCATGAGCACTGCTGCACGTACGCTCGACCAATCGCCCGAAGAAACTACCGATCTTGAGGAACTCGAACAGTTCGCTAAGACATTTAAGCAACGACGCATTAAACTTGGTTTCACACAGGGTGATGTTGGGCTTGCTATGGGCAAGTTGTACGGTAATGACTTTTCGCAAACAACCATATCACGTTTCGAAGCGCTCAATCTGAGTTTTAAGAATATGTGCAAATTGAAACCTTTGCTACAGAAATGGCTTGAAGATGCTGATTCGAGTATAACAAAACCAGGTGGCATCTTTAGTTTAACTGCTATGACAAATCCGCTCAACACACCTGATAGCATAATGGGAAGGCGACGTAAAAAACGCACCTCAATTGAAACAACCGTGCGCAGCACACTGGAGAAAGCCTTCATGATGAATTGTAAGCCAACCTCTGAAGAAATCAATCATTTGTCCGATCAGTTGAATATGGAGAAAGAAGTGGTGCGAGTTTGGTTCTGCAATCGACGTCAGAAGGAGAAGCGCATTAATCCGTCTTTAGATCTTGACAGTCCAACGGGTACACCACTAAGCAGTCATGCTTTTGGCTTTCCTCCGCAACAACTCAATATGACCAACGGTGTGCTGGAAGGTTCATCATCGTTGTGTGGTAGCTCTATCAGTTCTTTATCGCCACACTATGTAGCGAAACAGGAATGATCCTGGTATTTTTCGGATGATTATGGTCCTTTATTGGAACACCCACAATTCCTAGTTGATAGTCAGGCAACGTTGTACCGGAATAATGGGTATACGTTGTCGCAACATGCAAATCAAGGTTCAAGTGTTAGGAGTGCGAACAAGCATTATATGGATACAATGAAGTTTTCAGAAGTTACAGTGCCATGGAGAAATTCTATACACTTTGATGGATAATGACCTATACTGTACTAATCATTCATGAAACCCGAAGTTTTTATCAAATAGGCAGGTGACATTTTAAGAAATAATTGGAGGCTTAGATATTCAAAGAAAAATTATCAAGAAATTTTCACTTTATTTCTAATTCTTAACACGTTTCCAAGGACAGAGAAAGAGAGAATTTTTTATTTTACAATGAAAGCAACCACAATTTAAGACATTGATTGCGTGCATTACATTGACCTAACTAAGTCATTGCTAATTATCTCTCGTAACCTCGTGAGAGAAAGCTCTTTTTGAACTTGTACACAAACATTTGCTTTGGATGGGCAGAAGTTCTTCTGCAAGTTCTAACGAGAGCACAATTGAGAGTAACGAGAAATATTTTTGTGAGCGCACAACAACGATTCATATGGTTGTTGTATCACTACATGGAAACGAAGTTCTGTGTGCATGTTGGTGTTCATCATTGGCTTTCATGCTTAGTAGCGAGAAGATCAATTGAAACTGTGGGCGCGTTTGTTTACATTGTAGGCATTTCCCTCAATTCTCAGCGCTTTCTCACATTCTTTATTACAAGCAAACAATTTGAAGGGATGTGTTTGAACAGCACTGTTTTAACATAGTGAGATTCGGTGCCAGAGACCACTTGAAACCAGAAACTTTTCTTTTTGGCACTACTTTTGTATGTGAAAGAGGTAAGTGCGCTCTTATTGAGTAAATAGAACATTTTATGTTAGAGAGTAAAGTTTTTTATTACGCTTTTCGGAATTCTCCGGTAACATTGGTCGCAAGAATATAAGCAAATGCATACAAGAAAAGCTCTTGGTAAATGTTGTCATTTTAAGTGAGTATGTTCCTGCACAAGATCTTTCGCCATAAAACTTGAGAAACCAAGTATGCTACTCCAAATTAAAATAATTGAAAATATGTAAATAAGCCAACCAGTTACGTATATAAAAAAACAAAACGTTAAATTAAAAGTATTACTGAAACATTCCATTTCAAACCCATATCAAAATACAACAATAATTTTGTAATTTTAGTGTTAGGTATATAAATGTGAAAGTTTTTTTATTAACTAAGCTAAAAATATCATTAAATTAGTCTAAGAAAGTCGTAGAAAAATATATATGCAATTGTTCAATACATTTCGTTTTTAAGTACTTATATAATTGTAAATATATTTCTAAAAATTCGAATATAAGTAAGAAAATCAACAATGTATAATTATTATAGTCCCTAGAGTTTATCTTCTAGTTATACAAAAATGAAACAACTGACTAATGTATACAATTTATAAACCATTAGATACGAGTACACTTCAATAAGAAACATTGTATTTAGGCGTTGTTGGACGATGTCAAAGGAATATTGTATAACATAAAATAAATGATGTATCAATAACCAAATAAATTATTAAAAAACTAATAACATTGTAACTCACTTTAAATTTATATGTACTTTGAAAATAAAAAATATATACAAACATTTAAAAAATAAATTCGGAACAGCTATTTATTTTTTTAATTGCTGGAAGGTATTACGACTCAAAACTATAAAACTTAAACTATTTTTTTTAGACTGTCGTAGTTTCGTTTTCAATTTTTCTCCAATTTTTCACTTTATATGGCTACCAATACTTGCTGAGTCTTGGACTAAGCTTGTGCTATTTCTTTACAATTTCCTAGATCTCCATTACAAGGATTCTTTTTGAACTTAGTGGTTATGAAATGAAAATTATCTCATTTGAAGCGTTTTCTTTTATTCGGTCAATGTTTTCCATTACCAAATTTTGGATTGCATCCACATCTTTATACCTCTCATAAATTCTTCAGTGTTATCTTTTTTTCATGCACCGTCTTCGCATATAGGACCGGAGATACAACGTTGAATTTTTTTCTCAAGATAAGTAGCGAGTTTTCACGATAAGTAGCGGGTGCCTTCAATTCTCTTTAACATTAACCCAAGTCTCGTATTTCCTGTTCAGGGCGGTCGTTTCCACGATGACAGGTTGTTTTTCTGCTATACTGTGGGTTTCATTCTAACGCAAACCAGCAGTCTTCAGATTCCATTTTCGTCGTTTGATTTGAATGAAAATCGAATTTTGACTGCATCTGGCGAGCTACATATTCTACCTTAGAGATGGACTGAGGCCACTAAGTTTTTGGAGTTCGGCGAAGACATTTGTTGGTGAAGATCGCCGGACATTACGAAGCTGAGCGAAGGTACCTTTTGCTTTGTTGATTCCAGCTTGAATGTCCTTATTGGTACCCCCATCAGATGGTATTTCACTGGTAAGTTATACTATGTTTATTTTAGCCAGCAACATATTTCCTGCATGAATTACGGAAATAGCTCGGCATTGGTAGATGATTGCATTTTGAAAATGGTATCTTACATAAGCGCGAATTTTTCATTTTTGAAGTTAACAAATCAGCATTTTTCAGAACACGGTATCATGGTGTTTTAGTTTTAGCTTAACGTGAACTACATCATCGTTTCTGTGATAGAGTGACACCAACTGGACAAAGACATGGCCGGCGCCACAGCAGCCATGCAATTAGACATCAATGGAGAAATTTAGTGAAAAACTTGAAAGTGTTCATCAGCTATTTTCTCCAGAATACCAGTCGTATGTAAATTAGAAATTTTGTTACCACGAATTGACATATTGAATTTGGAGAATATTTGGTTCCAGCAGGACAATGCAACGGCATACACAGCCTAAAAGGCAATGAACACTCTGAAACAAGTACTTATTTTCCAACCGGTTAATCGGTTGCATTGGCTATTTGCACTTTGCCGCCAAGTACGCATGATTTGAACGTTTCTGTATTTTTTTTTTAAGTTTTTATAAGTAACGGGTCTATACATACAACAAAAGCCACAAAGACTATCCGACTAGAAGTGGATAACTCATCACCTGAAGATTTAGAAAAAGTTTTGGTAAATGCTAGAAAACAACCTCGAATATACATCAATTCTACTACTTCGCCACCCAAGGATGTAGGGGGGACTAAGGCTCCCCATGGCCAGTAGTCTTACAATCTTTATTTTAACTGAAAGTTAAACTTCAACAAAACATTATGAACCAGCCCTGAAATAGACAAAACAGACCATGTTTGATATTTCTGCCTGCCCACAGACCTTTGTTGCATTTCTGGCACGCCCCTCGCAGGCAAAATGTATTCACTTTCGGTACAACAACTAATTGGTTGCTTCAACCGTATTTGATAACCTTAGGAAATTAAATGATATTTGCATGTCATTCTTAAGTAAACACTTAAACCAATTCATTTCTCAAAAAATAAAAAAAAAATGGCACGCGCCTACAGCAAGCTCTCAGAATCAATAATGCCAGTTTAACCCTTCTTCTGACGCAAGCCCCGTTATCATACTCCATATTTAAAGTTCTACTGCCTGCACTGTGTTAGAGTGCTGCTGAAGAGATCAACCAATGCAGGCACTGGATTTGTAGGATAAGAAATCACTTCACATTTTCTTCAATATGCTGCGCTTGATTTCGACCCTCTTATTTGTATTTTGAGCAAGCGTGTAAATCCTTTTTTTATTCACTTACCCTGGCTCCTTGAAGTATTGTATGTAGGTTTTTTTTTTTTTTGTTCTATGTTTGCATTCGGACTTTTTTCTGTTTTTGTTCGGTTGCTTCCTTGTTCAATGTGTAAAAAGGCTTGTCGAAGTTGTCGTCATAAAAAAAGGGTTAAAATGACATAAATTCGCACATAGTTATGTCATATGTTGCTGCCTAACAATATTGACAGCTTGTGTTTTGCCTTTGATTTTGTTTTTTTTTTTTTTTGTATTTGTTGTAATTTTTCATTTTTCTTCAGTAAAGGACATGAAGATAAATTGCCTTTAAATGTATGACGTACAGTAGTAGTCAAAAAAATAAGTACGTTAAAATTTTGATAATGTTAAATGAAATATTATACCATATGAAAATATGTAAGTTTTTCTCAATGGATGCAAAACTCGTAAGGTTTACTTTAACTTATTTCTAGGAAAACGTAAAAAAAAAACGTATAAAACGTCATAGGGTTTTTTCAATTAAGTTAATTGATTAGTGGCTAAGTATTTACTCAAAAGAAAAAAGTTTAAATACTTTTTCCCCAATAGATCTTACCACTCCAGTAATAATCCTGTATAAAAAATAATTTTTGCCGATTTGGGCTCTAACCAAGAATATAAATTACACATGAAGTTAGTACTTCAGGATGTTCTTTAAGCTAATATCAAATGGAAGCAAAGGGATAAAAGGTCTTAAGAACTATCTAAATGAGTTCCATATTATTGGAACTCTTTCATCGATTTTAACAAGATTATCCGTATTGATAAGCAAAGTTATAATATACATAGGTATAAATTAACTATATATTGTATTTAATATTAATATCATTTTTTTATATGCTATTATTGGAAAGTCTTTACGATTTCTGCCCATGGTAAGCAATAAAATACTGCCATTCAACAAGGGGAATCTATTATTTACGTGAGTTAAAATGGGAGGAAGTCGGCAAAAACTTAACAAACCTCACCAATACAATGGACAGAGAGGGCTGCACGAAGAAGATGTAGATAATTACATCTAATGACTGTCTTCCTAGACTACAAAAAGACAAGGACGTCATGTGTATAATCACTGCACTAGAGGAAGCACATGTTTGTCCAAAAAGTTAGTGAAGGATTAAGGACTAGTCACAGTCTATTTTTTGCTTTTAAAATTTAATCGAATTCGTGTACCTCAAACATAGTTTAATTTTCTCCTCTTATTTTACAGAAAAAATGTAGTAAATACTCTCTCGGCATGTAATTTTTAGTAAACATCTCGTAAATCTTTCACATGAAATCGCACAATGTTTCAGTTACGTTTCAGAAATCTTTCATTTCCATTTCAGAAAGCTTTCTATAATGTGTAAATGTATGCCTTTTGATTTAATTGGATACATTACAGAAGTCTTGAAAAATTATGTAGAAGAAAACAAACACTTCTGAATTTTCTAAAAAGCACCTCAAATATTTAATGGACGTCCCCTAAAACATTTATTTTGTTGCAACTTTATTTTAATTTCTCTTGTTTTGCCCCATCCATAAGACGTCCCACCATCCGCTGTGCTGAATATTATTCATAATGATAAATAATACATAAACTTACATAAAAACTATTTTTACCTAAGCTCTTCAAAATAAAACAATACCGAGAAACAAGCATTTGTTTCTTACTATGAGTAAGATAACGAGAAACCGATAATTGATGCTTCGATACTCAAACAATTATCGTTCGAACTATAACTAAAAGGCTTTTAAATTAGTCATTAAATTAAGATTCTGAGTTGTAAGAAAGTTTTTCTTTTTTGTATCTAAGCCGTTGATTTAAAAAATAATATATCACTACACTACTTTTTTTGAGTATTTATCTACCATAGCGGCTTTTAAGATGCCATCTATATAAAAGAAGCAAAAAAGTTGTTTATCACTAATACTTATTTAACCTCTATTTTCACACTATAGAATCTAAGTATCCTAGATTTGCCTGAGTCGACATTTTATTTTTAGCCATGACTGTAGGTTTGTACATTACTTATAGTTTTTTTTTTTTTTTTATTTTAATGCTTCTTGCATGTCCTTTGGTCGTTTAGAGATTGTTTTGTGTTTGTTTGACATAATGTTTAAATGAATTTTTCCGTTATGTTTCATTGCCAAGACACAAACATGAAATGGGGTTTCCTATGGGCTAAGCATATCTCACTCAATACATGAGATGAGGCTGATAAATTTTTTAAAGAAAAATGATTGAATTTCTTTGTTTTGTTGAAAGGGTTTGTTTGTCAATTTAATCAAATTGCGTATTGACACATATTGTTCAAATATACAATAACTATATATTTTTTGCAAATTCCTAACAAATGCTACCATATAATTAATTTGAAAGTCAATGGGTTTAAGATAAACAAAATTTATTTGCATTAAATTTATATGCAATCAAAGTAATAGACTCAGTGCAAGAAATACAAATTGAAGGCGAAGTGGCGGAGTTTTTTGGATCACTTTGGAGAACTTCAAGTTCGTTCTAAGAAATTTAAAGTCATATTCGTACATTTAATTGCTTATTCAGAAATGGACACTTGTCACACTTCTTCACATACAAACTTTACAATGCAACTTTAACCTTTATTAAAGCTTTTGTCACTGTTACTGTCAGAGTGTCGAGCTATTTTAGTGAAGATTTCGACAATCATACGCGTACGTAGCTTAGTTTGGTTGGTTTCATTTTTACTGTCACATGATAATAATTCACTTTGGCTCAAAAGTAGAAGTGTGTGTGCGTGTGTGTGTGCATGCTCTATGAAAATCCATTCAAGAATATGATGAATACTGTGTCCTTATATTCTTTTTCACATTTTTATCTTCTGGGTCGTTATGCTGCTTCTACAAGATGTCGTCACATTGCAATGACATCTCTCACGCTCTCCACCCCAGTTTGTGTGTATGAATTATGATTTTATTGCGTTGATTATGTTGACGATTACTTGACTGAGGGTTAAATAAGAGTACTAAATATTTTTCTTATTTTTTATGATGGTAAATTAACTTATTTTTTCGTTACATCTCTATATTTTTAGAGAATATGATTAATGTGAACATCCGTAATAATTTACATTTTTCTCTATATAATCTGAGTTGAGTTTATGTTATTGTTGGATTTTCTTAGTTTACTATGGTGTAATTTTTTATATTTACATTAGGTCAACTGGAAAATTTTTCGTTTTTGATGAGCATTTCCATGGTAGTTGGGAACAAGTGTTAATAGTTAGTGGGTAAAACTTTTTCGAAGATTTTTTTCTGATTGTCAACTGTGCATACCTTAAGGGTTGGACAATTAATACATTATATATAATGGGCCATTCTTTGTCAAGTGGAGTAATCCACCTGCATATTAAAGTTTTTCAGACACAAAAACCAAACCCGGCTTACAATTTTCGTTGAAACACTTAGTTTTGGGGCTGACCATAAAGTACGTCAGTCAAAATAGGGGTAGAGGGGGTCCGGCAAAATCTCACCATGGGGGAGAAGGGGTTATAGAAAATCTCACGTCGATTTTGTAATGCAGGGAGTATACATTATTATAGCAGATTACATCTTAAAATTATAAGGAAAGTCTCACGGAACGGAGGGGGAGTCCTGCTGGATCCCACCAAATCTCACCAAGGAGAGGGGGGGGGTTCCGAATTTTCAAAAAAATACCTCAAGTAATTTATGGACGTCCCCTTACAATGACGTGTGACGTTTTTGTAAGTTTCAAAATTGTGGCTAAAGATAGCGTCCACAACGGAAGAAATCACGTAAAATTTTTGTAAAATATTGAAAAAAAAAATTGTAAAAAATCAAAAAATATTTTTTATGATAGTTTTTTCGTTAGTGGCACTTTTCCTCAAAATTTCACCTTCTATCACTTTTAGTCCCTTAAATATGAATTTTTAGTAAAAGTTGCACGTAGTAAAAAGTTCCTAGAATTGATCAAAATACTCAAAAATATATTATCTTTTTTTTTATTATACCTAACATTTTTTTTTGACGTCATAAATTTTTCTTTTCGATGGGCAATTTACATTAAAAGTTGCTAGTTGTAAAAACTTCTTAAAATTGGTTAAAACACAATAAATAGTAATTTTTATTTTATTGTGACATTTTTTTTTTTTTTTTTTTTTTTGCAATTATTTAGTTTCGTGCACTTGGAGCAATCCCTAAAAGCTGGATGTCAAAAAAAATTTATTCTGTAAAAATTTAAATTTTTCGAGATCCATTGTGACTCCAAAAAGATAAATGTTGTGTATACAGGTTGGTAGAGATACATATAACTTATCCAAATATAATAGAAACGTATTTGAAAAATCTTCAAGTTTAGTGATTGTCCGTTTAAAGTGAAATTTCCTATATATTAACGTACCTACTAGAAAACCTTTAAGAAAATACATTTCCAAAATGGAATGCTTAAGTGGCTACTTAAGTTTAATCTTTAATCTAATTTCTCTTATTTCGTTCTTCGTCTTTTCCTCTGCGCATATCACCCCAACTTATAATACAAAAGTTTTAGCCTTTAGCGTTTTCTGGTAAAAATGGTCAAGTGCTGTTGTATTGAACCTTTAACCACCACCACCACCATCATCATCATCACTGCCCTCCAAACCAATTCAAGAAAATAATTGAAAAGCGTTTTTGAATACACGTTCCATAAGGCGTATGTGCGTGTGTCCTAAAGTCTTATCAACCAGCAACCAGTCAGCACCAGCCAACCTATTCTGTCACATAGTCGTAATGGCCACAATTTTCAATTTATTCAATTGTGGATTTGGGCATTTTGGACTACTTTCTTTTATGCATTTGTTCTTCTATTTTCTCTCTGTCGCTTTTGTAGATCAAAGTGTACATATGTACATGGGTATTCAAAATTGGGTTGAAATTCAAAATTACGCAAAATTAAAGGAGCAAATGTCAATAGGTTGCTGCATGGCAATTCCATAAGTGATTTATTTTAAATATCACAATAATTGTAAAGAATTAGTTATATTTTTCTGATGTTTTAACTTCGAATAGTCTAAAAATCTTAAAGTATTTGATAATGATTTTTATGCCCTTTACATTGGATATATTCGTATAACTCCGTAAGCATATAGTACATATGTTTGTATATAGAAGGTATGGAAAATAATATATAATATATCACGATTGAACGATATCGGATCGGAATAATTAGATGAAAGATAAAATAAAAGTGAGAAATAATATAGGATATAAGGGCCTCAACTAGTCTTGCCAGGTCCAAATTGTGTTTCACCTGGACATTTAAAGAAATAAGAACAAAAAAATCTGGATTTTTCTGGACACATAAAAAAAAAAATCTTGATTTTTCTGAACAATAAATAAAACTTATTTAGTTTTAGAATAACATACATATATATTTAATTCAAACAAAATAAAAATAACAGAAACATAACAATACAGTAAAACATTTTCTGTGAGTGGCGAATTTGTGTGAATGTCCAGAAAGTTTCAACATATTCATAAATCGCTCACATAGTGAGTGGCTCACTGGTAGATATATATGTACAGTAGGATGATTCAAAAAAATTTTTTTTATTTCAAACAGGATTAATAGTTGCAGGGTACATCAAAGAAAAATGCTGCGATAACAGTTTTTCGTTTGAATCAACTGCGATTATGTTGCATAGCAAACGATTCTCCACAGCTACTTCAGCAAAAAATATTAAACCCAAATTTGTGTCTTAAGCGGTTGGACTGCCTGCCACGCCTGATACTATTTCGCCTTCTTCTATAGCCACCCAAGCGCCTGCACCAATCAAAATGCGTTGAAATATGGATATCTGTGTCTGCCAACTGTAGTGAACGCATTTTCGGCAAATGATTCGTTAACGGCATGGTTGGTACTGTTGTTGGAATTTTATCTGAACATATTTCTGTTTGTCTGGACTCTGGACTTGGAACTAAAAATCTGGACAATCCTGGCGAATCCAGGCCATCTGGCAACCCTAGCCTCAACCCATCGAATTCAATTTACTAAAGCAGTGGTGGGCACGGAGTGTCCATATCCGCCCTTATTGCCCGATCCGTTATTCGACGCACAAGCAAGCGAAAAAAATTCGCAGAATTTCGACGCTATCGAGGCACAGCGTTGAATTGAGTTCAAATGAAAACAAAAATAACTTACAAAGGGATTAGCGCTGCGCCGCACTGTTTCTTGAAGAATTTAGCAATTATTTTGGTTTGTAGTGCAATTTGGTTTTTTTTTGTGCTGTTGTCGAATTTGGACTTGAAAGTAAAACAACTTTTAAATTTCGTTGTTGTTGCTTGATGTTGTTGTTTCGCCCTTTTGTTAGATTTCCATGCCCATCACTGCACTAAATTATACAACTTTCAGAAGCAAAGTCGGAGAATTTGTTGCAGTGGCAACTATAGATTATTTTTGGAAGATTTTCCAATCTCGCTGCTACAACATTGAGCGACACCAGCAAGAACCAAATATCTAATATCCCAGTGTGCCAAACGGATCCGTTTCGAATTCATATACGTTTTTTCGTATATATCATCCGAAACTAATTCCGTCACGGATCCGAAACTGACTCGTTTTCTCATGAAACTCCTCTCATATAAGTGAATCGCATTTTCGGATTCGTCTCGTACTCGGAAAGAACTTTATATACGAATCCGTTACAGTTTCGTTTTATTTTTAGTAATACGGATTCGAGAAGGACTCTTTTTTTTTAAATAAAACGGATTTGAGACGGAGTCGTTTTTTTAAATAAAACGGATTAGAGACGGAATTTTTTTTTTTAAATATAATAAAATAAGTACATATAGAACTGTATTTCGTATCCCTGATATTCAAAATATAATAGAAGTTTTGATGACAACTTGAGTTTTTAGAAATAATCCAAATGTACTGAAAATGTACCGAATATATGTACTAAAAACTTATCAAATGTACTGACCACGATTTTTCACGACGTAAATGTACTGATAAAAGTTCAAATGTACCGAAAATGAAATCACTGATAAAAAAAACGAAAATTCACAAAAACCAAAAAGAAATTTAATGAAAAAGTTTTAACAGTCACCAAAAATTTCTTGTGTGTGTTTTTTTTAGAGGTTTGTTTTTCGAATAGAGATAAAACTAGCATTTTATGGTCAAATCTGGCAACTCTAATGTCATTTATGTTCAGTTTAGTTTGCCATTTCATCATGAACAGGTTGACAAAAGAACAACGCTTGCAAATCGTGCAAATTTATTTCGAAAATAATGGTTCAGTTCGCGAAGTTTACCGCAAGCTCCGTCCATTTTATGGTCGACATAATCGTCCATCAGAGCAATTAATTCGGTTAACCATGGGTCGTTTTCGCGCTACGTTTACTCTATGTGATAATACGCATCCGCAGAGACGTCGAACAGTGCGCACCGAAGAAACAATTGCCGCTGTAGAGCAAAATGTTGAAGAGGACCCGAATGAATCGATTCGCCACCGTGCACAGCAATTGGAGCTTTGTCCATCAACTTTATGGAAGATTTTGCGCAAAGATCTTGGCTTGCGACCTTACAAGATCCAGCTTGTGCAATGCAATGTGCAATGCGTCGTGATTTTGGTGTATGGGCCGAAAATGAGATTGATCTCGAAGCTGATTTTCATCGCAAAATTTTGTTCAGTGATGAGGCTCATTTTTGGTTGAATGGCTACGTCAATAAGCAGAATTGCCGCATTTGGAGTGAAGAGAATCCACATGAGACCCTTGAGACGCCATTACATCTACAAAAACTGACTGTTTGGTGTGCTCTATGGGCTGGTGGAGTCATTGGGCCATACTTCTTCCGAAATAATGCTGGAGAGTCAGTTACCGTTAATGGAGACCGGTATAGAGCCATGATAACCGACTATTTTGTTCCCGAATTGGATGGCATGAATGTGGATGAGTTGTGGTTCCAACAAGACGGCGCTACATGCCACACAGCGCACGTTACAATCAATTTATTGAAGGAAACATTCGATGAGCGCATAATTTCGCGGAATGGACCTGTCAATTGGCCACCAAGATCGTGTGATTTGACACCATTGGATTATTTTCTTTGGGGATATGTGAAGTCGCTCGTCTACGCCAACAAACCAGAAACGTTAGGGGACTTGGAAGCCAACATTCGTGGCGTTATTGCCGACATACGGCCCCATATGCTCGAAAAAGTGGTTCAAAATTGGACCTGTAGAATTGGGTTTATTCGAGCCAGCCGCGGCGGCCACATGCCCGAAATCATATTTAAACATTAATGGCATAAAATTATCCTTCCAATAAAGCCAAATTGATGGACATTAAAACGATTTTCTTGTGTTTTATTTCAATTCGAAGCTCTATACCTCTAAAAAAAACACCCTATATATTTTGAAAATGACACCAAACTTAAGTGAACATAATTTCGAAAAATTAATAATTTATTTGTATGTTTGGGTCTACAACCAATTTTCAATAAATCCGCAGAGTATTTAAATAATAAGTATTTAAATTTCAAATCTGTTGCTAAGCTTTAACCTAGGCCCGTTTATAGATCAATTTTCGAATAAGCCATGGAGTAAAAACCACGAAAATTTGCTTGGATTTGGATTTTGTCTTAAATGACTTACAATTAGTTATTATATGTTATTATTCAGAATACAAAACAAGCACTATCGTTCCCAAGCCCACTCTCGATAGGCATCAATGTTCAAGGATTGGAAATTTCTGCTATCAATTTTGTTTAGTTTTTATTAACTTTATGGGTTTTGTTTCACTCTTTAATGGAATCACCTCTTACGTATTTTTTTTATTTTGGTCTTCGCATAGCCTCTGGTCATTTGCGTTTATTCAGTTGATTCAGTTGGGTTTTAATATGTTAGCGTATAGCAAGGCAAAAAAAAAAACATCAAGAAAATGGGTTTGATTTTGAAGGTTTGTTGTTTGTTTACCCTTACTTTAGGCCATTATTTGTTGCATACGTTAAGGCGTAGATCGGATACAATAGATTTCGGTTGATAAATATACTCATGACTATTTCACTGTAAAGCTTAAGTCTTTCTTTTTTAAATTGAAGCTTTTTCCTGAAATTGAATTTCAAAAAGGACACTTAAAGGTAGTTGCCTGCAATGTTATAAGTATTTTATTTAAAGCTCCTACATTTACTTGAACCTCCATTCCTCTGTCTCTCTTTATTTAATGTTGGTTAAATGGAATACTTTTGTATGCCAACATAAATACAAATCAGTCGTTGTAAGCAACCATTTGGAATAATTTCATTTTTTTTTTTTTTATTCCAGGACAGTTTTTCCATTTATTTTAATGAAATTGTGAATGGAAAAATAAAAAAAAGAAAACATTTTCATAAGCTTTTCAACAGTATGATTAATGAACTTGTTGCAATTGTTAAAGAAAACATCCATTATGATGAACATGTGGTAGTTTTATTCAAACTTTATAAGTTTTAGTTTTATAACAAAACCATTAGTTTGGGATTTGATTAGATACCATGTGGTATATGTAAGTAAATTTCTGAAAAATGCGCTTTAAAAGAAAAAACTTTTCAGATGACCTAAGCATTGGTTATAATCATATCTTCTAAAAACCCATGTATGAGTGTGCCCAGGCTGGTAATGAGACCAGGCTTTGATCAGCATTGGCTTACCTATACTTAGCTCACCAATATTCCATGGTCCATGGCCTGGATCAGTAAAAGTAAGACTGGTCTTCAAATTAATGAAAGAAATAAAACTGCAATTTAATAGTTTTCAGCCTGCCTCCTCTGTTGAAGATATAACACTGCCCATCCAACAACTTAAGCTACATAAGCATCATCTTACCAGAACACTCCGAAACATTAATAATTAATCCCACCTTAATGACGCTACTCCGACTACATCTTTTCGAAACTATTTGAATGGAAGAGAGACTTCCCGACGTATGGCTTACTTACTTAAAAGTTATAGTGATATCACGATTTAAAGCAAATCTGAGAAATTAATGCGAGATAGCAAATCGAAGCACTCATGTTTGATTTTAGATTTTATTTATTATTTATTTAGATAATAAGGAGTTATGTATATATAATTGCAAAGAAAGGTTTCAAGACAGGCAAGTTCTATATTTTATGCATCTGAAGAATAGAATTTTACTTTGTATTTTACTCGATCGTTGAGGTAGATGCACGATAAAATATTACAGAACGTTTAATTTTGGAAAGTTCTTTAACTCCAATTTAAAGTAGACCATTATATCGAAGAACCAACATTTTTTTAAGGAAATTACAACTTGGTCGATAGTGCAAAAAACGGGTTTCAATGCAGATTGGAGTTATCTCACACTTTCAAAAAATTGCTTAGCTTATTCCTGTGTATGATCTATAAACTTTACTAATGGATTATTTCAATAGAAATAGAAATAGAAACTGTTGAAATAAATGCTTGTCAACTCCATACAAAGTTCTGCACTATGATTGTATGAAGCAAAAACATCTCAATTTTAAATGGAATGGTAAAACTTAAAGTGAAATTAAAGTGATTTCATAAGCAGAAGTAAGCTAAGCAAAGCCAGTTTTATTGAGGTTAAATCTGATTTTAGATGACTATATCTCTAAGACCACATCCGAATAATAATTTTCTTACTTAAATATCCTTAAGGATTAAAATATACATAGTAAAAATTGGGTCCAATAAGAAAAAGAATTGACTTATTATACCCCTGTAGCAGAAAAACTTTATTTAAGAGACTTCCCAATATCCTCTTTAAGATTCATTCCGTAGAAACTTTCCAATATCATCTTTAAAATTCATTCCGTAGAAATACTTTAAGTCTTAGTCGAAAAATGTATATATGTTATTTTAGCGAAGTTTGATTTTTCCGCCAAAAGAATTTTTGAGATTGGAAAGTCTCATAAATTTACATTCCCTGACTATAGTTTCAATATGATAAGCCTCTGATTTGAGTTGTAATATAAAACCTATGGCTTTACATCTTACTAAAATGTACCTTTCAAATGAGATACATACTTTCGGTAATGAAAACCTTTTTTTTTTAATGGAATAGAACGATTTAGAGTTTTCGACCATCAATTAATTATAAAAAAAAATTCTTATGTTTATAAGAGCTGACAGTAGAGATTCCTATCGAAGTTTCGTAAACATTTTCCAGGTGAGCAGAGAAGTTATAACATTTTAAACGTGATATTTATGTCCACTTAAAACAATATAACAATGGCTACACATTTAAATGATCCTTTCAATGTAAAAAGTCAAATTACTGTCTATTAGCGTAAGCTAAACACAAGAAAAAATGTTTTTATGAAACAAATTGCCCTACGTCTCTGCTTTCATGAGCATTCCAAAAAAAAAAACACCAAAGAAAAAGCCCTGATAGCCCGGAATATATTTTTACGAGCTCGTACTTAGAATTTGACTACATTTTTGTCTATAATTTCGGATAGGGAAGCAAGCTATTTCAATATTTTCGGATCGCTTCTCCAAAAGTAAAGACTCCGAAGTCCATGAAAGATTTTCACTTTCCATCGTGAATAGAAAATGTTGATGGGTTGATAGAAAGATTATATACCAATGAATTTATTAGTTTTGGAATTTTTAATTTGATACACTTTGTCTATAATTTAAGACTTAATGTACATAAAAAACTCAATTTTAAATAATATATGAACAATTTCTTCCATCACATATGCCTTTAAGCTAACAAACCAACGCACAGTGGTACCAAAATGATTTTCTTTTCAGCTCAATACAAAATGTAGGTAGCTGAAACTTGGTATAACAAAGGTTTGATCATTGTTCAGCCAGAGTTCATTGCAGTTTTTTGTTCAACGAAACTAAATTTGGCACCACCGTCCAACACCCAGCATTTTAAGATTTTTGGTAAAAATCCAAATGGCAAAAAGGAGACTTATGTCAATATAAGGACAACAAAAAATTTGATGTTGCAAAAATTTAGAACAAACACAAAATCAACATCAAATTAGAGCTGGATTGCACGGAAAAGAATAAGAGATAAAAAAAAACTTCAACTGAAAAATAAATGTTAAAATATGAAAAATATGAGCTTCAGCAAATCATACAAAAATTAAGTCAACATCAACTGATGGAAACAAAGAAATCTACGTAGTTTTTCCTTCGAATGTAGAATGGGGAAGTACTTCTTCCTTTTGGTAACAAATATTTGAAGAAAATGCTCAATATTTATTTAAGCAGAAGCAGCGAGAAAAAACGTTGCAAACAGAAGAAAAAACAAACGAAAATAAAGAATTTATAAATAAAAAATATAAAATGATGACAATAATGATGTGTGCCCAGAGACATGTCGACAAACAAAGGACTAAAGCTACAAAATTTCCACAGATTAAAAATTATGTTTACTTAGGAAATCACAAAAAGAACATGAAAACAAAATTTAGATTCTTAAAAAAAATACAACTATTCAGTGAAGTGGAAAGTTCTTAGCTTTTTGACCCCGTAAAAAATTGTTTCTGGCATATGCCAACGGCCACATCAACTCAAACTATGCATTTAGAAAGCATTGCCAAGCGACAACCCCTATGAAAATTTATTTAAAAAGGTTATTGTCTTGAAAAAATTTTAAATTTCATACCAGCATCTAAACTTCAGAATGAATTTTGTCTATCAAAGGATATTTCAGCTGGTTTGGGCTGAGAGTTTTAATTTACCATTAGAAATTTAAAAAACAGCGAATCAAAAGCTGTGATTTGTAATTCTAAAAATGGCCACCTTTACAATTGTAAACTCACCACAAAAGAAATTTGCATGCGCACTACATGAAATAATTTTAAATTAGGGTGGCTTAGATATTGCTGCTTTGCTGAAAATGTATGGTATGGCATGTTTGGATATGCCTTGGGATGCACCAAATACAATCCGCGATAGCATTGTATGCATGCAGTTTCTGACACGGAATGAAAAGTAATTCTACGCAGTATCAATTTTTCGTGTTGAAAAATATCCAGATGCGGAATTTTGAATAACTAAGTCATAATTTCCTACATTTTATTTATTATTATTTTATTGTTTAAGACAATTATGCCTTAGTTATTAAAAATGCCGCTTCTGGATCATTTTAAACATAGATATCTAAAAACATTAACATTGAAAATTCGAAGAGAAGATCCCATTGTTTGCATATAATCAGACAAGACTTAAAACTTGGTAAATAAATAACAATTTCTTACAAGGAATTTTAAAGATAATTCGCGGAGTTACGAGCATATAAAAATAAATAATGAAAGATTTTTGAAATATCAACAAGTCTTTGAAGCCCAAACTTAAAAAAAAATTGTTTTATAGGCAAACAAAAAAAAAAATTTAACTTAAAAAAATAATAAACGAAATTTTTTTCTAAATTCAGGCTCCGAAGACTTATTGGCATTTCGATTGGCTTTAATTGAAAATAAAATTATTAATTTTCAATTCTATTTGCCCTCTCGATCCATATTTGAACCAAAAACCAAAAGCTATAGGCCCAACCAGGGTTGCCAAGTGGCCTCTTTTAACGTGGCCAAGTCGTTATTTGCATTACAAAGACGAGGCCTTGTAGAAATTCAAGAATTTCTGAAAAAGTCGTTTATTTGATGGTTTTTGTTATATGCACTTAAATCAAGATGTCAACATGCTTATTTACCAATACAAAATTTAATAATTTAATTTTGTAGTATTGGCGATTAAAAAAAACAATAAGGTCATTAAATGTACTGAGAACGATACAAATGTACTGAAAATGCCATGACTGGGCTGAACAGATTAGTGACTTTCAGAGGTTTGTGTACAGAATAAAAACAGTTTAATTCTTAGGCAGTTTGATGCTAGTTCTAACTTATTTAAGCACAGTTTAAAGGACACTATGTTGGTTTTAGTTTCTAGCGTCGGCTCTTCTTTGCAACTTTTTTTTGTAATTAGAATTTTGTGAAATGTGAAGTTAAAAGTGAAAAAACTTACGTTAAATTAAATTCTTTTAATAATATGGACTCAACACAATATTTATTTATCACTCACGATTGTTTTTAATTGTAGATATTTACAAAAAATAATTAAAAACTTTTATTTAAATGACGAACGCACATAAACGACGGAATTCACGGTCACAAACTGATTAGTGGCCAGTGCTGTCAATTCTTCTTGGCTTCGATGCGTTAATAGACACACACATACACTAGATGTACATATGTGTATGTGTGCACTGCTTGAAAACATGCGATTTTACAGTTGATTTTGTATGCATGGTTATATTTTTTAGTGTTTGAGTTGCAGCAACAGTTAGAGTAAAATCAAAAATGGTTTTGATCTTTATTTTGCAAACACGGTTGCAACGTGCGTAGGCAAGTCGACAACATTATTCCCAATAAGGTTCGTAGTGTGTTGCCTCTATGATGTAGAAATTTAGGTACGTGAAACAAGAGGGGAAAAAAATTTTAAGCTTGGATTGTATTGATGAACTAAAAATTAAAAAGGAAAATAGTCAGAATGTATTAAAAATGTGCCAAGTATACTGTAAATTCGTATTGTACCGAATTTTCTAAAATGAGTCCAATTTACTTAAGTATATTTTTAACAACTGAAAAAAAAAAATAAATGCATGAACCAATGAACCTAGACAAAGGCAGAACAAGTAGGTGCTAATTATAACTTAAGGATTACTAAAAAGATTTCTGGAAAACTCATCAAGGCTTCACTTTCAATCAAAAGTAAGAGCAGCACCCTTCTTAAATCCAAATCCGTGCAATTAGCTAAATGGTGTAATAACACATCACCAGCACGCTGAATCCCGACAGGAATTTCGATAAAAAGAAGAATAAAGAACTCAAAACTAATATATTTATTTAATCAACACATGTTCAAATATCAAGCGTATCAATATGATTTTCTTAATTTTTTATACTTTAAGTAATTTGACATGATACGGCCATTCCTTTGAACATTATCAAAAGAGAACGCACTTGACCCAATATTTTTTTTTTCTTCTGATTTCTTTGGTTGTTTTTTTTGTTATCCTTTTTATTCTATTAGTTCATTACTCTGAAAAAAAGATATTTTGCAATCCTTTGACAAACATCCTCTCCTACCATGAATTCAAAATGGTGTGAAATGTGTTCATCTTCAAGCAATATTTACCATTACCCAAACTCATTGCTCATCGTTCGTCGATTGGGTTGGAGCCAAGTTATTAGCCTGATGATGTTAAGAAGAAAAAAAAACACTCATGTTTCAGTGCTTGTGTGCAGTTTGTATGTTGGTGAATGGTTGATGGGGATTTTGGGAGTTGTCCTAATAATGTCCTATGTAAAAGGATATCATCTTATCTGCTTTGACGACAATGCGTAACCCGCGTATTGAGTGTCAAAGGGTTACACAAGTAAATAAAAATCATTTCAAGTATATTTTATGATGTGCGTTAAATGATTAAGAGAACCCCTTTGAAGATGTTTAAAATTTGAACTTCAAATTTACAAAAAAAAACTTGTTGTTAGATAAGTAAAAAGCAGTTTATATTGTTTTGCAAAGTTTTGTAATAATAGAATTAATAGGTATTTGGTCAAATTTAAGTTGATGTCGTGGAATAAATAGATAAGACATTCAGACGTCCTTAGAAACTCAATTTATGTTGGTAGAAGCAAGACATGTATGATATAAATTGCTCTTTGAAGAGCTTTCTCGACTTACTTGGGACTTATGCATTAAAATACTTCCATGGTTAATTTGAGGTTAAGTTTGCACTTAGCTTAAAAAACTCACATACACCAAACAATGGCCCACGAAATAATCATCCAGTCTGCATGTGCACGCATTTGAATGTCAATTGATATGGCAAGTTATACCACCAGAAACCATCATAGACTATAAGTCTTAGAGTTGATTGAAAAGAAAATTTCAATAAATGTTATTACCGAATCTTAATTTTTGCACCTAAAGCCCAATTTCTATGTGATCTTATCTTATCTTATCAAATATCAGGGAGGACATCACATGCTATAAAGATAGCAAATGTATGCTATTCAATCTCGCATTCTCAAAGCGCATTAGGTTCTGTTCGCATGCTTTTTCTTTCTTACAAAAATTTGATTTGATATCCCTGATGTGGGATAAGATAAGATAAGATCATATGGAAATTGGGCTTAATCATTCAACCCTTACCTATTACTTGCTCATTTTTATCACAATTACTTAGCATTATATCACGAAAACGGTGTGTCATAAAAAAATATTTTAAGCTTTTTTTTAGAAAATCTAACAATCTTCTACTTTTGCCTGATATTATTGTAACATATTAACAAAAAACTATTTTTATCCTTGGCCTTTAATGTCATGAAAACGATTTCATTCCTCTATGAGGCATTATCTTATCTATAACTTTTGCTCATATCAAATTACTGACCGGTTAATAGTAAAGGAGATAATATCGGAAGCAGTTTGCTTGTAATATCTCACACGCCCCTTTTCTACAGTCGCCTCTCCGCTAAGCCATATTCGCACATTACACTCTGAAGACTACTCTGGCGTTTGCACAACATGGCCTGCTGCAAATGTCAATTTCAATAGATTGGACACGACTTGAGAACTAAAGGCTACCTCAGAATTAGAACATTCTGTGTTGCAATACTTAGAAGCATATACAGCTCTTTGTTCATTCTTATTTGAAGTTTTGTAATAGTACGCATAAAGCCCAATTTCCATGTGATTTTTCTTGAACTTATCTTATTAAATTTTTGTAAGAAAGAAAAAGCATGCGAGCACAACCTAATGCGCTTAGAGAATGCGAGAGTGAATAGGCACACATTTGTTATTTTTTATAGCATGTAATATTCTCCGTGATTTCGGAGATCAGAAAGTTCAAAAAGTTTAACTTTTTTATTAAGGTTGATTACATGCTATAAATTTGTCATTTTTATAGTTGCGCTGTAATTTTATGTAGTGTCAAGTTTGACAGTTTTCAAAATAAAAACAAAAGTCAATGAAAAAAGGTTATAAGGTGCTGAGTTTCTCAAAATTTAGCTTAAATTGTTGAAAATACAATTTTAAAAAATAAGATAAGCAAGTTAAGTAAGTAAAAAGTATGACGATTGCTATTTTAACAAAAATTAACATATTTCTTTTGTCAAAGTCTTGCAGCATCAACACCAAAATCAGCACCATCATGAACGACAATCAATTGTTAGTGGAAAATGGTAGTACTATTTAATTTCCTTTCACGATTATTATTATTATTCCATATTTATTTTTTTTATGAAACATAGAGCAGCTTATTGAAGCAGTGCGGTTACGGCCTGCACTTTGGAATATGTCAACAATGAGCTACAGGAATATTCAAAAGCGACAACTCTTGTGGATGGAAGTGTTGGCAGAAGTTGGTAAGATAACATTTAAGGCCAAAACATTGCCCATTACACTGTGTCAGTTATTCTGTCGTTGCCGTTGCTTATTTCTGATGAGGAGCTTGAAAAAACAAATTCCATAGCTGCCATTTCTTCTTTTTCGAATTGGTTCATTTTGAGTTTTTGTTTTGGTAAAAAAATTGTCATTTGTTTACAAATAAACAAACCGAATTGTCAAACTTTTATAGCAAGATTGACATATATCCATCTCGCTCATTATGGCAAAAAATCTGTGAAATTTAATAAGATAAGTTCAAGAAAAATCACATGGAAATTGGGCTTAACAGAGAATGTAATTAACTTCAACTGTCAATGTAACGCAATCTTATGTCGAAGCAAATCAAGTAGTCATGTGAACGCGAAAACAGAATGTAATGTGCGTTTTGACAGATTTGGTGAACCATATATCTAATCTGGCAGCACTGTTCTTTAACAATTCAAATGTCAAATTTTTGTTGTCAAATACACGCGTGTTATGTTTAATGCAGCTTTGTAAAATATATTCGTGAACTGTATTAGAAGGATTAAATAAAATGGTAAATTTTAACAAAGTTTTTGTCTAAATTATACTAACATTACTCATTAATCTACAGGGTAAAAATAAGAAGACGAAAAAAATACAAAAGCAAAGGAATTCACAACTGAAACGCCTGATAAAACCAACCGACATACGCATCAAAGAGGCGTTACGGAAGAAACGTAAAAAGCCTGAAGATCCTCAAGCTATTAAAGTACATGAGGCACCACAACAGAGTTCCGCACTATTTTTTCAATACAACACACAATTGGGCCCACCATATCACATTATCATTGATACGAATTTCATAAACTTTAGCATAAAAAGTAAATTGGACATCATACAGGGTATGATGGATTGTCTGTATGCGAAATGTATTCCCTATGTATCGGATTGTGTGCGCGCTGAGTTGGAAAAACTAGGCAATAAATACAAACTGGCTTTACGCATCATCTCAGATCCACGTTTTGAAAGACTTCCTTGTCTGCATAAGGGCGAATATGCAGATGACTGCATAGTGCAGCGTGTCAAGCAACACAAGTGTTATATTGTCGCTACCAATGATAAAGACCTTAAAAATCGCATACGCAAAATTCCCGGTGTGCCACTAATGTATGTGGCAGCGCATAAATATGCCATTGAGCGTATGCCAGAAGCCTATGGAGTTAAAGCGTAATCTATTTGAAGATGTTTTATTCTATTAGATTTTAGAATTTGTTTTTGATTTTAATATTTAAGATTTCAGATATAAAATTGTAAAAATTTTATTATATGTACATAATAAAAATCCTTGGAAATTTTGGATTAAGTCTTATATGTGTAAAATTGAGTGAAAACGAAACTAGGAACTTCATTAGTTTTATTCCAACCGATGAGAATGTTGTTTTATAGTGTAAAGTACGGTTTTTAGGCATCAAAGAATCGAAACTAACCAATTCCAATTACGGTATCACACGAGTGGTAACATTATAGTGGACAGTAAGAAACTCATTGCATAAGCTTAAGAGCAAATTTCATATAACGAACATGTAGTTAATATTAATACAAACCTACTTATATGCATTAGAGCGGTTCAAATAGATCGAACGAATTTTTAAAACCATAGTCTTTAAAAAGTTAATTTTTGAATAAAACAAAATTCCCTAAAAATGTACGCATTGAGAGATGGCTGAAAAGCAATTCCTTCAGTTTTGCACTTAAAAACAAAGCATGACTTAAATAACAAAAATGCCCTAAAATCCTTTAGCAACACATTTTGATGTGTGGAGTTCGAAACCGGTGCCCGTTTTGTGCATTGTTTTTTTTTTTAAATTTCAAATAGTTTTTTTTTTACTTTAACTAAATTGGCTGCAACTCTGGTTGATAATGACAGGCTTATTTCAAATTTTTTACTGATTCTCATACATTTCACCGCTTTGAAAAAAGCATATGAAACGGCTCAAGTGCTAAGACACACGCGAACGACTACACCCGAAAATACGTCTGTACGGACAAAACATAAGACGAAATTTCAAATATGTAGTTACAAAAGAAATTGTCCAGATAAGCAGCTCAATAGGCTCACGCAGTGAAGCTTCTACCATCGAAAATGCAGTATTGATTACAGTGTTGGCATATGGGATTTTAGGAAATGTACTGAATAGAGAGTTGAAATATAAAAAAAAAAGTCAGGTAAATTTACTCCAGGTATTATTCGCAACTACAGACATGGCCAAATAATTTAGGGGATGTCGCTGAACAAAAATTTATATACACTTTTCATACTTGATGCGCTTCCGTTATAAAGGGATAGACAAATTGGATGTTCCATGTAAAAAAAACTTTCCATTTGAAATTAATTCGTTCGAAATAATATAACTAAATAAATAACATAAACATATAAGCACAAAATATCCTTTATAAAGATTGCACAAACATATTGAAAAAACTGAACTCACCTTCTCAAAACTTCGATGAAACAAAATTCCTAGTGGGGTTCCGGAAGAATGGAACATGTTAGGTGCCAACAGCTTACTTGCTGCAATTTTTTCGGATTAAACAAAAACACATTTTAATTTCTTTAAATAAAAACCGCACTTCACTTCACATCCGAAAAAAAAGAAGATTAATTATCTCGCAAAAAACAACGATTCACTCTTCTGCCGACATTAATGTCTCTGCCTTTTTCACAACACCTGCCATATTCTGGCCATACGACCGAATGAAATTAAAACTCTAAATTGTTAAATCGTTATACGAGTATAGAAAAAAACAATATAATAAAACTTTTCCAGTTGCACTTCCGTTTTTAACCGAATTCAACGCACTTTTGCTTTCGCGCTTTTAACTTTTTAACACTTTTGACTTTGCGGATGCTAGGGATGTACAAACTAAAATCGATCTCACTCAGAAATCGAATTATTGCCTAAGACAGTGACACATTTCTTTGTGCTCTCGTTAGCCCTGTAACTGACTGCGATAAAACAGTTTCAAAACAGTTTTCGTCACGTTAGTACATATGGGAGTGCGCTCACTGTGTTTTGAGACAAACACAAACGCTATGGAACTTTTGCGAAACACAACATGAAAAAGTTACTTAAAATGACTAAAATTCAGCAAAATTTTAACTTTTTTACTAAAAACAAAAAAAAGATAGTCAGCAGAGTTTTCTCAAGGCATATTCCCCTGTAAATTTACTAAAACAATGGATATTTTTTAGAAATTGTCGAAATGTTCTGAAAATACGCCGAATGTACTAAACGCAAATTTACTGAAAAAAAGTACAAATGCATAGAAAGTGCCATTACTGATTGAATACCTTTATATAAACTTATATTCATATGAAAATTTTTCTATATTGATCAACAATCTATCGAATTACAGTATTTTTAAATTAAAGGTTTAAAAAGGGAGATGAAAATTAAATCTATATGTATTTCTGGCAATAATTTGATTTAGAAAACTTCAAAAACCAGCTTATTATTGTTTAGGACTACGAATTTTGAGTTGAATGCAATTTTGATGTTTGGTCATATGCCGATGTTTTCCTTTTAAAGCTTTTTTGACTTAGTTTTCTTGCACAAATTCTACAATTTTGATCATAAAGTGTAAAAAAGCAGATTCTTGAAACAGGTTTCCTCAATTAGAAAATACATTACAAACCTACTCAACCAACTTGGCTGACCTTCACAAATGAATATACATATATATCATGGAATTATATGGTGCAGATAGTCACCCACTATTATGGTAGTCGAGCTCCCACCTTTTCGACTAAGTTTTAGTAGCATAAACTTTATAATTTTCTAACTTCAATTGAGAGCAAACCTATATTGAAATAAAATTTCAACTCATTAAGCAATGGATGAATTATTTCTGTAGTTTAATGTTGTAACAAAATTACTTATTAGTACCTTCTTATCCAATAAACTATTCTAGCAGCAACATGTTATCGTAGGCAGAAGTAAAACAAATTAATTCTTTTTGTTTGTTAATACAAATTTAGCCAAAAGCTTGTTATTTATTTTGAGAAACCGAAATTCAATCTCATTACTTTTAAGTTGTTTTTAAATTGTAAGAAAAAATGTGTTTAAATTTCGTTTTCTATTAAAACTTCATATTAAATTAGAAAAATAATAGTTATGAAATTAACCATTGTGGTGCAATAGTTCAAGTTGAGAAACAAATATTAAATGACGATGAATGGTGTTCCGCTTAAGTATGAAACATAGAACGCAGTAAAGAAAATGTAAGCACTTAACCCATAGTGTTGACCTTAAAAAAAGAAAATAAAAAATGTTATTTTTCAAACGCAAAAAAAATAAATTAAAAACTTACAATATCATCAATTTTCAAGATTGAACGAATTGTCTCTGTAGCCAAAGAAATCGCCGAAATACTGACTAATAGGGGCTGCACAACATTTTCAGCATAAATATCTGTAATGGCACCTTTGCGCACATTAATACCAGCATTCTTTTCGCCTTGAGCATGACGATTCCTTAGCTCAGTCACTGTTGCAATTGGATTAAGGCCAGCATTCTCAGCCAATGTTGATGGAATAACTTCAAGTGCATCGGCAAAGGCACGGAAACAATATGCGTCAACACCTTCAACAGTTTGTGAATGTGCAGCCAATTGTAAAGCCATTTCAATTTCGGGTGCACCGCCACCAACAATTTGTGCACGTTGCTTTACCAAACAACGTACAACACAGAGTGCATCATGTAAAGAGCGTGCTGCTTCCTCTAGTACAAGTTTGTTCGAACCACGACAAATAATAGAAATAGTGCGTCCAGGATTTTGTATGCCAGTGATCTTAACAAATTTATTGGAGCCACTAGCAACTTCTTCAACTAAGTCTGCATTTACGAGACTCTCAGCGACAAAATGATCAAGTGAGGCGATTGGACGGCAATTGAGTGTTTTACAGACAAACTCAATATCTTCACGATCTATATCCTTGACAACAAGACATTTGATTTTATCGAGAAAATGTTGTGCCAAATCAGATACAGCGTCTCTGAAATAGGAGAAAAAAGTGTTAATCCCATATTATTTCGAACCAAGTCTGCAACCTCTATACCTCAAAATCGATTTTTGCACCAACAAAACATTACATCCTGCCTTCTTAATCTGCTTTACAATATTTAAAATATAAGAACGTTCCTCCTTAAGCACACGATCCATAGCAGCATAGTCCGAAACAATAACACTGTGATCCATCTAGAATATTAAATTTTTTATTGTATAAATCAATTTTAAGATCTAAAAATCTACTCACATCTGTCTTTGGTGGCGAAATACAAAATTGAATCAAACCAATTTTTGCCTTTTCAATACGCTTTGGCGCATTTGTGCCAGCAGAACGCATAGTAAACACCAAACCCTCAACTAAAGCAGTATCTTCAACAGTGCCACCTAAACTTTGAATAACTTTGACATTTTTCAAATCAACAGCACCCTCCTTGCCGGGCTCTGTTATTTTTAAGACAGCATCTACAGCAATTGGAGCCAAAAGACTGCTCTGTTGTGAAACCACTTTTGAATTTAACGAAGTGGAAGCGCTATTGATCAAAGCATCACGATCGTTTAATTCAATTGGTGTTGACATCTCAGTTAAGATTTCAATGGCTTTATTCGAACAACGCTGGAATGAGTCGGAAATTGCTGTTGGATGAAGACCTTTATGCAATAATTTTTCGCATGCTTCCAACAATGCACCAGCAATTACAACAACTGAGGTGGTACCGTCGCCAGCTTCAACATCTTGGGCGCGTGAAAGTTCTACAAGCATTTTAGCAGCAGGATGCAAGACATTCATTTGTTTCAAAATGGTAGCACCATCATTAGTAATTGATACTTCACCATTGCCGGATTGAATCATTTTGTCCATGCCGCGTGGGCCTAAACTGGTGCGAATAGCATCAGAAACAGCTGAAAATATAAAAAAAAGTGTAAATTTACTTCTGGAATATTTGATAAATGAAATTTGAACAAGATCTAAATAAAAAGATAGTAAAATATCTGGCAAATATATGTTAAAAGCCGATGCTTGGGGTTGTCAAGTTTTGTGTTTTTTATGAGACATATCTGATTTTCCAGTCTCCGGAACTACATATATCCACGTGACGCTTTTTTATGATATAATTGTTCTGAAGATTTAGAAAAATATTTAACTTAAAAAAAAATTTGCACCTTAAGAAACCTATGCCATAAATGTTGCTGCTTTACACCCACTGTTATGACGTCATTTTACAAAAAAATTGCTCATCGTAGTAACTTTAGCAAATTAAATTTGATTTTCCGAAATTAATTAATCCAAAAAAGCACCTTATCGATTTTGCATTTAAAATACATCACATGATTCATGGAACACATGTTCCAAAACAAGAGAACATTCGAGACATTGCCGGCGGGCAGCAACAAATTCAGACATCCCTTCACTCCTCTCTTTCTAACAAAAAATTTATCATCACTTGTTTACTGATACAACTGTTAAGAAAAATCCACTTTTTTAAACAATTCCTGCTATATTTTTAACAACCAGCGAAACCTCTTTTCACAATTTAAGGAAATTGACGAAATTATAAAATTAATTGTATTTTCTTTCATATATTTGCCATTTTTTCACATTACAAACCTTTTGCTGCCTGAATATTCGATAAGCGAACATCAGCCGGTTTGGATTTATCTTTGAATGCCATGCCTTTGGGCCTTCCAGCTGCGATTGTCGTTTTTGGTGCCATTATAACTTTTAGTTATTAATTTCGTTTACTTTTTTATAAATTAAAACTGCTTTAATTAAGATTATTATGGATTTAAATTCTATTCGATTGAATGTAGAACTTTCACGGACGTTGAAGAAGGAATTTTTCACACATTGACATTTGTCATTTTGACGTTTCATTTAAGCACCACTGAGGTGTAACTGTGGTGAATAAGTTAAGAAGCCGAATGAATGATTTGCTAATGAGGGACCAAAAATGTCAACGGAAAATAATTTTACTTGCTATGAATTTAGGAGACAATCTGCTTGGAATGTAAAAAAAATACAAGAAAATATATTCCTAAAAATTTCTGCCTGCGGAAATTGGTTCCATTTAGTAGCAGTGTTTTACTAAATTGCTGGCTGCTGTTTAAATATCAACACAAGCAAAGCATTAACTCAAAGTTTGAAACTTACGCAATTCACAGTTCATTGTAAATTGGCAAATAAATTAAAAAGTTCTAACTTTACAATAGTTTACGAGGTGGTAACTTGTGTTGTTATTGTTTCCCATATAAACGCAAATTAGGAAAGTCTGAGAGACAAATTCTCGTCCATTCTCCTCTGTGATTTTCGTTTCGGGTTTGCAACATATGACAATTTTTTTACCTCGTCATTTTCATTTTTCCCCTCTTGCCCACAAACAAGGAAACTTTACGGCAAGACTTTCCTCGCGTAAACGTTGACATAGGAAAAAGAGAGTGACAAAAACCAAAATTTGTAAAGTCAAAGAACGAAGGAGAATTTCCGAGTATGGCAAATTCCATGGTGTAATAACCAAGGTGGCGTACTTAAAAACGAAATTCTCAAAAGTTTGGGTTTCTTGTCCTTCATTGTCTTGTTTCGTAATTTTTTTTGACACTTCGGTGTTTTGATTAATTGGCCCGTTCAGCAACTTCAGTATTTTTGAAGCGCTTTAAACAACTTTTTACTGAGAGGTTGAGTTTCAAAATTCTGATGCGAACAAAAAACTACGCTAAATAATGTAGCAGGCTTTAATATGATAGCAATAAGTCTTTTTTGTTTTTGCAATAACTACTACTAATAACGACTAAATTTTTAAGATTTAAAGTAGTTTGCAGCTATCGTTCAGAAAATGTTCAAGATCTTACGCCTAAGCGCTGCAATTTATCAAAGCGCTTAAGTTTTCTGAATGGGCAATTGAAATGTTATGAATGTCAAAACTACAGCAAATAGGATGACAGATGATTGAAAATCGAGGCTCTCCCTAATTACTCCACCTTGGTTATTACACCATGTACTCAACCCCATTTTTACGCAATCAAATCTCTTTTACGATGTACGTACGTCAAATTTTTGTTTCTTATCAATTTCTAGTGAAGATGCTTTGTTAATAAATATTCAACATTCAAAAATTTGTGTCAAAAATCATTCAATTCAGTTGAAACACTTATGTCAATAAACACACAGTAGTGTCATGCTCTCTGCTTGCGGTCTTCATTACTAATTTTTTTGTATTTTGTTGCGAACAAATTATTTTGTGTGAATTAAAAAATAAAAATTAAAAATTCATAAATAAAAAAGCAAAACCAAATAAAAATTATTTGCGACTTTTGGAAAAATTTCCTTTCTCTAAGACAAAAGGTTTGAATTTGGTCTTTTAAGCGGAAAACTAGCTACGCCGAGGAGGAAGAAACAAGGTTAGTTTTCAGAGAAAAATCGATTTTAAATTTTATAAAATTTTTGTGATCTGTGAATAAAAACAGGGCTTAAGTTTACTTTAGCTGACATTCTCCAAATCAATTTCTTTTTTTAGGGGTGATAGAAGGTGAAAAATAAAAAAATATAAAAATTTCAAAAAAAGTCGCTCGGATCTAGTATCGGAGATATAGACATCGGAAGTTGCGGATATAGCTTTTGGAAAAATGGTTATAAGTTGGGAACCCCTGAATGGATTTCAAAAAAATGGGTGTCATAAGATAGATAATTTAATGGCCTACAATAATGGTGCGTAAAGTTTTGAAATTTGACCCATATTTTTGGAGATATTACGATTTTTGTGAAATTTCGACCAATTTTTTTTTGAAAAAACATTTTTTTTTCCAAAAAATGTGTTAATGACCTGAAACTTTTTTAGCATTTTAAGAAAGCTTATTTTATTCCCTTTAAAATGGTATATAGCTTGTTTTAAATTTTTGCCTATTTACCCCCTTTTTTGCCGGAAAATAAAAAAAAATATGCAATAAATTCTTATGAAAAGTCTCTATTTATGGACAAAAACAATAAAAAACCAACAACAACAACAACAACAATTATTGTAAGACCATTTTCATTTTAAAACTTAAAAATTTTTATTAAAAATCGCGCGCGCGATTTTTAATAAAAATTTTTCGCCTGCGGCGCTTTTTTCCTTCAACATAACCTAACATTTTAAAAAATTTTTAATTTATATGATAACCATATTATTTTATTATGAGAATCGTTTAAATAATAATAGTTGTAGGTGTACTAATCGTTGTTGTTGTTGTTTTCCACTGTTTTTGCCCACAAAAACATAGTTTTCATAAGAATTCATTGAATATTTTTTTTTGATTTTCCTTAAAAAGGGGCTAAATTCACAAAAATTTACAAAAAACTATATACCATTTTAAAGGGAATAAAATAAGGTTTCTTAAAATGCTAAAAAAGTTTTAGGTCATTAACACATTTTTTGAAAAAAAAAATGTTTTTTCAAAAAAAAATTGGTCGAAATTTCACAAAAATCGTAATATCTCCAAAAATATGGGTCAAATTTCAAAACTTTACTCACCATTATTGTAGACCATTAAATTATCTATCTTATGACACTCATTTTTTTGAAATCCATTCAGGGGTTCCCAACTTATAACCATTTTTATAAAAGATATATCCGGAACTTCCGATGTCTATATCTCCGATACTAGATCCGAGCGACTTTTTTTGATAATTTTATATTTTTTTGTTTTTAACCCCCTTTTAGGAAAAAAAAAATAAATAAAATTGGACAATGTCAGCTAAAGTAAACCTGTTCCAACAGGGCTTAAGTTTACTTTAGCTGACATTCTCCAAATCAATTTCTTTTTTTAGGGGTGATAGAAGGTGAAAAATAAAAAAATATAAAAATTTCAAAAAAAGTCGCTCGGATCTAGTATCGGAGATATAGACATCGGAAGTTGCGGATATAGCTTTTGGAAAAATGGTTATAAGTTGGGAACCCCTGAATGGATTTCAAAAAAATGGGTGTCATAAGATAGATAATTTAATGGCCTACAATAATGGTGCGTAAAGTTTTGAAATTTGACCCATATTTTTGGAGATATTACGATTTTTGTGAAATTTCGACCAATTTTTTTTTGAAAAAACATTTTTTTTTCCAAAAAATGTGTTAATGACCTGAAACTTTTTTAGCATTTTAAGAAAGCTTATTTTATTCCCTTTAAAATGGTATATAGCTTGTTTTAAATTTTTGCCTATTTACCCCCTTTTTTGCCGGAAAATAAAAAAAAATATGCAATAAATTCTTATGAAAAGTCTCTATTTATGGACAAAAACAATAAAAAACCAACAACAACAACAACAACAATTATTGTAAGACCATTTTCATTTTAAAACTTAAAAATTTTTATTAAAAATCGCGCGCGCGATTTTTAATAAAAATTTTTCGCCTGCGGCGCTTTTTTCCTTCAACATAACCTAACATTTTAAAAAATTTTTAATTTATATGATAACCATATTATTTTATTATGAGAATCGTTTAAATAATAATAGTTGTAGGTGTACTAATCGTTGTTGTTGTTGTTTTCCACTGTTTTTGCCCACAAAAACATAGTTTTCATAAGAATTCATTGAATATTTTTTTTTGATTTTCCTTAAAAAGGGGCTAAATTCACAAAAATTTACAAAAAACTATATACCATTTTAAAGGGAATAAAATAAGGTTTCTTAAAATGCTAAAAAAGTTTTAGGTCATTAACACATTTTTTGAAAAAAAAAATGTTTTTTCAAAAAAAAATTGGTCGAAATTTCACAAAAATCGTAATATCTCCAAAAATATGGGTCAAATTTCAAAACTTTACTCACCATTATTGTAGACCATTAAATTATCTATCTTATGACACTCATTTTTTTGAAATCCATTCAGGGGTTCCCAACTTATAACCATTTTTATAAAAGATATATCCGGAACTTCCGATGTCTATATCTCCGATACTAGATCCGAGCGACTTTTTTTGATAATTTTATATTTTTTTGTTTTTAACCCCCTTTTAGGAAAAAAAAAATAAATAAAATTGGACAATGTCAGCTAAAGTAAACCTGTTCCAAAAACAGTTAATAAGATTTTTTACAAGTTTAAGTGTAAATTTAAGGCAACTGTTATGTAATAAGAGTTTATTAACTTGGTAAATACTACCGTCGCAGAACAGCGTTAATATAAAATCAGTAGAGTCCCATATTCAGCGTACTTTGCATTTAAATACATTGATGCTTTAATTGCACTTGCAACCTACTATTGCTTTTCGTTGAAGAGAATTCGGGAAATAAAAAAGACACAATGAACCCAATAAACATTTGCACAAATGGTCTTAAGCTGAATGAATAAGTCAGAGTAGGTTATTTCTCCGATTCCAACGTAATTAAATGTATTCAATCAAATAACCAGCTGATTGTAGCTTTTTAAAGCTGTGATTGTTGGGATTCATATGGCAGTGATAAGGAATTTACTTTATTGTCGATATTTCAGCAGCTGAAAGAACTCTTTATCTTCAGTACTTTGTCGCATATCCATAGATGTTTGCTAAGTTGATAGTGATGAAGATTGATGTTCTTAAGCGTTACTCGCGTTTTTGTACTGATTAACTACTTAAACACAGCTCTAATAGAAAAACTCGAGTCTTTAGTATGTATGTTTAAGTTGGTTTTGTTTACATTCACGATTCTCAGCAGAATTTCTTCAACTCTTTTTTTCAACTATCTCAGCAAAAATTTTAAGCTAGAATCTGAATACATAAAGTATTTGAACAGAACTGTGTCTAACCTTTTGTTTAAAACTGTTTTTAACTTAGTACTCCACTTTATTATGACTCGAAATTAAAATCAACTAAAAATATGCGGCATTATGTGTAGCGTTTGAAAAAAAAATAAACAGGTACAACAGTTTATAAAGATATTTCGCTTAGGTTTTTTCTATAGCCACACTGTGGAAGATCCTGGTAATTAAACTATTTCTGTTTGTTTTAATAGTAATGAGAATAGCTTTAATATCGCAAATTGTTTTCATTGATGCAATATATAAATTTATAATATAAGCAAATTAATAATTTTGCAGAGCCGGTCTTAGGTTATGCGATGCCCTATGCATCCAGTAGGTGCTAGGCCCAAATATTAAAATGAAGTCACATAATAAAAACAAATACAGTGATGAAACAACAGACATTGATCGCTGCTTTGGCTCTGCTTTAATTTTTTCTTTTTAATACAACGCCAAATAGTTTTGTTCTTCACCTTCTATCGTATATTTTTTTTATGAACGGAAAACGAAAAAAAATGTTGGTATTAGCATCTACTGGCCATAAATCCGGCTCTGATTTTGAAACAGAAGTTCTGTCGAATACTGTAATGCCTCCTAGTGGTCAGTAGCAGAATTATTATTATTATTCACGTTTAGATTTGGATTGTAAGCACACCAGGTATTAAAATTTGAAAAACTTTTTGCTATAAAATTTAAGAAATTATAATTTTACCTTTCATAAGAAAAGTTGACTAAACTATTCCTAAGCGAGATATACTTAAACAATCCATGCGTCTTGTATCATGCTATGTGTATGTAGCATATAATAAATATAATATTTTCAAACGCCAAAATTTTGTTAACAATGACGATTACATATATTTGAGAATATAATAAAATTTGTTGTTATTGCATGTGAGTTTTAATATGAATTTTTTGCAATGACACTTGCAATACATTAGGTTAATCTTAAATTTTTCGTTTTTACTCTGTGCCACACGATGACTACATATGCGCTGACTCGCTAATCATGTCAGTAACTTGCTAATTTCATTTATTTTCATCTTACTATAGTTGCTGCATCAAAAACAACACTAACAATTACACCAAAAATATGTCCTACAGACTTGGTTCAGTTCAGATTTCTAAGTGGCAACTTGCATTGCTCATCGGTACACCATTAGCCGTCGGCCTTGGAATTTATGTTTACAAGAAATCAAAGGCAAAAGCGACTGGTAGTAATGTTGCCGGTGGTGGTGAAGTGCTCACTTCTAAAAATCAAAAGAAAACAAATCAAGAACTAAAAGCAAAGAAATCACTTTCCATTGATGGCACTACTGAAGACAAAGAGTTGGAACGTAAAAAGAAGACCGCCGAGTTAGAGAGCGAAAAATTATCACCTCTTAAGGAGGCTACCATGTACAAAAATGAAGGAAATATCTGTTATCGTAATGGTAAATTTGACGAAGCTATCAGTTTCTATGATAAAGCTATTGATAAATGTCCACCTGAAAGTAAGACGGATATGGCAATATTTTATCAAAATCGCGCTGCTTCCTATGAAATGTTAAAGAAATGGAATAAAGTCAAAGAGGATTGCACCAAGTCGCTGCAGTACAATTCGCGTTATGCCAAGGCGTACTTTAGGCGTGCCAAAGCTTTTGAAGCCACCAATGAAATACTCGAATGTTTGGATGATGTTACCGCAACTTGTATTCTTGAAATGTTTCAAAACAATAATACAATTATGTACGCAGATCGCATTCTTAAACAGACAGGACGTGAGGATGCAGATCGTGGTATTAAGCTACGCTCATCGGTGCTACCATCGAAGAATTTTGTGCGCACTTATTTGCGTTCATTTGTCGCAGATCCATTGCAGTTGCGTTCAGTACCACAGGCGGAAAATGGTAAAGGTTTTGTACGTGCCAAAATAGCTTTGGAAGCTGAACGTTACGATGATATTATTCCCGCGTGCACTGAAGAAATCGAATCGTCAGAGGCCGAGTCACAGTATAAGTCGGAAGCGCTGCTTTTGCGTGGCACATTTCAATTATTATCTGGTTGTTTTAATGAAGCCCGACAGGATTTGGATGCTGTCATAAATAATGGTGAGTAATGATTTTTGATGGATATTGATATGCACATACATGTGTACTTTTTATTCGTTCCCACTAAAAAACTTTTCCCCAAAATTTTTAATCAAATAATACACCAAAGGTAAGGCCTGTAGTGGGACAAAATATACCGGTTGTATAATTTTTCAATTTCTTTAATTAGTCCACAAAAGTCAAGCGATTTCTTTATTAATTCTAAAACTACTTTTCGTTTTTTCATTAAGCTTTTTTTGAAGTTTATTTGAAAAAATAACTTATTATTATTATTTATAACTAACAATTTAAAATATAAGTTAATCAGCCCGAGCTACAAGGGCCTTCAGCTATAACTTTTTTTAACAGTTCATTTGGAAAAAAAAACTTTATTCTCTAAAAGAATGAGCTATAAACAAAAACGAAATCGAACAGATAACAGACATGCAGCGTTTTATGTGACCTATCACCTCCAAAATCTGTCGAAAATTTCCCAAATATACAAAATAGCATTTAATAATAATATATGCAGTTTACAACTTAAAGTTTCTTGAGTTGAGCTAAATGTAAAAACTACCAATGCAACCTCCAAAAAACAGGCGCTCATGGTTTGTCAAATTATAGCACGTAAAGTCACAGTACAAGCAAAATAATTTTTTAATATTTTTTTTTTAAATAAAACAGCTAACAGATTTTCAATATATGATTATTTTGTTTACTATTTTTTAGCTGCTGCTGATCCTGAATTACGCTCAAATGCGCTTATCAAACGTGCCTCTTTGCACATGCAACTCGAAAACAAGGATTTAGGTTTGGATGATTTCGTAGAAGCTCAGCGCATACAACCTGATAATGCTGACATCTACCACCAGCGTGCACAAATTTTCATACTTATTGACCAATTGCCGGAAGCGCTTAAAGAATTTGAATTAGCTGTTAAGTTGGCGCCCAATAATGCAATGGCTTATGTACAGAAATGTTATGCTGAATACAGACTTGCACTGATATCACAAGATCAAATGCGTCTCATTATAGTAATGAATGAATTTAAAAATGCTGTTGAAAAGTTCCCCGATTGCGTAGAGTGCTACAGTCTAATGGCACAAGTGCTAAGCGATCAACAACAATTTGATCAGGCTGATCAATTCTTTGAAAAGGCGATAAAACTTGCTCCTGAAAATGCTTCACTATATGTACATCGGGGCATTATGCTGTTGCAGTGGAAGGGCGATATTGAAAAGGCTGTTCAATACATGAATCGGGCACTTGAGGTTGATGACAAATGCGAGCTGGCTTATGAAACACTTGGTACAGTTGAAGTGCAGCGAGCTAACTTAGATCGTGCAGTTGAACTTTTTGAAAGTGCAATCAAACTGGCAAAGAGTCGAACAGAAATGTGTCATCTGTATGCGCTCCGAAATGCTGCTGTGGCACAAATAAATGTGACACGAAAGTTAGGTATTGATATGTCGACAATATCGGCGCTGGCGCAATCGGGTATGATGCCAACGGCAGCGGTAGCAAACTAGATTAAGACTTCGGAGTTGTTTAGTTCTAATGTTAAGAAAATCATACGCCTCTACGCCATAAAATGTTATTTTCTTCTATTTTATGAACATTAGAAAAAAGGAAGATTAAGCATGTGTTATATTAACATATTATTGAAAAAGTTTTATTGAATTATAGAATTATAATGATAATAGATCAGAATTTTATTGTTCAGTAAAATTTTTGCAATTTACGTCAGTTTTTCACTGCTTCCGTTATAGATGATTTGCTTTTATACAAATTTTACTTTCTCTAACTTATTGTCATTGTCATCTGCCTCTTGAAAATTTCGATTGTCTTTATATTTTGTTATAAAAATTCTTTGTTAGGGGCTAAGCCGAGCTGTTGTCAGATCAGAATAATATCATTGTTAATATTAGCGAAAATTTTGAAGATACCATAAATGTTCCTTTTGAAACAATTATTCGTTATGTTTTCAAAATCAACTTTGTATTTCTAATTTAGTTTGTAAATTAGACATAAAAGACTTAATATTCCTATCAAATGAAACAATGTAATTCAAAATAAAAAATGTTAAACATAATATATTAAATATTTTATAAAATAATATAAGTCCATCGTTCATCGGAATATGGACCTAACCTTCCCAGATAAAATTTGTCAAGTGCAAAATTGAGAAGAGTCTAGAATCTACATTTTTGGGTTGCAATTGATTGGTTTAGCTAATTTAATGTAGTTTTCAATACATGGTTTTTTTTTGATATACCTACTATCGAAACATAGCCAATATAAAAACAGACGAAGGTCTATTTTTTGATGTAAGTATTAAGTCAAAAAACCGTTAATAATTGAAAACGCAATAACTTTGAAACGATTCGAGCTAGAAAATAGCATCGTTTTCATCAAATAGATTTTCTTCGACTTAGAACATTCTCTACCTAAAACTCAGTTTTGAAGAAATCAAAAGATAATGTGTAATTTTCTAATTTGTTTTACATGATGCACCTTCAAACAAGCTTCTTGTGATTGAAAATGGGTGAAATCGGTTCACGGAGACGCCTACCATCTATACAAAAATTATCTTACGGTACGGCTTTACACTGTGCGAAACGAAACGTATTTCATTGCGATAAAATCATCGGTATAAACAAAATGAGCTTAAGGGCCTTCGGGAGTTTTTCGAAAAATAAAAAAACATATTTTATAATTTTTATTTTGAAACTGCGTTTTACCTTAAACCAAAATTAGATCAACATTATTAAAGTATAACTATACAAAATTTATCCCTGAAATTTTGGTCCAAAAATTTTCGTCGATAAGTTAGAAAAGTGCAATGCCGTGAACGACCTCAAAATTTGCGGTGAGCAAGATATCTGGAGACTGGTAAAATAACCGAAAAAAAAATAAAATAATTTTCGGTTAAGCAAATATTTCTTGGGCGATTCTTGGGTTAAACTAGATTTTCTCAGTCACCTAAGATTTTTTAAAGTTCTTTAGTTTCTATATATAGTAACAGTTTCTTTCAGATCAATATACATAAGTCGGAAAATACAATTAAAACAAATTAGGACTATAGCGGCAGTTGCACAGAACATCTGATGTTTTTCGGTACTATTCGATACTTTTTGACTTCTATCTATGCATGGTATCAAAAACTATGCAATATACAGTTTTTCTTATTAGTCTAACTACTTAATTCAGTCTGTACAAAGCTAGGCTGAACAATTGTGCCAATTCTGTAAAATATATAAACAGATTTATTATTGTATCAAAATTTTCCACAAAACAATTAGATAGCTTTAACTTTTCCTATAATTTTATGATATAGTTTTTTTATAAATAAAAAAGTTCTGTATTATGAAATTTTAGGCTTGTAAATAAATGGTTTATTTTGATGCAGAAACTTTCATATGTTACATTACAAATTTAAAAATGAGCCATAGTATAAAATAAGAACTATTGTTTTTAATTTTCCTTCTAAGCAGGCTTATCCCATTCTTGAACTTCTCCAGTGCCCCATATAGCAAAGGCTACTGCAGTAAGGCTGAGTATTATTAGAGCTAACCAAAAAACCATAAGCCATTCCTCCATTGTTGTCTAAAAATAAAACAAAAAGTTCAATTTACATTCAACGGGAACTAATTCATTCTTATATGATTCAAAACTCAGCAAAAGAATCTGGTTAATGTATCCAAAACTTCATCAAATCTCAGGTCAATATTTTCTTACTTGATGAACGTTTGTTAGTCTAACATGGGAATCAGGTGTCCTGATAATTTTCTCAAAAATCGTACCCGTATTTTGTTTTTAAATTTTTAATTAAATCTATTTTGCTGCTAGTTAGCAGTATATTGATCAGATAAGGCAAAATATGTATGTATCTGTTCGGTGATTGCACTAAAGTCCGAGAGATATATCCGCTTAGGGTACTCTAGAGCTGTCACCGAAGCTCTTCAGCTTTTATCAAGTACCTATCCAAAAAATTGCACCAAATTTTTGCCTGTTACCACTCTAGGCAAACCGTGAGACTTATGTTTTAACTGAGATCTGATCACTAGCACAATGCCACTTACGTTTGGTGTCATCACTCCAACTAACATAGGTGCTAAGTAACCTGTTATTGAACCAATACCATTTGTAATTGACATCAAGATGCCTGCGTAGTTGGGACTCATATCAAGCGGTGTTAACTTCATGCCACAGTAGTATGGGCCCATTAAAAATAGAGACACACTAAAAAGTCCAACAACCAATAACTTATCACAACCCGCATAGGCAGCAGCTACCATGAAGATTGCTGGTCCAAATGCAGGTAAACTTAATCAAAAGAAAGAAAAAAGAAGATTTATTAAATAATTGTAACCACCTATGATCTATGATCGCAAAGCAAAACAGCATAAGTTCTTAGGTTAAACAAAGTACTTATTCTGTTTTGTCTTTTGATCATAGATTGACTTATGCTGTTTTGCCTTGGGACCACATATTGTTAGGGAAAATAATGCACCTTGGACTAAACGCACCTTGACAAATTTTAACTAACTAGTAACTTAGTAGCCAAAACATCAAAGGATACTAATTCAAAATAAATTTTCATAAGTCTCAATCGAACTGTGCCTGGAGAGCAAAACATGAAATCGAACCATGATGCATGACCTTCCCCTACTTATATAAGTAATAGGGGCTATTAAGAAATAAATTTTTGGTTGACGCCTTCTAAGGACTCTAAAGAACGAAGTATTCACATATCTTGTCTCTATAGGAAATATGACAATTTTATTGTTAGATAGGCAATCGTTTGCTTCATTTTACAGACTAATGATTTCACAAATCTTTACTCTTTTTATTGTCAATTACTCGCGTTTTAGGCTGCGACAACAAAAGTTTATTTTTTTACGACAAGCCTTATGTAGATAATATTTACCAATTAAAGTCATTAATTTGCGTACATTTGTTACGCTCATCCAATGATGTTTTATAAGCGCATCACCAATGAATCCCGCTGCTATTGATGAAACCCACATAGATATGAAAGGAAAAGATGAAAAAATTCCATTGTGCTTGACAGCGAACTGTAAAACATCATTCATATATTTCGGCAGATCAATGGCCATTACAAAGAATCCCCAATCGTGACCAATTTGACAAACAACTAAGGCCCACATAGGCGCACTCGTTCCTATAGCTTTCCATGGAATAGCTTTGGTACTATCCCGCTTTAGCGTGCCTATTTCTTCCAGAAGATAGTCCTTTTCACTCGGCCTTATATACGGATGTGTAAATGGATCATTGAATCACATGAAGGTCTAGAATTGATATAATGTGAATATAAATTAAATAATTAAATAACTGGAAACAAAAAATTTACAAGCTTAGCTCACAAAAAATATAAACCATAAGACTCCACTAATACCGAAAACATAAAACACCATTGGCCACTCGTAAGCATCTAGTAAGAGTCCAGATATTGTTTGACCTAATACTTGTGCAAGTATACCACCGCTAAGTACAAGAGCACTTAATTTTCCTCGTTCTTTCAACGGCACCCAACGTGATAATAATGTACTCAGTGCTGGAAACGTTTTGTCCTCACCAAGGCCCATAAGAATACGTAGTACAATCAGTGCGACAGATCCTCCGACTTTTATACACATTGGTGTTATAAGTGTAAAAATTGCTGTTGCAAAAAGGCCCAATCTTAAGACCCATTTGCCACCCAAGAGATCAGCTTATATGCCAGCAGGAAGATGTGATACTATGTAGCCAAGATAAAATGCACCTTAAATGTGACCTTGAAGTTCTTGATCCCAGTCGTAATCTCCATGCTTGAAAAATAAATAAATGTAAGACTATACATATGGACAAGGTGACGTAAAAGTCATTATCCTATCGGAAGACGCTCTCATCTTTTGCAAATGACGTCTAACGTCATCGCAACTTTAACATTTACGAAGTTAACACGTGACATATTTTATTAAGTACATTATTACCTACTTTTGAAATTTTAATTTCATCTTCAGTCTCTTTTGGAAAAGCAGCATGAGATTCAACCTCCGCTTTTGTGTAATTCCGTTCTGAACCATTTGTGTTAAGGTTACACTCAAACAATTACGCATTGTGTAAGCATTCATTACCGATAGCAAACCCATAAACGCCATAATATAACGTTGAGGTATTGGGATAACTGAAAAATAGAAAAAAAAAAAACTTAATTGAAGGCAACCAACCAGTTTCGGGAAGGTTCCGGACTTAGGTTTGAACTATATTATATAATTTTCTTATTTTTTATAAATGTAAATAGATATTATTACGTTTGAGATTCGAATTATTCTTCATAATATTGCGCTATTTATGGTTCTCACATTATCAAACTTGCCCACTTCTCAGAATTGTGTGAAGACGACTCCATTGATTAGCTAGCTCAACTATCGGTCTGTAGGAATTTCGATTACGGGAAGGACAAGTGGTTAATTTGATCATATTCAACACAAAGGTTGTATCTTCACGAACACGCCTACCGTCAAATTTCATAAAAATGCTAGTATTGGTTCCGAGAGGCACTAAACAGAAAGATGGCGCATAGGGGCGTACCCATACTTTAATGTTGCCCAATTCAATATGTGAACGTTATGTGACGTGGTGGAAAAAATTCCCTTTCTATTAAAATTTTAAGACTTTAGGTATTTAGTTTTTGATGACAAAACCTCTTAACACTTTACTAGTTTTTCAATCCTCATCAAATGAAGCACGTTATGAAATTCAAATTAAAAAAAATTTCCTCCGACCCGACAATCCGATCAAAGAGTTAACAAAGGGTTCAAACGTTCTTAAAGAAATACTGTATTGCTTAATCAATTCAAAGGTTCACACGCGGTCGAATGCAACAGTTGATCAAGATGTAACCTTCACTGGATTGGAAACAGCAACAAATATAAGATAAAATACTCACGTTTTGACAGCTTTATTCCCCATTCTGGTTGTTCATATGTCGAAATATTAGAATTTATTTATAACAGTATTCCAGGGGATTATATTGCAATTTAGAGAAAACAAAATGACAAAATTTGACGAAATTATACTTCAAAACTAACACGTCGTTGTAAGTGTACTCAATTTTTATTTTATTTACTATGTACATATCGCTCACTTACTTCAAGACTGGCATAACTCAAAAAACATAAAGTGGGAGAAAAACGCATTTAAAGTTTTCAATAAGTTGCTTTTTGTATGAAAATCATGAAAAGTATGTCTACACAAACTCTTCTCACAAAACAAGTTTATGAGATACTTTCCTGATTTTTTCACACAAAATAAAACATGAAATGGCTAATATTTCTGCATCATTAACTCAAAAATCACGTTATGCCAGTCTTGAAGTGAGTGAGCGATATGTGGCTCCGAACAATTTGTATTGCGCCAGAGTACTTATTGGGTATTTACGCTTCAAAGTGAAATTAAAGAGTGCAGTGCTGTACCGGGAGAGTGAATGGCCTGGAACGGAAGTAGAATTTGTATTTTTTTTTTCTTTATTTTAAAAACTATGTATCTCAACAATTTTTTTGTTAAATCCTGTTATTTTTATCGAACGTTTTCTAAACGATTCCTCACATACCAATACCTAACTGATATGCCAACAAAAGATCTTGTCGGAAATTAACATTTCCTAAAGCTAACTAAAATACTTACAAATCGTTGGAGCCAGAATTTTTAAAAAAGATTTTCAACAAAAATACAAATAGTAATAAAAATATAATTTGGACAAAACTAGGCTGAACAAATGTGTCCATTCTGTGAAATTTCGTATGTAGCAGATTTAGTATCATAATTTTCCATAAAAAAATTTATATAGCTATAACTTTTCATATAATTTTATGATATAGTTTTTTTATAAATAAAAAAGTTCTGGATGATGGAACTTTAGGCTTGTAAATAAATGGTTTATTTTGATGCAGAAATTTACATATGTTACATTACAAATTTAAAAATGAGCCATAGTATGAAATAAAAATATTGATTTTAACTTTCCTTCGAAGCAGGCTTATCCCATTCTTGAACTTCTCCAGAACCCCATATAACAAAGGCTACTGCAGAAAGGCAGAGTATTATTAGAGCCAACCAAAAAACCATACGCCATTCGTCCATTGTTGTCTAAAAATAAAACAAAAAATTCAATTTACATTCAACGGGAACTAATTCTTTCTTATATGCTTCAAAACTCAGCAAAAGAATCTGGTTAATGTAACCAAAACTTCACCAAATCTCGGGTTAAAATTTTTTAACCTGATGAACGTTTGTTAGTCTTACATGGAAATCAGGTGTCCTAAGAACTTTCTCAAAAATCGTACCAGTATTTTGTTTTTCCATTTTTTAGCAATTTTTAAGCTTTTAAGCTACACTTAATTGCAACTTAATAAATTGCACCAAATTTTTGCCTGTTACCACTCTAGGCAAACCGTGAGACTTATGTTTTAACTGAGATCTTATAACTAGCACAATGCCACTTACGTTTGGTGTCATCACTCCAACTAACATAGGTGCTAAGTAACCAGTTATCGAACCAATACCATTTGTAATTGACATCAAGATGCCTGCGTAGTTGGGACTCATATCAAGCGGTGTTAACTTCATGCCACAGTAGTATGGGCCCATTAAAAATAGAGATACACTAAAAAGTCCAACAACCAATAACTTATCACAACCCGCATAGGCAGCAGCTACCATGAAGATTGCTGGTCCAAATGCAGCTAAATGAAATCAAAAGAAAGAAAAAAGAAAATTTATTTAATAATTGTGACCACCTATGATCTATGATCGCAAGGCAAAACAGTATAAGTTCTAAGGTTATACAAAGTACTTTTTCTCTTAGTCTTTTGATCATAGATTGACTTATGCTGTCTTATGCCGTTCCGAATACATTTTCTCTCTCGTGCAAAAACTCGTAATAAAAGGGTGATCCCATTTAAAAACTATATATACATATGTAAGTATCTAGGTATATACTCTTAAAACTTCCCTAGAACCAACCCCTTGTATACGAGCATGCTCAGAATACTAATTTGTGTAATTGTATCTATTGTTTGTCAAAAAATCTAGAATTATTGAAAACTGATCCGAGTTAAATTTCGCAACTTAACGGAACTCGTAGCCAAAACATCAAAGGTTACTAAATACATTTTTCAAAAGTCTCAAATGAACTGAGCAAAACATGAAATCGAACACGATGATACATGACCTTCCCCTACTTATATAAGTAATGGGGGCTGTTAAGAAATAAATTTTTGGATGACGCCTGCTAAGGACTCTAAAGAACGAAGTGCTCACATCTCTTGTCTCTATAGGAAATATGACAATTTTATTGTTAGATAGGCAATCGTTTGCTTCATTTTACAGACTAATGATTTCACTAATCTTTACTTTTAATTACTTTAATTTTTATCTGCGACAACAAAGTTTATTTTTTACGACAACCCTTATATAGATAATATTTACCAATTGCAGTCATTAATTTGCGCACATTTGTTATGCTCATCCAATGATGTTTTATAAGCGCATCACCAATGAATCCCATTGCTATTGATGAAACCCACATAGTCATAAAAGGAAAAGATGAAAAAAGTCCATTGCGCACGACAGTGAACTGTAAAACATCGTTCATATATTTCGGCAGATCAATAGCCATTACAAAGAATCCCCAATCGTGACCAATTTGACAAACAACTAAGGCCCACATAGGCGCACTCGTTCCTATAGCCTTCCATGGAATAGCTGTGGTAGTATGCCGCTGTAGCGTGCCCATTTCTTCCAGAAGATATTCCTTTTCACTCGGCCTTATATACGGATGTGTAAATGGATCACTGAAGCACATAAAGGTCTATTATAATGTGAATATAAATTAAATAATCAAATAAATGGAAACAAAAAATTTACAAGTTTAACTCACAAAAAATATAAACCATATGATTCCACCAATACCGAAAACATAAAACACCATTGGCCACTCGTTGTCATCTAGTATGAGTCCAGATATTGTTTGACCTAATATTTGTCCAAGTATACCACCGCTAAGTACAAGAGAACCTAATTTTCCTCGTTCTTTCATCGGCACCCAACGTGATAATAATGTGCTCAGTGCTGGAAATGTTGTGCCCTCACCAAGGCCCATAAGAACACGTAGTACAATTAGTGCGACAGATCCTCCGAGTCTTATACACATTGGTGTTATAAGTGTAAAAACGGCTGTTGAAAAAATGCCCAAGCTTAAGACCCATTTGCCACCCAAAACATCAGCTAATATGCCACCAGGAAGATGTGATACTATGTAGCCAAGATAAAATGCACCCAAAATGTGACCTTGAAGTTCTTGATCCCAGTCGTAATCTCCATGCTTGAAAAAGGAATATATAAAATTATATATTCATATGTCCTTATGTACAAGGAGGGGTAAGTCATTATCCTACGGAAGATGGACACATACAAATGTAAATGACGTCTAACGTCATCGCAACTTTGTAAATTATAATGAGCAACAAGGCATTTTGCCATCTATGCGGATATAGGAATAAGTAAAGCTATCACTTTGTGTGAACTAATAGTCTGCATGTACATAATGATCAAAACTTGACAAATTGTGCTTTGAGAGAATATGATTTTAGCAAGACTGTGTAACCGCTTAGACAGCTCGCGAGGTAGTGAACATCTTGAAGCAAGTGTTTCATGGTCGCTTAATCTTTCACATTGGCAATTTGCACTGACTTACAAGATTGCCTGATCCGATCATTCCAGACTTCTTTCATGGGTATTTGAAGTTACGAGTCTATGAAAAGAAACTACTTACTGATCTTGCCAGTCCTAAAGAACATCCAACTATGATTGGAGAATTTATTGCCAGATGTTTTGAGATAATTATTGAAATTACTGTGAAACGATCCCGAATGTGCATCAACTCAAGCGACGACCACTTGATCGATATTATCTTTGGGATTTAATAGGATAAACTTAAGCGTCTGAATAAACATAATCAACAAATGTCACTAATTCTTTTTGTTAACATACAACTTCACAGCGTCTTTGGTGGTAAAATCACGATGAAAGTACATTTTAATATGATTATAGTTCCATTGTTACTACGAGATGATCAAAGGTACTGTGAAGTTTATTTCACTTTTATACAAGAGGGAAATCCGTCAAATTATCGGAACTATAAGAGCTCACGGTTGAGGCTTAAAGCAAATGCCATAGCAAATTCCGAGCATTAGATTTAGAAGAGCTATTGACATTCAACTTCGGACTTCAATTCCACTGCAGAGCTTAATCGGAATGGGAACAGGCCGGATTGACTAATATTCCTAATATATGAGAATAATTCATAATAGCATTATTGTATTTGTGAGAAAAAAGAACGCTTAAAGTGCAATCCGACACTTAATTCAGTTCATTCATGAAAAGTCTAAATGCCCCATCACTGCTTTGTACATAAACTGTGAAATCACATTTGTATGGAAAGCTTATGCGACGGAAACGTTAGACCACATTAGATCTTCACAAGATCTCATTAATTTTTAAGGTGACATTCAACAAATTGATAGAGCTGATTTAGTGATTCCATTAAATCAACGCTTTACATGATATTACAGAATTTCTGTTATCCTCTGCACTAAAATTGTTTACCTACTATTGCAATTGTAATTGCATCTTCAGCTTCTTTTGGGCAAACAGCTTGAGATTCAATATCCGCTTTTGTGTAATTCCGCATCTTAACCAATTGTGTTAAGGTTACGCCCAAACAATTACGCATTGTGTAAGCATTCATTATTGATAGCAAACCCATAAATGCCATAATATAACGTTGAGGTATTGGGATAACTGAAAAAAGAAAAAACTTTAATTATAATTTTATAAAAAAGGAAAGATTTTCTTCCCTAAACAAAGGGTATATTCATTTTGCCTCACCGTTTGTACAGCAAACATAGGAACCTGACAGTTATAAAAAAATAAATATTTTCTTGATAAATGACACTTTTTCGGTCGATCTAGACATATCCGCCTGTTTGTCTGTTCGTGGAAGTCATAGTATTGTGAAAACGAAATGAGATATGAAAAAAATTTGAACTGATATTGGTTATTTCACTGAATTGTATGGAACTAAAAACGAGCAAAATCGGTTCATGTCCACGCCTATCGCTACATATCAGAACCTTCTTTGTAAGTTTTCAGTTATGTTGGAGTTAATCTACAGCCTTTCAGCCATCATGTCATGTCACATTGGAGTTGTAATAAATGCGGGAGTCTTTACCATTTCTTCGTGCAATTGAAATTCGTGGCTAAAGTCAGTAAGGTAGAGCATATCTCTTTCTTTGGCTTTGTTATTCTTCCGTAATCGTTGCAAGAGAGTAAACAAGTATAAAGAGATTTTAGTAATGTTTAAAAGAGGCCAAAATGGCAAAATTGGTTCCATCAAATATATTTAACATAACGAAAAGCTAAACAGCAATCCTCCTTATGTCTTTCTTCTCCTCACGGGGCATAGGGCCTTCACAAAACTCATAACATGCACGATTTGTAGCAAGTGCCTTCAATTCTCGCCAACATTTTCCCGATTCATGTATTTCCTGTTTTAGGGATTGTTACCACGATGATTTAGGACGGCCGGGTTTTCTGCTACCCTGAGCATTCCACTCTAGTGCTTACCGACGGACTCCAGTTGGTGGTTTTCGCAACGTGTGTCCAGTTCATTTCCATTTTCACCGTTTTATTTGAATGGAAATCGGATCTTGACGGCATGGAGCGAGCATGCCACCAAATTTTTAGGATTCGGCGAACAGAAATATGGCGCATTTTGACAATAGGGGCGTACCCATACTTAAATGTTGCCCAATTTAATATGTGACCGTTATGTGACGTGGTGGAAAAAATTCCCTTTCTATTAAAAATTTAAGACTTTACTGTCCAACCTAAATTGGAGCGTTGGGCGTTGACTTTGCCAGCGCAACGCTTTGGAGTTGAACGCTGAACCTTAATAAGAGCGTAGCGTTAAATGTCATGTAGAGTTTATTTGTTTACTGATTGTGACAGAAAACAAAAATCAACATATGAAAATAAAAAATTAGCTGCCAACGCTCTGTCAAAATTGGAAAATCGAATACTCTGGCGATAGAGCGTTGCTTATTTCGGTTGGCTTCATATAAAATGTATGTGCATGAGAGAATTTTGACAGCAAAACGACGCTGGCGCTCCAATTTAGGTTGAACAGTTAGGCATTTAGTTTTTGATGAGGACAAACCCTCTAAGCACCCTTACTAGTTTTTCAATCCTCATCAAATGGAGCACGCTATGAAATTCAATTTAAAAAAAAAAATCCTCCGACCCGACAATCCGACCGAATCCAAGAGTTTACCAAGGGTTCAAACGTTCTTATAGAAATACTGTATTGCTTAATCAATTCAAAGATTCACACGCGGTCGGATTCTATAAATGCAACAGTTAATCAAGATGCAACCTTCACTGGATTGGAAACAACATAATATAAGATAAAATACTCACGTTTTGACAGCTTTATTCCCCATCCTGGTTGTTCATATGTCGACATTTTAGAATTTATTCATAAAAGAGGATTCTATTGCAAATTATACAAAAAAAAAAGTTTTCGTTTATTGACAAAATTTGACGAAAATATATTTCAAAAGTAACATGTCGTTATAAGTTTACTCAATTTTTATTTTATTTACTGTGTGTGTGGCTCCCAACCAGACTTGGGCGTAATCAATTACATTTGGTAATTAATTACATATGCAATTACAACTACTTGTAATTTTGCAATTGAAATGTTTCAATTACAATTACATGTTAATGTAATTGAAAGTATACGTATTTTCAATTACTTATAATTGTAATTGAAATATTTTCGACGGAAATTAATGTAATCCAAAATATGTAATTAAAAAGCAAAGTAATTGAACGAAATTTGTAATGGATTACTTTTACTTGTAATTTCCAATATTTTAAGTAATCAATTACAAGATATAAATATAAATTACATTTATATAAATACATATTATTGTATGCACCTCTACGTTATAAGATGAGCCCACAAACCAAATCTTCTATTCGATAGCTTGAGGAATCTGAGGTCGACGTAATTGACTCAATGAGTCAGTCACGCGAAAGTTCTTGTTTTTTACATTCCCAAAATAATAGCAGTGCGAAATAGCACCAAGTTCATCTTAAAATCATATGCAATAACATAAATATTTTTTGTGAATTTTATAAAATGTTATCGCTTCAAAAAAATATTGTTTCAAATTTTAATAAATGTAATTGCAGAAAAATGAGTAATCAATTACATTTTCGTTTCAAATTACTTGGAAAAAGTAATGGAATACAATTCTCTATGGGATTACATTTTCATGGATTACTAGTCCAATTACAAAAGTAATTGGAATTGCATGTAATTGTAATCTTAAATTACATGAAAAAACTTCAATTATAATTACTTTTAATTTCTTTTTTCAATTACAAGTGAATGATTACTTGTAATTGTAATTGAAAAAAATGTAATCCAAAAATACCCAAGTCTGCTCCCAACCAACAATTTGTATTGCGTCACAGTGGTTATTGGTTATTTATGCATTGGAGTGAAATTAAATGGTGCAGTGCTGTACCGGAAGAGTCCATGGCCTGGAACGGATGTAGAATTTGTAGTTTTTTTTTATTTTAAAAATTATTTCAAAACTTTTTTTGTTTGTTGGCTTAAAAAATTACAGTAAAATTTGTTTAAACAAGAAAAAAATGCAAAAATTTTGCAGCGCTGGTAGCAACCCTAAAAAATTTTTTTTTATTTTTGGTTGAGAATATACTCGAAAATGGGTAAATTATCGGATTTTAAGCGTTCCCGAAGAATTCTAAAACATGAAGTTATTTTGAACTGGTCTAATGTACATATAAGACGTAAGTTCCAATCCTCACCTAGAATAGCATGGTATGAAAGGGACCATTGTCTGTGTTACCTAAACTTTGTCTTATATAGAGAAGGTGGTCATTTCAGTTAGTAAGCAGATCAAAAACGTTTACATATTTTTTCCCATTTTAACATGTTTACGCCGCACAGTGGCGAATAAGTTAAAGCATTCTGACTATGATAATACGCCGATCGAAACAAATTTTTTAAATCTTCGTCTCTGAATTCTTCATTAATATGTGCAGCCGGATTTTCATTTTGCCCTTAATTCAAAATTCCAATTTTAATGGAAAAAATCCAACCACAAATGCTTGTCCATGCTATCATTAGTCCCAGCTGGTATGGTAGCTAACCCCACCAGTTATAATTATCAGATATCAACAAATTATTTTTTAATAGACTATAGAGCTCCGAACCTTCTAACTTCACTCCCCAACCTCCCGCCTCCGGTAACTTAGCTTCGCTTGTAGGTTACGGCCCCGCCCGAAACCATTTTCCTCTACTTTTTGTATAAGAAACAGACGAAAAACTTTAGTTTGTAATATATTTGCATTGTTTTATTTTGTTTATTCTGGACAACAATGGAAACCGCTTTCACGATTGCATTTAACTTGACAATTTAACTCTACCTTGCTTTAGCAACTAAAAATATGCAATCGAATTTTTGTTTTCCTATTACCATATGTTTGATTTATTTTGTTGTGTCATCTTTATCTTTTCATTAAACGGAATCTTTCAGACACCAAATACCATTTTATATAAAAAAAAATTATGAAAAAAAAAAAAAAAAATATTGGTGTCTCTTCTGAGATTTCATCCGATTGCCCATAATTTACATGTTTAAAGCCTAAATGCTTCAATATCTGAGTTTGGTCCATTTAATTTTATCTTAAACTTTAAACAACTTAATATTTTCAAATCTGTTAATCTTCGATACTACACGTAATAGAGCTCATTTTAGTATCTCGACCTCTTTTAATAAAAAGTTCGAAGAAAAATATTGGTTTTATTTTTAGGAACGCTTAGGTGGCCAGTAGCGGAATTCCCAAAAACACAAATTAAAATTGTCGTTAAGTAACGACATCGTTAGTTAACAATTTTTTCGTTTGCGGTAACGAATGTCGTATTCCCAAAGTAATAGCTAACGACAAGCATATCGTTAATAATGCTAACGCAAACATCGTTAAAAAATTTTGAAAACATGGCAGCACAGTCATTTGACAACCAAAAAATATATAATAAAATAAACAGCCGTAGAAAAATTGAATGCTTTTGAATACAAATTTAACAAGGGATCACCGATACGACACCAATTTGGCTCAAATTTTTCCAGATGGTAGTGCACGTGATATAAGAAAACCCACACACATATTACCGTTTTTCGCACTTCTCAAGGAAATGCGAGAAATTCGCGTTCAAAGTTTTCTCCTAATTGTTTTATACAAAAAAGGTTTGCTTTATTTTAACTAGCAGAGTAGTATAGAGGGTAACGAGTTAGCGTATAATCATGAGGATCCTTAGTTCGAGTCGAAGTTAGTGCAACTTTTTTTTTATTTTTTTTTACTTTTATTATAATAAAAAAAACTTTCAAAACTAACTAACTAAACTAACAAATTTTTTTTTACCCGATTTTGAAAAAACCCGGATCAGAAATATGAAACACTTACACGAATTTTTTGTTCTAACATGAGTCCCAAAAAAGTTTTTTCAATTCAAATTTTTGCAGTGTCTTTAGCAACAAAATACAATTGGGGAATACCCGAACTTTATTTTCAGTTTTTTTTTTTATTTCATTGTACAGTAAGTCCCGCTTAAGCACCTCAACCAAAATGTCAGCTTTTTGGAGTACTTAAGCGGGTCTCGCTTAAGTACCTCAAAGCACTTACCCTATATAAAACTTCTGGTCCAATTGTAAATATTGAAGAAAAGGTTTCAATCTTAAATAATTTTTTTTATTTAGTACTTATACGTTGAACGTAGCGATGTGCATTTATGTACCTACATATCGTTACCTTAATATAGAAAGGCCTTAACTAACATTTTGTTTCAAAGTTCAGGGTCCGCTGATTTGTTGGGAATTAAGTTAGCTCTCATTTAGAAAAGAACATTTTTAATATATAATTTTCAGTCCTAAGCAATTTTTAGAACCAAAAAATATTTTAAAAAAATTTTTTTTCGGCCAATTCCAAAAAAAAGTATTTTGTATTCCATATTCGGGCTCCAAGGATTTTTTGGAATCTTAATAAGCTTTAGTTAAAATAAAAAATTGTTCATTTGTGACAAGATTTGCGCTCTCTAGCGATTTTTGCACCAAAAAACACGATTTGTGATCACTGTACGCTGCAAGCACCTGTAACAAGATGGTTATGACAATTTTGTGCGTTATTACACTGCTTGAACTTCTAACTTGATTTTTGGCCGATAATGCTGAAATTGTTTTTTTTTTTTTTGTTAATCAGCTACCAATTGACTCTATTAAATAATGGACGAAGTCGGGCGTCAAGCGGAACAGCTTGCAAAACTTGCTTTTCCTTAAATCAAACAACCCACTCTGCTGCATTGCCCCGCAAGGCAATCTCATCGCCAAAAGTGGATAAGCCCATCGCTAGACATTGCATTGCCATTTTTTTATGTGTATATAATGAACACAATTTATAATTTTATTATTATTTTTGCTTTAATTACCGTTAAAACTTTTTTTTCACAAATAGCGACACCAAATCAAACGTCTTTAACTTAACTACAATTGTTGTTCAGTAACGATAAGGAACTGTCAAATTTAACGATAAGTTTGACTGGCCTAGTTTTTGAGAATACCATTTAACGACAATGTTGTTATGAGCAGTTAACGATAACAACAATCGTCGTTAACAAGTTTGGGAATTCCGCTACAGGTCCTTTTAAAATGCGTTAGCTAAGGTCAAGAAAATTAAATAAAATCCTCGATACTTTGAATTATTTTTATTTTAATTAATAAGAAAAAATATGTATTAATCAATATCATCTGCAATTTCATTCCATGGCTGAACGTCTCCAGAACCCCAAAAGCAAAATATAACACCTGTCGCGCATAAAATTACAGCAGCCATTTGAAAAACACCCTGCCACTCATTCAATGTAGACTACAAATAAATAAAACTAAAAGTTAGTAAAAAAGTTAATTAAAAAAAATTAAATATCAATCATTGCAAGAAAGTACTAAAGTTGCATAGATCTTCATAGTTGGCCTTGCCCTAAAACCCCTTCTTTAAAACCCAGTTGAGAGGCCAAATCCCCTATCGGCTTTGTTAGCCATGGTATTTCCGCATTTCGGTCGGCCTTGTGGTGCAGTGGTAGTGTACTGTGCTCACAACCCAGAGGTCCCGGGTTCGATTCCCGGTTCAGGCATGGTAATACACTTTCCATATTTCCTATATTTCCAATTATTTCCTTCTCCTCTCCTTAATTTTCTGGAGGTTTTTTCGACCTCTTACCTAATTAGTACCACATTGAGCTTTTCAGCTGTGGTAAGAAAGGTACATTATATCGGCGAAGCATCAATAACTGAAGTGTAATAAAGTTCAAAGCAATAACACTTGCTACTGATCACTTTCACATATTGTTGCGCCGATGCTCAATAGGTTAACCTTATTCTATCTCCCCTTCCGAAGCTAAAACACCACGTGTCAAAGGGTTATCCTCTAAAAGTGTTAGTTTTAAAAAAAAAAAGTTAAGCATTTTAAAAAATTCAAGCAACATTTTCAGATTCAAAAAAATTTTTAATCCTAACAATATCTTTAAGAATCTTCACAATTCTGTTTGAAAGACTGTTCCGTACCAATTTCCCCTAACATGCCTTGGATGAACTAGTGTGGCCTAGGAAAAACCAGTACAAAAATCCTCCAGTTAACGACTTTTTCCGAAATTTGTACAAGGCCTCCGGCTTTGACATGCAATTACACAACCTTGATCGCGGAACAAAATCGCATATCTATTTTTTTATTTATATTCCAACTTGCGTAAAGACGCTAGTGCGAACCTACCTATAGCTTTATTTAAAAGTTTAAAAACAGTACATAAAAAAAGAGTTGTTATATTTTGACCTCTCCTGTAAAATTCGCAAAAATGGATTTTTCCTGTTTGTGCTGTTGCTCCTCATCTACTTTATAAGGAAGAGATACATAAAGAGTTTTGATATTATGCGAGGACTGTGATCACCACACTTTAAAGTGAATAGGTTAAGTTTTTGTACTCTTTTATATACTTGTGCATATGTAGTTTTGAAAAGCTTTATAGAACTTTGATTTCGTAGCTTAGCTAGTCCTTAAAATATGCCCTTCGTATGTAGATACCCTGTGTGTAGAATATGACAGTGTAGCAGACTTACATTTGGTGTCATTATTCCAACCAACCATGGTGCAATATAACCGCATACTGCACCAAAACTATTTCCTATGGCCATTACAGTTCCAGCGTAATTAGGACTCAAGTCAAGCGGTGTAAGCTGCATACCACTGAAGCTTGGACCCATAAAAAGTAAAGAAAACGTAAACAGTGTAACAACCAGTATCTTATCGCAACCTCCATAAGAAGCAGCCACCATAAAAAAGGCTGGTCCAAAATGAGCTAGACAAAACAAAAAAAAAATACCAACATTAATGATTGTTATTGCATGATTTTAAGGTTTTCTTACATCTTATGATGTTTACCAACTTACAAATGAAAGTATGAACTTTTCGCACTGATGTTATTGACATTTTTTCAGATGATATTTGAAAATCGGCCGTAATACCCGCCACTACTGCAGCGAGCCAGTTACAAAAAAACGGAGTAGATGCATATATTCCAGTGTAAAGCACATTAAACCGCAAAACGTCGTACATATATTTAGGTAGGTCAGTGGTCATAATATAGAGTCCCCAATCGTGACCAATTTGAACAAAAACGAATGCCCTCACAGGGTCACTCTGAAGCATTTGCTTCCATGGAAATGCCTTCAAACGTGTTGTCTTGACTTTTCCCAATGACAATTCTAGAAGTTCCAGCTCAGTTGGTTTTATGAAGGGATGTTTATATGGATTACTGTAGCACATGAAGGTCTAAAATTATGTGATAGATAAATTAGTGTCTTATAGAAATGCAAATAAATAAAATGGAATCTTAAAAAACTTTTGGAATTGTAAAGGTTTCTTAAAAAAAAAAACTTTTGGAGATATTTTCAAGAAAAGTTAAAAAATGTTCTTGAAATAGAAGCGCCGCGACTGGTCCTAATATAATACAATCTGAAAGTTTCACTGTTTGAAACGTCTTGGGCCATGTCTCGGCAATAATACAGCGAATGTGTACTTTAAATTGGTCTAACGCATAGCCCAGAGAATCCACATTTTTTCACTAAAAATAATCCAGTGGTGTCAATTCACGCGTTGTGAATTTTGGGTGAGTTTAATGCTGAAACTTTAGTGAATTTCTACAATTTAAAAGCATTGTTGCGTAGTCAACCTTTTCATAATGATATGGCAAAGTTTACTGAATCTAAATGACACCAATGCTGCCAGACTTGATGAAATTTTTGATGTTTCATCCACTTTTGAAAGTATCATACTCTTAAAAAAAACCCCATATTTGCACCTTAATATATATTTTTGATGATTAGCTGATTTTTTGAAAGCCTCATCTAAATGCATGCACACGCAGCAATGTTTTCATATATATTAACGCTTCTTGCAACAGTGCTAGAGGGCCCTCTTCGGTAGAGGCCTTGCTCAATTGCTTACTGGGTAGGATTGGTTAAAAAGGTAGGAAAATTTCAAACATTTTCGCCTAAGTAAATATATCCTAGAGCACGAATATGTAAGTACTTCTGTAAAATTTATGCCAGCAATTTTGAGCAATCAAATCTGAAAAAAGCCCCAATTATATACTTAAGTGGATATAAGTATACTGTACATGTAAGAAGAAGTAACTTCTCTTATATTAACAAAAACATATATCGTACTTTTTACATATGTACTTACGAAAAACAAACACCATAATATTCCGCCAATACCAGTAACATAGAAAACAGTTTCCCATTCATGAAATAATATCAAGTTTGCAGAGATTATTTGACCTAATGTTTGACCAAGTAAGCCACCACTCAAAACGAGTGCACCTAATAATGAACGTTGTTTTATTGGCGCCCAACGAGCCATTAAGGAACTGCATGCTGGAAAAATGACGCCCTGAATAAGGCCCATCAAAACGCGTATAAAAATCAAACCTGGAGCTCCTGAATCTTGTATCATCGCTGGCGTTAAAAATGAAAGTATGGCTGATACGAAAACACAAGTGTTTAAAACCCACTTGGCACCATAAATATCCGATAATACACCACCAAGAATTTGTGTTATAATATAGCCTACATAAAATGAACTCAAAATTTGACCTTGTACTTCTTGGCTCCAGTCAAATTCACCTTCCTGCAAGAAAAAGAAAAAATATTTACTTAAAAATCCTTGTTTTTAAAAAAAAAATATCGTTTTCTTTCAGAAGTCTTTGTAACTGTATCCATTCTGTGTAAATATTATCCAAAAGTATCGTTAAATAAACGAAACAAAATTATTTATTCATCAAAACTTATTTGACTTTCAAAGTAGGCCCTACCGTTTACAATAGCGTTCGAATAGCCTTAGCTACTTTAGTGTAGTTGCCACTTTGACGCAGTTTGTTTTTTGGGTTTCGGCTAAATTTTGAGTTGCCATTCCGAAGACTATTGTCTGGTTTGCATGGCGTAAAATCACGTCTCGATATCAGCTATGTGTTCTATGAAAATGAGGTCCTTAGAAGCTCCAGAAACTATGACTTCGACTAACTACTTCCACTGCTCTTTTTAAATAAAATTTTGCTCTTTTGGCACAGGTCAAGAGGTAACGCGCTTCATACCGAAAACGTCAGTTTGAATGTTTGAAACGGACTTGGTAAATTTATCTTAACCTATTGTCTCCGCTCTCTAACACTCATGCGACGATTTGGTTCACCAACTTTTTTATTTTGTCGATGTTTTTGTCACTCCTAACCATTGAAGTTCGACCAGAACGAGGCAAATCAACTACACGTGTCGGTCTTTCTGAATGTTTTATACCATTCCTAGCCTGTGTTTTTTGTCAAACTTCTGCAATATTTTGAGTTATTTGGCACATTAAATTTAATTTTCAACTTGCAAGATGCCCTACCTAATAAAATGATACTACACCATTGATCATCATTATGTCGAGCTGAGTGGCTAAAACAGTATTAAGGTAGGGCATGTTCACCTACATACATATATGATTTCAACGACAAATTTTCGATCATTTCGAAAATTTGGTACTCTTACCATGAATGTTAGGTCAGGTAGGATTGGCAATCAGTTTTAGAACTGACTTACTTAGAGCAAATATTAATCCATTGTAATACCACATGTTATTTATCTATACCCTCTTGTTTAATCAACCAGATTCGTAATAAAATTTAGTAGCTGATCTATAATAGCATGGATAAGGTCATCAAATAAATACGAACCACGTGTTTTGTGTCTTTTTCTAGCAAAACACAGGGGGCAGGAACAAACGTCTTCCTCCAAATCTACATCCCTACAACTTCTACAGAAGTCAAAAGGCCGAACATCACTCCGCATGTCTCCTGATGAGGCAGTGGCTAGTTATGATATCGACAACTGACGAGACATTATTTCTAGTGCGGGATATCAGTTCTAGATAGCGCTTAGCACCTCATTTGCCAGATTTGCTTTGTTATATTGCAAGTTGACCCTTGGGTTCATCTTGTGCTATTCATTTGTAACATATCATCTTTGAACAGCAACTTGCCAGCAGCGAGTGGCATGCCAACTTTATGTAGTAGTGCTCTGTCTAGCAAGTACATTAGCTTTGCAATCGCCACCAATGTCCCTATGCTCAAGAACCCATATGAGGTAAATATTAAAATGCTGAGACATCTCATTTAAAGGCCAACGAATCTGCGAGCCACTATTGAGCTTAAGAAGATCAATTCAATAAATTTAATAGAAGCCTGACAATTGAATAAACCTTTTTTTATGGATACGACAATGCTCCTCAGTCCGGATGTTACTTCTTCTTTAGCAATAAACTCCGTCTGAAAAACGCTGCAGTAGTCTGGTAACCTAGCAACAATTCTTAACTTCAGTTGCTTATAGCAAACATCGTAACCCACTTGGCTATTTAGCTTGCAGCCATTCGCGTAGAAATTAAAATTGCCCCTTTTTCCTGGAAGTCCTCCCTTCCAGACATCTTTAAATCAAATATGAGTTATGTAATCCCTCACGAATGATTTTTTGCGTCGATCTAGTGTAAAATGCTTCCCAAAGTCTATGTAATGGCGGAGCAAGCTGCCATCTGCTTACATAATACTATTATGTCAAGGGGAGAGATATGAAAAAGGAACTCCAAGGCTTCAGTCGGTGTAGTACAGATAGCACCACTGATCCACTGATATGGAAGCGGTCTTTTGTACTTTTTGCTATTTTTACTGTAGGTGACCTTGTCTAACTCGGACAACAACTCAGAGTTGAATAAGTGAAATAACTGCTGCGTATAGCCACTGGCTAATATAAGGGTGACAACCTCCATCTCTACTAACAGATGCTTTTCTTAGGACAGCAACTCCTCTACCCATGAAACGAGTTGGTTTAAGGCGTCATGAAGAATTTCACACTGTAGGTTGAAAAATTTGCCGCATGCAATGAGTGTTACATCATCCGCGTAGCTATGCCTCTTTAGTGAGATCATATTTACAGCAAAATTCCACAGTAGAGAGTATAGAATTCCACCTTGCGGCGTTCCTCTGTAAACAAATCTATTTGCCTTAGAGTTACAAAGATTCGAAGTTATGGCTCTATTAGTCATGCCAAGCTCTGAAATAATCACATCTGGAACAACGTTATCGAATGCTTCTTTAATATCCGGGAACGCCATCAGCACGAATTCATTATTTGTAAAGATTTTCTCTAAGCTACCCACTGCAATGCAGTTTCTTTCTGTCTTTCATGTAGGCACGCTAAGGAGTGAATACTGTTTGATACTGCTTGAAGAGATTAAATAAAAATCAAAAACTCTTTCCGGCAAATTAACATTGTCCATGCAATTAACAGTTTAAAGTTCTTAGATTATTTGACAAATATTTGATTATTAAATTTGATACACACCTGCTTTTGCACTACCTCATGATGTTCCTCTTGCTTTTCGCATACCTCTATAGTGTGAGTATCATTTGTACTCGTAATGTTTCTTTGCTTAACCAATTGTGTTATAGTTATACTCAAAGAATTTCTCATTATATAACAATTCATTATAGCAGTTAGGCCGAAAAAAGTCACTATATAACGCTGAGGTAAGCAAACTGAAAAAAAGTAAGTACATTCAAACATAAGTGGTATTGATAATGCAAGGCAGTTGTTCTGGTAGGTGGATAAAAGAGCTAATTTGCTCTAAACAACAACAAATTACATTTCAAGCACTCTTCTTACGCGTTAGATCTTCATAAGCCCTTAAGTAGAATTAAGGGTGCACTACTGTCACCTTTCCTTCAACATTGTTGCTATTTAACTTATGTCTAAATAGAATAACTCTACTTACTATTCGATAATTTCACTGCCCATGCTTTTTGCTCCAACTTGGACTCGGACATAGTTGCTACTCGCAAGTATTTTATATTTTTATTTCTATTTTGTTATATTAAAACTAGAAACAGTTTTTCCATTTGAAATTTTCTATTAAAATGACTGGAATATAATTTTTTGACAAATCAAAATCAAAAATAATATCAAACAAGTTGTTCTATTTCTGAAACCCACTAGGGAATCAAAATGTTTCTCTATGAATACTGGGAACAGTCAAATGTTTTTGAAAACATTAATTTTTGTTAATATTGTAGCGAAATTTGGCTTATGCCAGAAAATTCTCGAAATAAAAGCCAACAAAAGAAAACTAAACGATACTAGCTAGCATCACTGGCTGTATAAATACTTTTACACCATCTAGCGGCCAAGTGCAGTTTTTGTACTAAAAACTATAAACCGAAAAGGCGCTACAGTACACTATAAAAGTCGACAACCGAGAGAAACTATCGCCGTCGTACAACGTCATCTAGGAGGTATTAAATTATTCGAGAAAGTGATTGTAAATTCCACGCCGATACGCCATCTAGAAAGTACTAAATTATTCGAGAAAGTTATTGTGGATTCCACGCCGATACGCCATTTAGAAGGTACTGGATTATTCGAGAAAGTGATGACTGTAGTATTAAAGGTTGTGATCTGAGTTGTCGATAAACAGTTGAGTTTAAGCAATAAAGTAAAGCAGTTAAATATAAGCAATAAGGCGACACAGTTGAATTTAAGCAATAAAGTGATACAGTTGATATTAAAAGTAAAGTAAGACATTTGATTTTAACACAGTGGATTTTAAGTAATAAAGTTAAACAGTTGTCTATACAGTGCCAGATTAATATTAGACTTTGAATTTTAATGAAATAAACAATTGTAACGTGTAAAAACTAACTTTCGTGATTAAAATAAACCATTTTAATAATTAAATAAGTTTGTGTGTTTTTGATTGTTACACAATCCAGTGATCGAACTCAGAAAAGTGTAAGAGGTCGAAATTATCGTCTAAGAGACAGGAATTTCGTAACAATATGAACTTTATTATTGTATAAAATGGTAGAAAACCATTAAGTAATTCAACAGCAAATTATTATAAGACTTTTTGATGCTGAAAAATTTTTAATTTTTTGAAAAGTTCTGGCACATAAACCAACCAGTGATCTACGATCGATCCAAAGTTTTTTCTTGGCGAAAAAAATTTGGTATGCAGGTAAGGAGTCTTTATAGGTCAAGCAGTTGCAAAATTGAACGAGGTCTATTTTTCCAAAAGAGGTTGAAAAGCAATAAATTGAGCTATATCAAGGTTTTTGGCCTTCTATTAGTTAACTAAAAATTATATATACAGAACATGTGTACCTCATTTGAAGATAATTATGGTCCAAATTTATCAAAAAATTAACCAATTTTTCACTATCTTTCTGGCTGCTATACAATTTTGTAAGTATTAGTTCCAAATGATATTTAGCTTGCTCAAAATTAACTTTTTAAGACTATATAATTTTGAAAATATCAATAGCATAAACATGAAATGCATGCGTCTCAATTTTTTTAACGACATTCTTCATTAAATTTATTTTTCATAGCTAGGGAGCCGGAGGTCTAAATTTCTATATGATTTTAACGTGCCGCAGGGGTTGAAAATCATGAAGTTCTAAGTAATATAAATAATATGAACAATCTCTGCCACTGCGTTGCATCTGTGTTATTGAGACCGCATTGAAACTGTTAAAAAAGTACCATGAACAACTTTATCGCGTCTGTCTTTTATATTAAAGAGATACATAAATGCAAAAGGCAGACTTTTTTGTTGCCGCACTTAATGATAGTCAAATTTTTTAAAAATTTATATACTTAAGTGATTTCATCGGCAGACAGATTGGGATTGTTATAAAGATTATGTCATAAAAAGCAAGAAAAGCAACCTCTGCTACTTAATTATTACCTTACTTGAAAATTGTACTATTACAAACATATAAAAAAAATTCAATATTAAATCATTTTACCGCGTCTGGCTGTGTATATGGGGCGTTTCACGCCAAATCGGACACCATTATGCTTTTGCTTCTGATTTTTGTTACTATTTTTTTTTATTACTGGTTGAGACAAGCCTGTCTAATTTTTTTGTTTTTTTTTTCTCCGAAATATCGTTAATTGAATTTCATTGCACAGGTCTACATACAGACCTACAGAAGTTCAAGTACGGTAGGATAACTGGAAAACTTAAATTTACGATATCTCGGAGAGAAAAAAAGATATCGATATAATTCAAAGTGGGTTTTGTTTTCAACTAAATATTTAAATATATTCGGAAAAATCTGATGTCTCTAAAATTAATATACGAACATGTATGACCAAAATCGACGATTGTTTAAAAGATTTCAACAAATTACGATTTATGACGATGTATCAAACAATACGATAACATAATTTTAAAAATAACTTTGATCTGCCAGCCAGCGGCAGATTAAGATTTTGCGGGGCCCAGGGCTAAAAAGTAGACATAAGCCCCCGCTGAAAAACATTTTTTAAAAAATTTAAAAAAAACTACAGATTAACCAATAAAAAGGTCATTCCCAACATAACTAATTTTTTCCGCTGCAACGCACAAGAACTGGGAGACACCCTTTCCTAAGCCCCTTGAAAATAGCTTTATTTGAGCTCGGCGCTACAGCAATGATGTTTGTCACTCATTTTGATGCTCCACAGCAATAGTAAGTTTTTTTTTTGGTCTATACACGATCTGTTCGGAGTTGAAAACTTGCTGCCTCTGATGAGTAGGATATTCTTGATGATCTTGGCTTTAGTAAAGCGATTAGTTTCATTTTTAATAGCTTTCAACAAGACTCCTAGAAGCCAGTTTTCAATTATGCGTTATTTGTTTCAATTTCGGACAAGGCCTGAGGTGAACTCCGGAGAGGCTTTCAACATTTCGGCAATTATGCCATCTACGCTCGCTGCTTTGTTGTTTTTGAATGACAATGTCATGCACTACCTTTTAATGATGGAGCCCAGTCATTTGACATATGTAAATGGCCACCAAATACAGAGATAGCATCATCAAATTTTTTTTTCGTAGTAAAAAATGAAAAATGTTAACCTTTGACCTAATTTTATGCGAAACATTTTAATAAAATTCACTCAGGGCACCCGAGCTATGTAAATACACAACTTTTATATCTATACTACTTTCTTGAACTTCGAAGTCAAATGTAAACGGTAAAAATGTGAAGATAAAAAAAAACGCCTTTTTTCAGGTTTTGCAAAAACTTAATCCTTAAAAAAAATGATATTAAACTTAAAAAAAATAGGTATGCAATAATCTTCTTAAGCACAAATATGTGGTTTTAAAAAATTAAATTATTAAAATTGGTTTGGTATATCTTGCGCCAAAGTGTTACAAACCATTTCCATATAAGCAACTTTATGTTAATGTAGTATATATATAACCAAACTTCTCTATAAATATCATATAATTTTAGACATTTATGGGCTACAGTGATCCACATACACATCCCTACATAAAAGCTGAGGAACGTGAGTATCTAGAAGCGGAAATGGGAATCGTCAAGTCATCCGGCTTCAAAGGAATTCCATGGGGATCGATTTTTACAAGTGTTCCCATGTGGTCACTAATTATTTGCCAGATTGGTCACGATTTTGGACTTTTTGTTATGGCCACTGATCTACCGAAATACATGAACGATGTTTTGCAATTTAATGTATTTACAAATGGATTGGTTTCATCAGCTCCGTTCCTTTGCATGTGGCTTTGCTCAGTAGTGTCGGGATTTATCGCTGATTGGCTTATTAAATCTGGAAAATTATCACTAACGGTTGAGCGAAAACTTATGACTATGATTGGTATGTTGAAACATATTTTATTAAACGTAGAATGCAATTTCTAAAGATTTCAATGTTTATAGTAATGTGAGTGATTCTAGTCTTAAGGTCATGCCCGTTAAGCATACTAAAACGAGATGGGTCAAAGTAAAAAAAACTCTTGTATAAGTATTTATTGCTTGTTACTTTTGTATGTACTTTTTTATTTCGAACATAGGGCGCTTACAGTAACTCGTATGAAACAGACTGGAAACAGGCGGTAGTTTTACAAAACTCCATTGAAATAAATTAAGTGTTTTCCCCACAGTGCCCCTATGAACAATATTTTTAAATTTTTATATCTTGTTCCCACCCTAGAGCAAACTTCTCAAATATGTCTATATTTTTTTTTTAGCTAAATGTTTCTAATTTACAACCGCTATATATATTTATTTTCTTTATAGCACAAGCTGGACCAGCAATTTTCATGATAGCAGCTTCTTATGCAGGTTGTGATAAGCTGCTGGTTGTCATACTTTTTACTATATCTCTATTTTTAATGGGCCCATACTTTTGTGGTGTGAAGCTAACAGCAATTGATTTGAGTCCAAATTACTCAGGTATCTTGATGGCCATAGCAAATGGTATCGGTGCATTGTCCGGTTTCTTCGCACCAACATTAATTGGAGTAATGACGCCAAATGTAAGTAAATCGCTCTTAAGTTACGAGTTAACTGAAATTAAAACAATGATATTTTTGATGAAATATCTCTCTTTTTCGTCGTTAATATGGTAAATTTCAAGCATATGTCACACCAGTCGGAGTCTGTTCATCCTATTACACTTCTAAATATTTTCCATATAAAATTTCACAAACTTTAACCTTTCCCTAACCCTCCTCGTGATTGGTTACAAGTTTTTTGGAATATTGTTTATATATGTAAATTAGGGTGATTCAAATTTTTTTTTTGTTTTTTTTTAAGGTGCTGTTGCTTAAAAAGTAAATTTATGATATGAAGAAAAAGTTCATGAAAATTCAGCTCTGGAACTCAATTTTATAAGGTGGCGCCGGAGCCTGTTAGTTTTACATGTAAATTGTATGGAAAAATTACTTTTTTCAAAAAAGGTATCTAAATGAATAAGTGATTAGTGTTGTTGAGCTGAAAAGGGTCGTTTTTCGACGTAATTTTTTACGCTGAATCCGAATCTGGCCTCAGAATTGACCCATCATGTCGGAATCCTAAAATATTTGAGGCTAAGTACCTAAAACATGATGTTTTTTGTCTACTTTCGAGGCCATGTATAGGATCCAAAGAAAGTTGTTCAGCTTATTTTTAACAAAAGCATCATTTAGTACCATCCTTGCTCTTTAAAATGAGCTTTCAAGTGGTGATCTGTGATGTTTCCTTGCAAAGTTATAGCCATTTTAAAGTGACATGAATCGTATCCCCTACAAAGGGTTGCAACCCAACAATTAAACAACGGGTTTCAAATTCATGTCACCTTGAAATGGCTGCAACTTTGCAAGGAAGCATCACAGATCACCACTTGAAAGCTCATTTTAAAGGGCAAGGATGGTACTAAATGATGCTTTTGTTAAAAATAAGCTGATCAACTTTCTTTGAATCCTATACATGGCCTCGAAAGTAGACAAAAAACATCATGTTTTAGGTACTTAGCCTCAAATATTTTAGGATTCCGACATGATGGGTCAATTCTGAGGCCAGATTCGGATTCAGCGTAAAAAACGACCCTTTTCAGCTCAACAACACTAATCACCTATTCATTTAGATACCTTTTTTGAAAAAAATAATTTTTTCATACAATTTACATGTAAAACTAACAGGCTCCGGGCGCCACCTTATAAAATTGAGTTACAGAGCTGAATTTTCGTGAACTTTTTCTTCATATCATAAACTTATTTTTTAAGCAACAGCGCCTTAAAAAAACACAAAAAAAAAAAAAATCACCCTAATGTACATACATACATACATACTATGTATGTATGTGTATGTAATGGAAATTTTCATGAAAACCATAATAACAATTTGAATCATTTAGATAATATAATTTGTTTTCCATATAAAATTTGACGGTATTTCGCGTAACGGTATATGTACTTGAATAAGGTTTTATGAGCATCCAAGAATACTCACAGTACATATTTTTGCTTTTAAAATTTTTTTTTTTTACTTATAGACTTCAATGACTGAGTGGCGTTTGGTTTTCTGGTTGACTTTTGTTGTACTCATTCTCACGGGCATTGTCTTTTGGATATGGGGCACTGGAGAAGTTCAGCCATGGAATGAAAGAAAGACTGAGGAGAAAAAGTAATTAAATGATATAAATACATTTTGATCAACAAAATTTCATTAAGAGTACGCAACTTAAGTTTTGAAATAACATTAAAAATTATTGTTACTATCAATCCAGGACAAATTGAAATATGTACATTTTTATTGTTATGTCGGTGAAATTTATTTCTTAGTTTGCTAATTCAAAATAAAAATGATTAAAACCATAAAATTATTTAATTTATAGCCGTTTTAGTTGGAGAAATTCAGATTTTGTTCTTCTATCTAACAATTTTGACAGCTAATGAAACATGAAAGCTAGCAGTAACGGCAGATAAAGGCAGGGCTAGAAGAGGCTGTAGCGCCGAGCTCAAATAAAGCTATTTTCAAGGGGCTTAGGAAAGGGTGTCTCCCAGTTCTTGTGCGTTGCAGCGGAAAAAATTAGTTATGTTGGGAATGACCTTTTTATTGGTTAATCTGTAGTTTTTTTTAAATTTTTTAAAAAATGTTTTTCAGCGGGGGCTTATGTCTACTTTTTAGCCCTGGGCCCCGCAAAATCTTAATCTGCCGCTGGCTGGCAGATCAAAGTTATTTTTAAAATTATGTTATCGTATTGTTTGATACATCGTCATAAATCGTAATTTGTTGAAATCTTTTAAACAATCGTCGATTTTGGTCATACATGTTCGTATATTAATTTTAGAGACATCAGATTTTTCCGAATATATTTAAATATTTAGTTGAAAACAAAACCCACTTTGAATTATATCGATATCTTTTTTTCTCTCCGAGATATCGTAAATTTAAGTTTTCCAGTTATCCTACCGTACTTGAACTTCTGTAGGTCTGTATGTAGACCTGTGCAATGAAATTCAATTAACGATATTTCGGAGAAAAAAAAAAACAAAAAAATTAGACAGGCTTGTCTCAACCAGTAATAAAAAAAAATAGTAACAAAAATCAGAAGCAAAAGCATAATGGTGTCCGATTTGGCGTGAAACGCCCCATATACACAGCCAGACGCGGTAAAATGATTTAATATTGAATTTTTTTTATATGTTTGTAATAGTACAATTTTCAAGTAAGGTAATAATTAAGTAGCAGAGGTTGCTTTTCTTGCTTTTTATGACATAATCTTTATAACAATCCCAATCTGTCTGCCGATGAAATCACTTAAGTATATAAATTTTTAAAAAATTTGACTATCATTAAGTGCGGCAACAAAAAAGTCTGCCTTTTGCATTTATGTATCTCTTTAATATAAAAGACAGACGCGATAAAGTTGTTCATGGTACTTTTTTAACAGTTTCAATGCGGTCTCAATAACACAGATGCAACGCAGTGGCAGAGATTGTTCATATTATTTATATTACTTAGAACTTCATGATTTTCAACCCCTGCGGCACGTTAAAATCATATAGAAATTTAGACCTCCGGCTCCCTAGCTATGAAAAATAAATTTAATGAAGAATGTCGTTAAAAAAATTGAGACGCATGCATTTCATGTTTATGCTATTGATATTTTCAAAATTATATAGTCTTAAAAAGTTAATTTTGAGCAAGCTAAATATCATTTGGAACTAATACTTACAAAATTGTATAGCAGCCAGAAAGATAGTGAAAAATTGGTTAATTTTTTGATAAATTTGGACCATAATTATCTTCAAATGAGGTACACATGTTCTGTATATATAATTTTTAGTTAACTAATAGAAGGCCAAAAACCTTGATATAGCTCAATTTATTGCTTTTCAACCTCTTTTGGAAAAATAGACCTCGTTCAATTTTGCAACTGCTTGACCTATAAAGACTCCTTACCTGCATACCAAATTTTTTTCGCCAAGAAAAAACTTTGGATCGATCGTAGATCACTGGTTGGTTTATGTGCCAGAACTTTTCAAAAAATTAAAAATTTTTCAGCATCAAAAAGTCTTATAATAATTTGCTGTTGAATTACTTAATGGTTTTCTACCATTTTATACAATAATAAAGTTCATATTGTTACGAAATTCCTGTCTCTTAGACGATAATTTCGACCTCTTACACTTTTCTGAGTTCGATCACTGGATTGTGTAACAATCAAAAACACACAAACTTATTTAATTATTAAAATGGTTTATTTTAATCACGAAAGTTAGTTTTTACACGTTACAATTGTTTATTTCATTAAAATTCAAAGTCTAATATTAATCTGGCACTGTATAGACAACTGTTTAACTTTATTACTTAAAATCCACTGTGTTAAAATCAAATGTCTTACTTTACTTTTAATATCAACTGTATCACTTTATTGCTTAAATTCAACTGTGTCGCCTTATTGCTTATATTTAACTGCTTTACTTTATTGCTTAAACTCAACTGTTTATCGACAACTCAGATCACAACCTTTAATACTACAGTCATCACTTTCTCGAATAATCCAGTACCTTCTAAATGGCGTATCGGCGTGGAATCCACAATAACTTTCTCGAATAATTTAGTACTTTCTAGATGGCGTATCGGCGTGGAATTTACAATCACTTTCTCGAATAATTTAATACCTCCTAGATGACGTTGTACGACGGCGATAGTTTCTCTCGGTTGTCGACTTTTATAGTGTACTGTAGCGCCTTTTCGGTTTATAGTTTTTAGTACAAAAACTGCACTTGGCCGCTAGATGGTGTAAAAGTATTTATACAGCCAGTGATGCTAGCTAGTATCGTTTAGTTTTCTTTTGTTGGCTTTTATTTCGAGAATTTTCTGGCATAAGCCAAATTTCGCTACAATATTAACAAAAATTAATGTTTTCAAAAACATTTGACTGTTCCCAGTATTCATAGAGAAACATTTTGATTCCCTAGTGGGTTTCAGAAATAGAACAACTTGTTTGATATTATTTTTGATTTTGATTTGTCAAAAAATTATATTCCAGTCATTTTAATAGAAAATTTCAAATGGAAAAACTGTTTCTAGTTTTAATATAACAAAATAGAAATAAAAATATAAAATACTTGCGAGTAGCAACTATGTCCGAGTCCAAGTTGGAGCAAAAAGCATGGGCAGTGAAATTATCGAATAGTAAGTAGAGTTATTCTATTTAGACATAAGTTAAATAGCAACAATGTTGAAGGAAAGGTGACAGTAGTGCACCCTTAATTCTACTTAAGGGCTTATGAAGATCTAACGCGTAAGAAGAGTGCTTGAAATGTAATTTGTTGTTGTTTAGAGCAAATTAGCTCTTTTATCCACCTACCAGAACAACTGCCTTGCATTATCAATACCACTTATGTTTGAATGTACTTACTTTTTTTCAGTTTGCTTACCTCAGCGTTATATAGTGACTTTTTTCGGCCTAACTGCTATAATGAATTGTTATATAATGAGAAATTCTTTGAGTATAACTATAACACAATTGGTTAAGCAAAGAAACATTACGAGTACAAATGATACTCACACTATAGAGGTATGCGAAAAGCAAGAGGAACATCATGAGGTAGTGCAAAAGCAGGTGTGTATCAAATTTAATAATCAAATATTTGTCAAATAATCTAAGAACTTTAAACTGTTAATTGCATGGACAATGTTAATTTGCCGGAAAGAGTTTTTGATTTTTATTTAATCTCTTCAAGCAGTATCAAACAGTATTCACTCCTTAGCGTGCCTACATGAAAGACAGAAAGAAACTGCATTGCAGTGGGTAGCTTAGAGAAAATCTTTACAAATAATGAATTCGTGCTGATGGCGTTCCCGGATATTAAAGAAGCATTCGATAACGTTGTTCCAGATGTGATTATTTCAGAGCTTGGCATGACTAATAGAGCCATAACTTCGAATCTTTGTAACTCTAAGGCAAATAGATTTGTTTACAGAGGAACGCCGCAAGGTGGAATTCTATACTCTCTACTGTGGAATTTTGCTGTAAATATGATCTCACTAAAGAGGCATAGCTACGCGGATGATGTAACACTCATTGCATGCGGCAAATTTTTCAACCTACAGTGTGAAATTCTTCATGACGCCTTAAACCAACTCGTTTCATGGGTAGAGGAGTTGCTGTCCTAAGAAAAGCATCTGTTAGTAGAGATGGAGGTTGTCACCCTTATATTAGCCAGTGGCTATACGCAGCAGTTATTTCACTTATTCAACTCTGAGTTGTTGTCCGAGTTAGACAAGGTCACCTACAGTAAAAATAGCAAAAAGTACAAAAGACCGCTTCCATATCAGTGGATCAGTGGTGCTATCTGTACTACACCGACTGAAGCCTTGGAGTTCCTTTTTCATATCTCTCCCCTTGACATAATAGTATTATGTAAGCAGATGGCAGCTTGCTCCGCCATTACATAGACTTTGGGAAGCATTTTACACTAGATCGACGCAAAAAATCATTCGTGAGGGATTACATAACTCATATTTGATTTAAAGATGTCTGGAAGGGAGGACTTCCAGGAAAAAGGGGCAATTTTAATTTCTACGCGAATGGCTGCAAGCTAAATAGCCAAGTGGGTTACGATGTTTGCTATAAGCAACTGAAGTTAAGAATTGTTGCTAGGTTACCAGACTACTGCAGCGTTTTTCAGACGGAGTTTATTGCTAAAGAAGAAGTAACATCCGGACTGAGGAGCATTGTCGTATCCATAAAAAAAGGTTTATTCAATTGTCAGGCTTCTATTAAATTTATTGAATTGATCTTCTTAAGCTCAATAGTGGCTCGCAGATTCGTTGGCCTTTAAATGAGATGTCTCAGCATTTTAATATTTACCTCATATGGGTTCTTGAGCATAGGGACATTGGTGGCGATTGCAAAGCTAATGTACTTGCTAGACAGAGCACTACTACATAAAGTTGGCATGCCACTCGCTGCTGGCAAGTTGCTGTTCAAAGATGATATGTTACAAATGAATAGCACAAGATGAACCCAAGGGTCAACTTGCAATATAACAAAGCAAATCTGGCAAATGAGGTGCTAAGCGCTATCTAGAACTGATATCCCGCACTAGAAATAATGTCTCGTCAGTTGTCGATATCATAACTAGCCACTGCCTCATCAGGAGACATGCGGAGTGATGTTCGGCCTTTTGACTTCTGTAGAAGTTGTAGGGATGTAGATTTGGAGGAAGACGTTTGTTCCTGCCCCCTGTGTTTTGCTAGAAAAAGACACAAAACACGTGGTTCGTATTTATTTGATGACCTTATCCATGCTATTATAGATCAGCTACTAAATTTTATTACGAATCTGGTTGATTAAACAAGAGGGTATAGATAAATAACATGTGGTATTACAATGGATTAATATTTGCTCTAAGTAAGTCAGTTCTAAAACTGATTGCCAATCCTACCTGACCTAACATTCATGGTAAGAGTACCAAATTTTCGAAATGATCGAAAATTTGTCGTTGAAATCATATATGTATGTAGGTGAACATGCCCTACCTTAATACTGTTTTAGCCACTCAGCTCGACATAATGATGATCAATGGTGTAGTATCATTTTATTAGGTAGGGCATCTTGCAAGTTGAAAATTAAATTTAATGTGCCAAATAACTCAAAATATTGCAGAAGTTTGACAAAAAACACAGGCTAGGAATGGTATAAAACATTCAGAAAGACCGACACGTGTAGTTGATTTGCCTCGTTCTGGTCGAACTTCAATGGTTAGGAGTGACAAAAACATCGACAAAATAAAAAAGTTGGTGAACCAAATCGTCGCATGAGTGTTAGAGAGCGGAGACAATAGGTTAAGATAAATTTACCAAGTCCGTTTCAAACATTCAAACTGACGTTTTCGGTATGAAGCGCGTTACCTCTTGACCTGTGCCAAAAGAGCAAAATTTTATTTAAAAAGAGCAGTGGAAGTAGTTAGTCGAAGTCATAGTTTCTGGAGCTTCTAAGGACCTCATTTTCATAGAACACATAGCTGATATCGAGACGTGATTTTACGCCATGCAAACCAGACAATAGTCTTCGGAATGGCAACTCAAAATTTAGCCGAAACCCAAAAAACAAACTGCGTCAAAGTGGCAACTACACTAAAGTAGCTAAGGCTATTCGAACGCTATTGTAAACGGTAGGGCCTACTTTGAAAGTCAAATAAGTTTTGATGAATAAATAATTTTGTTTCGTTTATTTAACGATACTTTTGGATAATATTTACACAGAATGGATACAGTTACAAAGACTTCTGAAAGAAAACGATATTTTTTTTTTAAAAACAAGGATTTTTAAGTAAATATTTTTTCTTTTTCTTGCAGGAAGGTGAATTTGACTGGAGCCAAGAAGTACAAGGTCAAATTTTGAGTTCATTTTATGTAGGCTATATTATAACACAAATTCTTGGTGGTGTATTATCGGATATTTATGGTGCCAAGTGGGTTTTAAACACTTGTGTTTTCGTATCAGCCATACTTTCATTTTTAACGCCAGCGATGATACAAGATTCAGGAGCTCCAGGTTTGATTTTTATACGCGTTTTGATGGGCCTTATTCAGGGCGTCATTTTTCCAGCATGCAGTTCCTTAATGGCTCGTTGGGCGCCAATAAAACAACGTTCATTATTAGGTGCACTCGTTTTGAGTGGTGGCTTACTTGGTCAAACATTAGGTCAAATAATCTCTGCAAACTTGATATTATTTCATGAATGGGAAACTGTTTTCTATGTTACTGGTATTGGCGGAATATTATGGTGTTTGTTTTTCGTAAGTACATATGTAAAAAGTACGATATATGTTTTTGTTAATATAAGAGAAGTTACTTCTTCTTACATGTACAGTATACTTATATCCACTTAAGTATATAATTGGGGCTTTTTTCAGATTTGATTGCTCAAAATTGCTGGCATAAATTTTACAGAAGTACTTACATATTCGTGCTCTAGGATATATTTACTTAGGCGAAAATGTTTGAAATTTTCCTACCTTTTTAACCAATCCTACCCAGTAAGCAATTGAGCAAGGCCTCTACCGAAGAGGGCCCTCTAGCACTGTTGCAAGAAGCGTTAATATATATGAAAACATTGCTGCGTGTGCATGCATTTAGATGAGGCTTTCAAAAAATCAGCTAATCATCAAAAATATATATTAAGGTGCAAATATGGGGTTTTTTTTAAGAGTATGATACTTTCAAAAGTGGATGAAACATCAAAAATTTCATCAAGTCTGGCAGCATTGGTGTCATTTAGATTCAGTAAACTTTGCCATATCATTATGAAAAGGTTGACTACGCAACAATGCTTTTAAATTGTAGAAATTCACTAAAGTTTCAGCATTAAACTCACCCAAAATTCACAACGCGTGAATTGACACCACTGGATTATTTTTAGTGAAAAAATGTGGATTCTCTGGGCTATGCGTTAGACCAATTTAAAGTACACATTCGCTGTATTATTGCCGAGACATGGCCCAAGACGTTTCAAACAGTGAAACTTTCAGATTGTATTATATTAGGACCAGTCGCGGCGCTTCTATTTCAAGAACATTTTTTAACTTTTCTTGAAAATATCTCCAAAAGTTTTTTTTTTTAAGAAACCTTTACAATTCCAAAAGTTTTTTAAGATTCCATTTTATTTATTTGCATTTCTATAAGACACTAATTTATCTATCACATAATTTTAGACCTTCATGTGCTACAGTAATCCATATAAACATCCCTTCATAAAACCAACTGAGCTGGAACTTCTAGAATTGTCATTGGGAAAAGTCAAGACAACACGTTTGAAGGCATTTCCATGGAAGCAAATGCTTCAGAGTGACCCTGTGAGGGCATTCGTTTTTGTTCAAATTGGTCACGATTGGGGACTCTATATTATGACCACTGACCTACCTAAATATATGTACGACGTTTTGCGGTTTAATGTGCTTTACACTGGAATATATGCATCTACTCCGTTTTTTTGTAACTGGCTCGCTGCAGTAGTGGCGGGTATTACGGCCGATTTTCAAATATCATCTGAAAAAATGTCAATAACATCAGTGCGAAAAGTTCATACTTTCATTTGTAAGTTGGTAAACATCATAAGATGTAAGAAAACCTTAAAATCATGCAATAACAATCATTAATGTTGGTATTTTTTTTTTGTTTTGTCTAGCTCATTTTGGACCAGCCTTTTTTATGGTGGCTGCTTCTTATGGAGGTTGCGATAAGATACTGGTTGTTACACTGTTTACGTTTTCTTTACTTTTTATGGGTCCAAGCTTCAGTGGTATGCAGCTTACACCGCTTGACTTGAGTCCTAATTACGCTGGAACTGTAATGGCCATAGGAAATAGTTTTGGTGCAGTATGCGGTTATATTGCACCATGGTTGGTTGGAATAATGACACCAAATGTAAGTCTGCTACACTGTCATATTCTACACACAGGGTATCTACATACGAAGGGCATATTTTAAGGACTAGCTAAGCTACGAAATCAAAGTTCTATAAAGCTTTTCAAAACTACATATGCACAAGTATATAAAAGAGTACAAAAACTTAACCTATTCACTTTAAAGTGTGGTGATCACAGTCCTCGCATAATATCAAAACTCTTTATGTATCTCTTCCTTATAAAGTAGATGAGGAGCAACAGCACAAACAGGAAAAATCCATTTTTGCGAATTTTACAGGAGAGGTCAAAATATAACAACTCTTTTTTTATGTACTGTTTTTAAACTTTTAAATAAAGCTATAGGTAGGTTCGCACTAGCGTCTTTACGCAAGTTGGAATATAAATAAAAAAATAGATATGCGATTTTGTTCCGCGATCAAGGTTGTGTAATTGCATGTCAAAGCCGGAGGCCTTGTACAAATTTCGGAAAAAGTCGTTAACTGGAGGATTTTTGTACTGGTTTTTCCTAGGCCACACTAGTTCATCCAAGGCATGTTAGGGGAAATTGGTACGGAACAGTCTTTCAAACAGAATTGTGAAGATTCTTAAAGATATTGTTAGGATTAAAAATTTTTTTGAATCTGAAAATGTTGCTTGAATTTTTTAAAATGCTTAACTTTTTTTTTTTAAAACTAACACTTTTAGAGGATAACCCTTTGACACGTGGTGTTTTAGCTTCGGAAGGGGAGATAGAATAAGGTTAACCTATTGAGCATCGGCGCAACAATATGTGAAAGTGATCAGTAGCAAGTGTTATTGCTTTGAACTTTATTACACTTCAGTTATTGATGCTTCGCCGATATAATGTACCTTTCTTACCACAGCTGAAAAGCTCAATGTGGTACTAATTAGGTAAGAGGTCGAAAAAACCTCCAGAAAATTAAGGAGAGGAGAAGGAAATAATTGGAAATATAGGAAATATGGAAAGTGTATTACCATGCCTGAACCGGGAATCGAACCCGGGACCTCTGGGTTGTGAGCACAGTACACTACCACTGCACCACAAGGCCGACCGAAATGCGGAAATACCATGGCTAACAAAGCCGATAGGGGATTTGGCCTCTCAACTGGGTTTTAAAGAAGGGGTTTTAGGGCAAGGCCAACTATGAAGATCTATGCAACTTTAGTACTTTCTTGCAATGATTGATATTTAATTTTTTTTAATTAACTTTTTTACTAACTTTTAGTTTTATTTATTTGTAGTCTACATTGAATGAGTGGCAGGGTGTTTTTCAAATGGCTGCTGTAATTTTATGCGCGACAGGTGTTATATTTTGCTTTTGGGGTTCTGGAGACGTTCAGCCATGGAATGAAATTGCAGATGATATTGATTAATACATATTTTTTCTTATTAATTAAAATAAAAATAATTCAAAGTATCGAGGATTTTATTTAATTTTCTTGACCTTAGCTAACGCATTTTAAAAGGACCTGTAGCGGAATTCCCAAACTTGTTAACGACGATTGTTGTTATCGTTAACTGCTCATAACAACATTGTCGTTAAATGGTATTCTCAAAAACTAGGCCAGTCAAACTTATCGTTAAATTTGACAGTTCCTTATCGTTACTGAACAACAATTGTAGTTAAGTTAAAGACGTTTGATTTGGTGTCGCTATTTGTGAAAAAAAAGTTTTAACGGTAATTAAAGCAAAAATAATAATAAAATTATAAATTGTGTTCATTATATACACATAAAAAAATGGCAATGCAATGTCTAGCGATGGGCTTATCCACTTTTGGCGATGAGATTGCCTTGCGGGGCAATGCAGCAGAGTGGGTTGTTTGATTTAAGGAAAAGCAAGTTTTGCAAGCTGTTCCGCTTGACGCCCGACTTCGTCCATTATTTAATAGAGTCAATTGGTAGCTGATTAACAAAAAAAAAAAAAACAATTTCAGCATTATCGGCCAAAAATCAAGTTAGAAGTTCAAGCAGTGTAATAACGCACAAAATTGTCATAACCATCTTGTTACAGGTGCTTGCAGCGTACAGTGATCACAAATCGTGTTTTTTGGTGCAAAAATCGCTAGAGAGCGCAAATCTTGTCACAAATGAACAATTTTTTATTTTAACTAAAGCTTATTAAGATTCCAAAAAATCCTTGGAGCCCGAATATGGAATACAAAATACTTTTTTTTGGAATTGGCCGAAAAAAAATTTTTTTAAAATATTTTTTGGTTCTAAAAATTGCTTAGGACTGAAAATTATATATTAAAAATGTTCTTTTCTAAATGAGAGCTAACTTAATTCCCAACAAATCAGCGGACCCTGAACTTTGAAACAAAATGTTAGTTAAGGCCTTTCTATATTAAGGTAACGATATGTAGGTACATAAATGCACATCGCTACGTTCAACGTATAAGTACTAAATAAAAAAAATTATTTAAGATTGAAACCTTTTCTTCAATATTTACAATTGGACCAGAAGTTTTATATAGGGTAAGTGCTTTGAGGTACTTAAGCGAGACCCGCTTAAGTACTCCAAAAAGCTGACATTTTGGTTGAGGTGCTTAAGCGGGACTTACTGTACAATGAAATAAAAAAAAAAACTGAAAATAAAGTTCGGGTATTCCCCAATTGTATTTTGTTGCTAAAGACACTGCAAAAATTTGAATTGAAAAAACTTTTTTGGGACTCATGTTAGAACAAAAAATTCGTGTAAGTGTTTCATATTTCTGATCCGGGTTTTTTCAAAATCGGGTAAAAAAAAATTTGTTAGTTTAGTTAGTTAGTTTTGAAAGTTTTTTTTATTATAATAAAAGTAAAAAAAAATAAAAAAAAAGTTGCACTAACTTCGACTCGAACTAAGGATCCTCATGATTATACGCTAACTCGTTACCCTCTATACTACTCTGCTAGTTAAAATAAAGCAAACCTTTTTTGTATAAAACAATTAGGAGAAAACTTTGAACGCGAATTTCTCGCATTTCCTTGAGAAGTGCGAAAAACGGTAATATGTGTGTGGGTTTTCTTATATCACGTGCACTACCATCTGGAAAAATTTGAGCCAAATTGGTGTCGTATCGGTGATCCCTTGTTAAATTTGTATTCAAAAGCATTCAATTTTTCTACGGCTGTTTATTTTATTATATATTTTTTGGTTGTCAAATGACTGTGCTGCCATGTTTTCAAAATTTTTTAACGATGTTTGCGTTAGCATTATTAACGATATGCTTGTCGTTAGCTATTACTTTGGGAATACGACATTCGTTACCGCAAACGAAAAAATTGTTAACTAACGATGTCGTTACTTAACGACAATTTTAATTTGTGTTTTTGGGAATTCCGCTACTAGCCTGTCTTTTTTGTCAAACTTCTGCAATATTTTGAGTTATTTGGCACATTAAATTTAATTTTCAACTTGCAAGATGCCCTACCTAATAAAATGATACTACACCATTGATCATCATTATGTCGAGCTGAGTGGCTAAAACAGTATTAAGGTAGGGCATGTTCACCTACATACATATATGATTTCAACGACAAATTTTCGATCATTTCGAAAATTTGGTACTCTTACCATGAATGTTAGGTCAGGTAGGATTGGCAATCAGTTTTAGAACTGACTTACTTAGAGCAAATATTAATCCATTGTAATACCACATGTTATTTATCTATACCCTCTTGTTTAATCAACCAGATTCGTAATAAAATTTAGTAGCTGATCTATAATAGCATGGATAAGGTCATCAAATAAATACGAACCACGTGTTTTGTGTCTTTTTCTAGCAAAACACAGGGGGCAGGAACAAACGTCTTCCTCCAAATCTACATCCCTACAACTTCTACAGAAGTCAAAAGGCCGAACATCACTCCGCATGTCTCCTGATGAGGCAGTGGCTAGTTATGATATCGACAACTGACGAGACATTATTTCTAGTGCGGGATATCAGTTCTAGATAGCGCTTAGCACCTCATTTGCCAGATTTGCTTTGTTATATTGCAAGTTGACCCTTGGGTTCATCTTGTGCTATTCATTTGTAACATATCATCTTTGAACAGCAACTTGCCAGCAGCGAGTGGCATGCCAACTTTATGTAGTAGTGCTCTGTCTAGCAAGTACATTAGCTTTGCAATCGCCACCAATGTCCCTATGCTCAAGAACCCATATGAGGTAAATATTAAAATGCTGAGACATCTCATTTAAAGGCCAACGAATCTGCGAGCCACTATTGAGCTTAAGAAGATCAATTCAATAAATTTAATAGAAGCCTGACAATTGAATAAACCTTTTTTTATGGATACGACAATGCTCCTCAGTCCGGATGTTACTTCTTCTTTAGCAATAAACTCCGTCTGAAAAACGCTGCAGTAGTCTGGTAACCTAGCAACAATTCTTAACTTCAGTTGCTTATAGCAAACATCGTAACCCACTTGGCTATTTAGCTTGCAGCCATTCGCGTAGAAATTAAAATTGCCCCTTTTTCCTGGAAGTCCTCCCTTCCAGACATCTTTAAATCAAATATGAGTTATGTAATCCCTCACGAATGATTTTTTGCGTCGATCTAGTGTAAAATGCTTCCCAAAGTCTATGTAATGGCGGAGCAAGCTGCCATCTGCTTACATAATACTATTATGTCAAGGGGAGAGATATGAAAAAGGAACTCCAAGGCTTCAGTCGGTGTAGTACAGATAGCACCACTGATCCACTGATATGGAAGCGGTCTTTTGTACTTTTTGCTATTTTTACTGTAGGTGACCTTGTCTAACTCGGACAACAACTCAGAGTTGAATAAGTGAAATAACTGCTGCGTATAGCCACTGGCTAATATAAGGGTGACAACCTCCATCTCTACTAACAGATGCTTTTCTTAGGACAGCAACTCCTCTACCCATGAAACGAGTTGGTTTAAGGCGTCATGAAGAATTTCACACTGTAGGTTGAAAAATTTGCCGCATGCAATGAGTGTTACATCATCCGCGTAGCTATGCCTCTTTAGTGAGATCATATTTACAGCAAAATTCCACAGTAGAGAGTATAGAATTCCACCTTGCGGCGTTCCTCTGTAAACAAATCTATTTGCCTTAGAGTTACAAAGATTCGAAGTTATGGCTCTATTAGTCATGCCAAGCTCTGAAATAATCACATCTGGAACAACGTTATCGAATGCTTCTTTAATATCCGGGAACGCCATCAGCACGAATTCATTATTTGTAAAGATTTTCTCTAAGCTACCCACTGCAATGCAGTTTCTTTCTGTCTTTCATGTAGGCACGCTAAGGAGTGAATACTGTTTGATACTGCTTGAAGAGATTAAATAAAAATCAAAAACTCTTTCCGGCAAATTAACATTGTCCATGCAATTAACAGTTTAAAGTTCTTAGATTATTTGACAAATATTTGATTATTAAATTTGATACACACCTGCTTTTGCACTACCTCATGATGTTCCTCTTGCTTTTCGCATACCTCTATAGTGTGAGTATCATTTGTACTCGTAATGTTTCTTTGCTTAACCAATTGTGTTATAGTTATACTCAAAGAATTTCTCATTATATAACAATTCATTATAGCAGTTAGGCCGAAAAAAGTCACTATATAACGCTGAGGTAAGCAAACTGAAAAAAAGTAAGTACATTCAAACATAAGTGGTATTGATAATGCAAGGCAGTTGTTCTGGTAGGTGGATAAAAGAGCTAATTTGCTCTAAACAACAACAAATTACATTTCAAGCACTCTTCTTACGCGTTAGATCTTCATAAGCCCTTAAGTAGAATTAAGGGTGCACTACTGTCACCTTTCCTTCAACATTGTTGCTATTTAACTTATGTCTAAATAGAATAACTCTACTTACTATTCGATAATTTCACTGCCCATGCTTTTTGCTCCAACTTGGACTCGGACATAGTTGCTACTCGCAAGTATTTTATATTTTTATTTCTATTTTGTTATATTAAAACTAGAAACAGTTTTTCCATTTGAAATTTTCTATTAAAATGACTGGAATATAATTTTTTGACAAATCAAAATCAAAAATAATATCAAACAAGTTGTTCTATTTCTGAAACCCACTAGGGAATCAAAATGTTTCTCTATGAATACTGGGAACAGTCAAATGTTTTTGAAAACATTAATTTTTGTTAATATTGTAGCGAAATTTGGCTTATGCCAGAAAATTCTCGAAATAAAAGCCAACAAAAGAAAACTAAACGATACTAGCTAGCATCACTGGCTGTATAAATACTTTTACACCATCTAGCGGCCAAGTGCAGTTTTTGTACTAAAAACTATAAACCGAAAAGGCGCTACAGTACACTATAAAAGTCGACAACCGAGAGAAACTATCGCCGTCGTACAACGTCATCTAGGAGGTATTAAATTATTCGAGAAAGTGATTGTAAATTCCACGCCGATACGCCATCTAGAAAGTACTAAATTATTCGAGAAAGTTATTGTGGATTCCACGCCGATACGCCATTTAGAAGGTACTGGATTATTCGAGAAAGTGATGACTGTAGTATTAAAGGTTGTGATCTGAGTTGTCGATAAACAGTTGAGTTTAAGCAATAAAGTAAAGCAGTTAAATATAAGCAATAAGGCGACACAGTTGAATTTAAGCAATAAAGTGATACAGTTGATATTAAAAGTAAAGTAAGACATTTGATTTTAACACAGTGGATTTTAAGTAATAAAGTTAAACAGTTGTCTATACAGTGCCAGATTAATATTAGACTTTGAATTTTAATGAAATAAACAATTGTAACGTGTAAAAACTAACTTTCGTGATTAAAATAAACCATTTTAATAATTAAATAAGTTTGTGTGTTTTTGATTGTTACACAATCCAGTGATCGAACTCAGAAAAGTGTAAGAGGTCGAAATTATCGTCTAAGAGACAGGAATTTCGTAACAATATGAACTTTATTATTGTATAAAATGGTAGAAAACCATTAAGTAATTCAACAGCAAATTATTATAAGACTTTTTGATGCTGAAAAATTTTTAATTTTTTGAAAAGTTCTGGCACATAAACCAACCAGTGATCTACGATCGATCCAAAGTTTTTTCTTGGCGAAAAAAATTTGGTATGCAGGTAAGGAGTCTTTATAGGTCAAGCAGTTGCAAAATTGAACGAGGTCTATTTTTCCAAAAGAGGTTGAAAAGCAATAAATTGAGCTATATCAAGGTTTTTGGCCTTCTATTAGTTAACTAAAAATTATATATACAGAACATGTGTACCTCATTTGAAGATAATTATGGTCCAAATTTATCAAAAAATTAACCAATTTTTCACTATCTTTCTGGCTGCTATACAATTTTGTAAGTATTAGTTCCAAATGATATTTAGCTTGCTCAAAATTAACTTTTTAAGACTATATAATTTTGAAAATATCAATAGCATAAACATGAAATGCATGCGTCTCAATTTTTTTAACGACATTCTTCATTAAATTTATTTTTCATAGCTAGGGAGCCGGAGGTCTAAATTTCTATATGATTTTAACGTGCCGCAGGGGTTGAAAATCATGAAGTTCTAAGTAATATAAATAATATGAACAATCTCTGCCACTGCGTTGCATCTGTGTTATTGAGACCGCATTGAAACTGTTAAAAAAGTACCATGAACAACTTTATCGCGTCTGTCTTTTATATTAAAGAGATACATAAATGCAAAAGGCAGACTTTTTTGTTGCCGCACTTAATGATAGTCAAATTTTTTAAAAATTTATATACTTAAGTGATTTCATCGGCAGACAGATTGGGATTGTTATAAAGATTATGTCATAAAAAGCAAGAAAAGCAACCTCTGCTACTTAATTATTACCTTACTTGAAAATTGTACTATTACAAACATATAAAAAAAATTCAATATTAAATCATTTTACCGCGTCTGGCTGTGTATATGGGGCGTTTCACGCCAAATCGGACACCATTATGCTTTTGCTTCTGATTTTTGTTACTATTTTTTTTTATTACTGGTTGAGACAAGCCTGTCTAATTTTTTTGTTTTTTTTTTCTCCGAAATATCGTTAATTGAATTTCATTGCACAGGTCTACATACAGACCTACAGAAGTTCAAGTACGGTAGGATAACTGGAAAACTTAAATTTACGATATCTCGGAGAGAAAAAAAGATATCGATATAATTCAAAGTGGGTTTTGTTTTCAACTAAATATTTAAATATATTCGGAAAAATCTGATGTCTCTAAAATTAATATACGAACATGTATGACCAAAATCGACGATTGTTTAAAAGATTTCAACAAATTACGATTTATGACGATGTATCAAACAATACGATAACATAATTTTAAAAATAACTTTGATCTGCCAGCCAGCGGCAGATTAAGATTTTGCGGGGCCCAGGGCTAAAAAGTAGACATAAGCCCCCGCTGAAAAACATTTTTTAAAAAATTTAAAAAAAACTACAGATTAACCAATAAAAAGGTCATTCCCAACATAACTAATTTTTTCCGCTGCAACGCACAAGAACTGGGAGACACCCTTTCCTAAGCCCCTTGAAAATAGCTTTATTTGAGCTCGGCGCTACAGCCTCTTCTAGCCCTGCCTTTATCTGCCGTTACTGCTAGCTTTCATGTTTCATTAGCTGTCAAAATTGTTAGATAGAAGAACAAAATCTGAATTTCTCCAACTAAAACGGCTATAAATTAAATAATTTTATGGTTTTAATCATTTTTATTTTGAATTAGCAAACTAAGAAATAAATTTCACCGACATAACAATAAAAATGTACATATTTCAATTTGTCCTGGATTGATAGTAACAATAATTTTTAATGTTATTTCAAAACTTAAGTTGCGTACTCTTAATGAAATTTTGTTGATCAAAATGTATTTATATCATTTAATTACTTTTTCTCCTCAGTCTTTCTTTCATTCCATGGCTGAACTTCTCCAGTGCCCCATATCCAAAAGACAATGCCCGTGAGAATGAGTACAACAAAAGTCAACCAGAAAACCAAACGCCACTCAGTCATTGAAGTCTATAAGTAAAAAAAAAAAATTTTAAAAGCAAAAATATGTACTGTGAGTATTCTTGGATGCTCATAAAACCTTATTCAAGTACATATACCGTTACGCGAAATACCGTCAAATTTTATATGGAAAACAAATTATATTATCTAAATGATTCAAATTGTTATTATGGTTTTCATGAAAATTTCCATTACATACACATACATACATAGTATGTATGTATGTATGTACATTAGGGTGATTTTTTTTTTTTTTGTGTTTTTTTAAGGCGCTGTTGCTTAAAAAATAAGTTTATGATATGAAGAAAAAGTTCACGAAAATTCAGCTCTGTAACTCAATTTTATAAGGTGGCGCCCGGAGCCTGTTAGTTTTACATGTAAATTGTATGAAAAAATTATTTTTTTCAAAAAAGGTATCTAAATGAATAGGTGATTAGTGTTGTTGAGCTGAAAAGGGTCGTTTTTTACGCTGAATCCGAATCTGGCCTCAGAATTGACCCATCATGTCGGAATCCTAAAATATTTGAGGCTAAGTACCTAAAACATGATGTTTTTTGTCTACTTTCGAGGCCATGTATAGGATTCAAAGAAAGTTGATCAGCTTATTTTTAACAAAAGCATCATTTAGTACCATCCTTGCCCTTTAAAATGAGCTTTCAAGTGGTGATCTGTGATGCTTCCTTGCAAAGTTGCAGCCATTTCAAGGTGACATGAATTTGAAACCCGTTGTTTAATTGTTGGGTTGCAACCCTTTGTAGGGGATACGATTCATGTCACTTTAAAATGGCTATAACTTTGCAAGGAAACATCACAGATCACCACTTGAAAGCTCATTTTAAAGAGCAAGGATGGTACTAAATGATGCTTTTGTTAAAAATAAGCTGAACAACTTTCTTTGGATCCTATACATGGCCTCGAAAGTAGACAAAAAACATCATGTTTTAGGTACTTAGCCTCAAATATTTTAGGATTCCGACATGATGGGTCAATTCTGAGGCCAGATTCGGATTCAGCGTAAAAAATTACGTCGAAAAACGACCCTTTTCAGCTCAACAACACTAATCACTTATTCATTTAGATACCTTTTTTGAAAAAAGTAATTTTTCCATACAATTTACATGTAAAACTAACAGGCTCCGGCGCCACCTTATAAAATTGAGTTCCAGAGCTGAATTTTCATGAACTTTTTCTTCATATCATAAATTTACTTTTTAAGCAACAGCACCTTAAAAAAAAACAAAAAAAAAATTTGAATCACCCTAATTTACATATATAAACAATATTCCAAAAAACTTGTAACCAATCACGAGGAGGGTTAGGGAAAGGTTAAAGTTTGTGAAATTTTATATGGAAAATATTTAGAAGTGTAATAGGATGAACAGACTCCGACTGGTGTGACATATGCTTGAAATTTACCATATTAACGACGAAAAAGAGAGATATTTCATCAAAAATATCATTGTTTTAATTTCAGTTAACTCGTAACTTAAGAGCGATTTACTTACATTTGGCGTCATTACTCCAATTAATGTTGGTGCGAAGAAACCGGACAATGCACCGATACCATTTGCTATGGCCATCAAGATACCTGAGTAATTTGGACTCAAATCAATTGCTGTTAGCTTCACACCACAAAAGTATGGGCCCATTAAAAATAGAGATATAGTAAAAAGTATGACAACCAGCAGCTTATCACAACCTGCATAAGAAGCTGCTATCATGAAAATTGCTGGTCCAGCTTGTGCTATAAAGAAAATAAATATATATAGCGGTTGTAAATTAGAAACATTTAGCTAAAAAAAAAATATAGACATATTTGAGAAGTTTGCTCTAGGGTGGGAACAAGATATAAAAATTTAAAAATATTGTTCATAGGGGCACTGTGGGGAAAACACTTAATTTATTTCAATGGAGTTTTGTAAAACTACCGCCTGTTTCCAGTCTGTTTCATACGAGTTACTGTAAGCGCCCTATGTTCGAAATAAAAAAGTACATACAAAAGTAACAAGCAATAAATACTTATACAAGAGTTTTTTTTACTTTGACCCATCTCGTTTTAGTATGCTTAACGGGCATGACCTTAAGACTAGAATCACTCACATTACTATAAACATTGAAATCTTTAGAAATTGCATTCTACGTTTAATAAAATATGTTTCAACATACCAATCATAGTCATAAGTTTTCGCTCAACCGTTAGTGATAATTTTCCAGATTTAATAAGCCAATCAGCGATAAATCCCGACACTACTGAGCAAAGCCACATGCAAAGGAACGGAGCTGATGAAACCAATCCATTTGTAAATACATTAAATTGCAAAACATCGTTCATGTATTTCGGTAGATCAGTGGCCATAACAAAAAGTCCAAAATCGTGACCAATCTGGCAAATAATTAGTGACCACATGGGAACACTTGTAAAAATCGATCCCCATGGAATTCCTTTGAAGCCGGATGACTTGACGATTCCCATTTCCGCTTCTAGATACTCACGTTCCTCAGCTTTTATGTAGGGATGTGTATGTGGATCACTGTAGCCCATAAATGTCTAAAATTATATGATATTTATAGAGAAGTTTGGTTATATATATACTACATTAACATAAAGTTGCTTATATGGAAATGGTTTGTAACACTTTGGCGCAAGATATACCAAACCAATTTTAATAATTTAATTTTTTAAAACCACATATTTGTGCTTAAGAAGATTATTGCATACCTATTTTTTTTAAGTTTAATATCATTTTTTTTAAGGATTAAGTTTTTGCAAAACCTGAAAAAAGGCGTTTTTTTTTTATCTTCACATTTTTACCGTTTACATTTGACTTCGAAGTTCAAGAAAGTAGTATAGATATAAAAGTTGTGTATTTACATAGCTCGGGTGCCCTGAGTGAATTTTATTAAAATGTTTCGCATAAAATTAGGTCAAAGGTTAACATTTTTCATTTTTTACTACGAAAAAAAAATTTGATGATGCTATCTCTGTATTTGGTGGCCATTTACATATGTCAAATGACTGGGCTCCATCATTAAAAGGTAGTGCATGACATTGTCATTCAAAAACAACAAAGCAGCGAGCGTAGATGGCATAATTGCCGAAATGTTGAAAGCCTCTCCGGAGTTCACCTCAGGCCTTGTCCGAAATTGAAACAAATAACGCATAATTGAAAACTGGCTTCTAGGAGTCTTGTTGAAAGCTATTAAAAATGAAACTAATCGCTTTACTAAAGCCAAGATCATCAAGAATATCCTACTCATCAGAGGCAGCAAGTTTTCAACTCCGAACAGATCGTGTATAGACCAAAAAAAAAACTTACTATTGCTGTGGAGCATCAAAATGAGTGACAAACATCATTGCATTTATCCTTCATTGATTATACCAAATTAACATTCTCTCAAAACTTCGAGCATTTGTACACATGATTTCAACGTGGTTTGTTTTCAAATTAACGTTAAGTTGGAGTTCAAGATTTTATCCAAGGCTGGAGATTAAAACAAAATCTTCACACGTAGAAGGTTTAGGTATTAAGCTGAACGGACGAAAATTCCTTGTAAGTGAAAAATGTACACTTGAAAAACTTTTCTTGATTTTCACTTGATTGTAACTGTACACTTTTTAGAGATAATAATCCCGAGATGTCTGCTTCAACGATTTCAAGAAAAGAACTCAATTTTATTGACCACTAGCTGACCCGACAGTCGTTCTGTCTGAATTTGATATATGTATGTAGATAAAATATTATTAAGAACTCTCGGTAGCTCAGTGGAAATAAAAACACTTCAATTATTGTCGAAAAAGGAAGCACTTTAAAAATATCTCTGTATGAGTACCACCCTAAATAGATCATATAAGCTTCATAATGACCAAGTGGTGTTAATCTTTAAGATCTTCAAGGATCTGCAAGAAAATTCGATTTTAAAAATATTTTTGTATGAAGACCACCCTAAATAAAAATTATAGAATTAAATAATGGTCTCTGAGTATAAAGGCCAATTGGTGTTCATTCCATGTGAATCGATGAAGCGATTCTTAAGAAAATACGATTTTGAAAATATTTTTGTATGAGGACCAACCTATATATAAAAAACATAACTTAATAAGCGCCTCTGAATATAAGTGCTACCTGGTGTCAATTCCATATGAATCGATAAAGCGGTCTTCGAGAAAATGTGGTTTAAACAAATATTTTTGAATGAAGGCCACCCTTAATATGCATCCTTAATAAAATTTTCTTTTACACAAACCTTGTCCCAACAATTACAAATAAAAAAATAAAGAAATCACCAAATCGGTCGAGCCGTTCTGAAGTGATGCTCAGTCATACACGCGGCAATTGATTTTTATATATATTTTTATGTACATATATAGATATAAAAATAGATTATTGGCTTATGCAAATAATGAGTAGTAAAGAAACTAGTTATATGTATGTACAAAATTAAGTCTATGTACAAATAATACAAATTCTAATTTGGCGTTGCATTATTTTAGATTAAGATGTTAATTATAATATTAAAAAAAAAATTACTTATTTATAATGATTATATATAAATATGGCTCCAACATTCCGAGGGCGTTGAAAGGGTTGCCTTTTAAGATTTGAGCAATATAGCAAGCTTTTGTAATGGACGTCGATATAGCCTTCTAGATGTTTGGACATCATCAACTCTAACCTTGCCGTCTTTTCCTGGATGCATTGCAATCACTCTTCCAGCAGGCCATTTTTGTGGTGGCAAGTTGTCATCATGTATTAGCACTAAGGAATTATTTTGAATATTGTCCTTTTGCCGATTTAATTGCAGCTTCCCAGATGCCACCAAAGTGGGGGACCCTGAAGGGAATAAAATTAAATTTAATAAAATGATTTGTGCAAAAATCTACAATACTATTTTGAAATGACTTATTCGCAAAAGCTAGTTCGGTGAGTTGGGAATTTGCCCCGACAAAATTAGTGGCATTGTCGCAAAAAATGTCCGAAAGTAGACCGCAGCAACTTATTAGGCGCTTGAGTGCTGCAAGAAATGCCTCCGTAGATAAGTCCGTAACAGCTTCAATGTGGAGTGCTTTGGTCAAAAAGCACACAAAAATAGTCACATAGCACTTGTAACGCTGTATATCACGGATTTTGAGGTTCATGTAAATAGGCCCACAAAAATCAACACCGCACCACCTACTCCAACTATATCAATTGCATTTTTTCTTTTTTTTTGGCAAATTAAGGATTCGTGCAAAGCTTTCGGTTATAAGGTTGACTTGCGAACAGAAGTCTAAGAGACTACGACACAATTTCTATTCACTTTCGGCATGACGAAAGTTTTCTGTTGCCAAGAAAACTCCATCTGACGACTGCTCAATGTGAGTATTGACTGCATGTGATGAATAAATCTTCTAACTTTGCTCTTGCTGCTGCGTCGTTAGGATTTGATATCTCAATGTCATTTTGAATTTGCAAAATGTGCTTTAAGTATGCTTCCACTAAAGCTAACCTGCATTCCAGTTCAGCAGTAAGCATTGATGAAGATAATAAATTTTTTTATACGATGACTTTGTTCACCTTCGAAATTCCTCGATGTAACACACAATGGTTCCCTGCAGACCTTTGGTTCGATAAAAAATGTTGATTCGAGTAGCACGACACTAAATTTCACGAATAAAAACAATTTTTTGATTTATTTTTCTCAAAGTTTTTTCGATTATTTAATTCACGTAAGAAAATCACTTTAGGCTCGAGCCCCACGTTGGACGCCAAAAAATATTTACGATTTATGGATAGTAATTTGCGCAATGGCAAACGAAATAAGAAACACGAGTTGTCTGCTTCACCGATTTCAAGGAGCGAACTCAATTTTATTGAACATTATTGGCCTATGCAAATAATGAGTAGTAAATAAACTATTTATGTACTATGTATAAAATTAAGTCTATATACAAAGTATATGGAATTGCGTGGAATACAAATTCTAATGCAATCGATTACAGTGGCGTTAATCTTAATTAATTAAGATGTTAATGACAATATGAATAAAAAATTACTTATTTATAATGTATGAATATAAATATGGCTCCAACATTAACTGGTACTCCAGCGATGAATATCCTGAATACATTGGATTTTTTACTTGAGCTCAACCCTACTTCGCTTGATATTGCATTGTTAGGCTGAATTTGCAGTGTTCATCCATTTCATCACCAATGTCAATAATTATCGAGCAGTACTGCTTTTGATATCATCAACAGCAATTGCATCTGGGATATATTGCACAGGTTAGGTGTATCAACCGGGATCAGAAACTTCCTTACTTCCCAACCAGCGACCAGCAGTTGTAAATACATTAAAGCTAAGATTGACATAGCCAAAAGCCCACTTCGTTTCTGTTAACAATGTAGCTCAACATTTTTTGTACGTCCGTAAAGCGTAGTTACCCATAAGCACTTTGCTTGGCTTCTTCGAATTCGAATAATTTGGCAACCCACGAGATCATCTCCAATGTCCAATTGCTCATTAAATGCCGACGAAATCCGATTTTCGCCCAAATCAAAACGGCAAAAAAAATCTGCCGACAAGTACCGGTAAGGAGGCCTCAGGATAGCAGAAAACGCTCATTGGAACAAAAATCCGTAAATCGGGGAAATTTTGGCACTCAGCAACATGCAGAAAAAGAAAGAGGCATGATGTATTTCTATTTTTTTTCACATATGGGAGGCGTTACGGTTAGTCGGTTAAGGTCATACAGTTGAACTTCAATTATCCGGGAAGTTTTAAAAATTTTAACGATGCTCAAATTTTAACGGTACTTCTATTAACCGTGATTGAAGTCTAACTGCTTCATTCTCTGTGTTTTTGTTCGTTTTTCATACGACATGCATATTGAAATAGAGAAAGAGAATGATGATATAATTTGGGGAATCCCATTTTGTGCATGCCTATTAACTCTCGCTGACCATATTTTCTTACAATTAGAGAAAAAACTGACTTGATTAACAACCATCTTTTAAGAGAAAGAACAAAAACTAACTGTTCAACCTAAATTAGAGCGCCAGCGTCGTTTAACTGTCAAAACTTTCTCATGCGCATACATTTTATATGAAGCGAACCGAAATAAGCAACGCTCTAACGCCAGCGTATTCGATTTTCCAATTTTGACAGAGCGTTGGCAGCTAATTTTTTATTTTCATATGTTGATTTTTGTTTTCTGTCACAAACAGTAAACAAATAAACTTTAGGTTCAGCGCTCAACTCCAAAGCGTTGCGCTGGCAAAGTCAACGCCCAACGCTCTAATTTACGTTGAACAGTTAGGTTCAGCGCTGAACTCAAAAGCGTAGCGCTGGCAAAGTCAACGCCCAACGTTCTCATTTAGGTTGAACAGTAAACGTAAGTAGTAGACAAACAACATTAAATGAATACTATAGCTCAATACTTTTGTAAAACGGTGCTGTAACCAATAAAATAATATACATATGTACCAAAGAATATCATATTGTGTATTTACGACTTTGAAATTTGATAAGGAATAATATAAAATAGTGATTCTATTATCCGGGATTTTCGATTTTCCGGGATGAGCTCGGTTCCGACCATCACGGATAATCGAAATTCGACTGTATAACTTTTCTTCAATGTTTTGTCAAGTAACTATATTATTTAAATTTTAAACTCCCAAGATATGTTTTGTTTGCATGGGAGATGCAACGTTCGCTTCTGACAATTTTTTGGTTTATGGTTTCCTAGATATGATTCGTACACGGAACTTCAATAATCGCTTAATAAATGTTTTTAGGCTTTAAAATTTTGTATTCTAAGTTATATAACTTGTATAAGTACATATATGTAAGTTGATAAGTTTGTTTTGGACCCATTTATGAAAATAACAAAAAATTGTTTTGCACAAAACGTTAGGAAAAGGTCGAAAATGAACTTTGGGAGTCTCTGGGGATCTTCGACCTCCCTAAGGCGAAAGATTTGGAGGCATATATGACAAAAACACTTTAAACTATATGCAATTTAAATATTCAAAATACATAATTCAGATTGGAAAACATTTTTTTGATAATAAGTATCAATTTAAGTTACAAACTAACTACAACTTGCTGTAGGCTTACTGATAACGTTAACTATTTAGCATAGTACTTACGAAAAATAAAGACCACAGCACTCCACAAACGCCAAAAACATAGAACACAACTGGCCATTTGAAAAAAGTTAGCAAACTTCCAGATAGTGTTGTGGCTATTATCTGACCAAGTAAGCCACCGCTCATGACGATTGAACCCAATCTTCCACGTTCTTTTGGTGGTGCCCAATGTGCCATTAAGGCACTGCATGATGGAAACACAACGCCCTGAGCAAGGCCAATGCAAACGCGTGCTCCCAGTAGAGCATGATATCCTCCAAGATCTATGAGCATTGGCGTAAATAATGTAAAAATGGCTGTTAAGAAAATGCCTATGTTCAAGACCCATTTAGCACTAAAAAGATCCGCCAAAACACCACCAGGTAAATGTGATATAAAGTAACCGATAAAAAATGCAGCCAAAATATCACCTTGCATTTTTTGACTCCAATCATAGTCACCGCCCTGCAAAAAAAATATTAGTATATTTTACTTAAAAAAATTGATTTGGTATATTAAATGAATGCTCAATGTCGAGAGTATCCATTCCCTTAATGGGGGTATAAAAATGTTTGCTCATTCCTGGACAGTCACATAAAATCGTCCCGAATCTGTATCCCGGAGCATGCAAATAACACAGTGGCTGATGAACTGAATGGAGCAGAGTCAGCTGGCCCTATCATTCGACCAGAACCTGACTCAAGCAGTGTCGTTGACAAGGGGTTGATCTCTACGAGGTTCATCTCCTTTCCAACTGTCGTGTTAGTTATTTCTTCTAATTTCTTTGGACTAATTTAAGATATTTAATTAATGAATTTGATACTCGCCTCTATACTCGCTTGAATTGTTTCCTCTTGTTTTGGGCATACCGCTGCATTTTGAACATCAGTTTTTGTATAATTTCTTGGCTTGACCAATTTCGTTATTGTTACACTCAACGAATTTCGCATGCAATAGCAATTCATTGTAGCGGTTAAGCCAAAGAAAGTCACAATGTAACGTTGAGGTATAGGACAAACTGAAAAAAAGTGTTAATAGAAAACAGACGTTTCCCAAATTTTGGAGGCGATATTGTATTTTTAGAAATCTATCCGGTTTGGATTGAAGGAAATATTTACGTTTCGACAGTTTTACGCCCCATTCTGGTTGTTCTTCAGACATATTTTTATTTCTATATTAAATATATTGACGATTTAATTTTTTAAAATATTCAGACAAAAAACGAAATTTTAAATGAAAAGTTCAATTTTCATTTAAAAGTGTTTGTTTATGAGTTATATTTTTTTGACATATTAAAATGTTTATCTGATTATTTTGGTACTTAAGTGTTAAATTGCACAGTAAACATCGACTTGTATCGAAATCAGTCTGCGCTTCTGCACTTTGACCAAGTTGACTTCATAAATGGCCCTACTTCATCGGAGAATAACATGCAAAAAAAAATGTGTAAAAAACAAGTGTTCCTCAACTTTAAAAAATCGTGTAAGATGAAAAACCTCTAAATATTTTCTCAAAAACCGTGCAAAAAAATGTAAATAATACTGGAAATTTCACCATTGAATTAAAAAAAAACGAACTTTAATTTGAACATAAGCTTTTAGAATTTTATTGAAATTATTTATTTATTTGAAAATAAATACTGAATAACGAAATGCTGTGCTCTAGTTGAAGTACAACGAGATAAAGAAAAAACCATAATAAGATTCGGGTATTCCCCCAATTGTATATATAAGTTTACTCTAAGACAGCGGTGGGCATAGAAATCTAACAAAAGAGCAAGACAACAACATCAAACAACAAACGAAATTTTAAAGTTTTTTTTACTTTCATTTCCAAATTTGCCATTAGCACAAAAAAAAAACCAAATTGCACAACAAACAAAAACAATTGCTACATTCGTCAAGACACAATGCGGCGCCTTAGTTTATGCCTTTGTGTTTTGTTTTCATTTGAATTCAAGTGAACGCTGTGCCTCGATAGCGTTGAAATTCTGCGAATTTATTTCGCTTGCTTGTGCGTCGAATAACGGTGAGAGCAAATAGAGCCACTATGTGCCCATCACTGCTCTAAGACATTGTAAAAATTAGAGTTATAAAAAAGCTTATTGATTCGCGTTAGAACAATAAACTCGTTTAAAAAGGTGTATTTGATCATATTTTTGAACCGTGTTATTTCAAAATCGTGTAAGACCAAGTACTGAAAAAGGAGGAAGGATGCAGTCGGACGTGTACGTCCCATAAATAATACGTTTTGGGAAGACGATACGAATGAACTTACAGTCAGTTGGCAACGATTGCTATCCATGTAAATTTACAAGTGTCCACTTTTACCATGTTAGCGTTATTTGTAAATTTACATGAATATCGACCGTTGCATACTGGCTGTTAGTAAATAAAAACAACTTAAATTTGTGCAATATTTTATTAAATAAAAAAATGAGTAAAAATACAATAATTAATTATTTAATCATAATAGCGTCGAAAGGAATATCTTTTCTAACAATCAACACAAATTATTGAAAAATGTATTTTAATCTAAAAAAAACGCTATAGTTACTGTAAGGATGCAAAATCAGACCTAAGCAGTTTTTCCATTTTACAATAGATATCAGGGACGTGAACCGGGTGAAAAATTTGGTCGATTCGGTTCATCGGTTCGAACCGTTTTTGCACTTTTGGATTGGTTCGTCAAAACGGTTTTTGTTTCCTTTAAACCGGGGTTTCGGTTCGGTTCAACGGTTCGGGAATGAAAAAAAAAACTATGCAAATTTGTGTTATTTTTATTCAGTAACAATCCAAAAGAATATAGAAATATATATGAAAATATAATTTATGTTATACGCTATAAGTACGTAGTAAAAAATGAGTATTTTAGAAAAAATTTGATTTACAATAATCTGTTGAGATTGATGAGAAAAATATCTTCTAACAAGTCCTCATCAATATTTCCCCGCAGGTCTCCGAGAATAAATTTTAGGGTGAAAAACTTCCTCTCTATCGAAACCTGGGTTGCTGAAACATCATCAATAACTTGGGCTAGTTCAGATAATTCTTTGGCAGGGTAGTTATTCCGAAAGTTCAAAACATTAACATTATTTGAAAGCCGCTTTATATTATCAAACGATTTGATTTTATTTATTTATTTATTTATTTATTTATTTATTGTAACATATTTTACAAATTAATTTATAAAATATGGAATGGTGCAGGGCAGCGAGGCCATGTTGCACCGGTAGTTGACTACACTTCGTAATATAGGTTGTGTTTCATCAATGCTTCTTTAACAAAATTAATAGACTCTCTTTTGCTGCAATCCAGTAAAGTATTTAATTGTTGATTGCACTTGGACAAAGGGCAGTTCAACAACACATGCTGAACTGTCATCGTTGAGTTGCAAAAATCGCACTGCATAGGTTCCGATTTTGTGAACAAGTGTTTTACACTAAATAAAGTTTTACCGAGTCTGACCCTCGTTAATGTTACGCATTCTTCGCGTGAAAAGTGAATATTATAATCTGGTCTCTTCAAATTCATGTTGTGCGTTCTCAAAAAAGAGCTTGAGGACTCCCAGGCTAGTTCCATTTTTTCTTTTTGAATTGCATAAAAACAGCTTAAAATCACTGAGTCCAAGCAGGGGTTTTCAAAAACAAGTGGCAAACTAAGAGCCGCCTTAGCCGCTGCATCAGCATTTTCATTACCAGGAATTCCTATATGTGCCGGTATCCACATTATTTTTATGAGATTGTTACATTTAATGTTTTCAAAAACAAAATTATATGTACTGCCTTTTCCACTGTTTAATGCTTTTAGAACACTAAGGCTATCTGAGCATATTAAAGTTTTGCTTTGTTTTTTGACTGCATACTTAACCGCAAATTTTATTGCTGCAAGTTCTGCATTAAAAACTCCGGCGTGCATTGGTAGCAGACTTTGCTTAATTTTAATGTAGTTATTATCCAGTTGCCTTAAAACAGCGTAAGAAGTTGTGCCCTCGAAAAAAGATCCGTCAGTGTATAATGTCATATCCGGTGCAAAATTTGAAATTAAATGGTAAAAAAGTTGCTTAAACAATATCGGACTTGTATGGGTTTTGCTATATTGACACAATTGAATGTCGATATCAATGCTTAATTTATTTTGTTCCATTGGCTGAAAATTTGGTTTTTTAGGCAAAGGCAATTTGTATTCAAGAAAAAGGTTAATTATGTTTTTAATGCCGCAACAATTATTCTTAGAGCAATATTTAATTTTGTCCTCATTTAGTTTTTCCCAAAACAAATCATGTAAGCCTCCACTAATGGATGTTAAAGATTTCGAAGCCAGCTTAATACATCTGTTTTTTTGTAGCCATTGAAAGTCTTGAAACCGAGCTTCGATCCTTAAAGCCTCCAAAGGTGATTTGATTTTATCTATTGATGATTTATTTTTGAACTCTGTCTCATTCTCCCTATTGCTTTCAAAATTTCATCAATTTTCATATTTAACAAAAAATATAAAACAAGTGGGGAAAATTTGTCCATTGAAAATTGGTCCTAATGAACCCTCTAACGGTTATAAAAAGTGGTTCGGTTTTCGGTTCGGATCAATCATTTTTCGAAAATTTCGCTTCGGTTAATGGTTCAGTTAATTATTTAAAAAAAGCGGTTTTCTGGTTCAAAACCGGTTCGGCTCGAAACCGGTTCACGTCCCTGATAGATATAATGACGTTTATAACTCATTATTAACCAAAATGGTTAGTAAGACTCACTCGACGAATAACTGTCAAGATTCAGATTTTTTCGATTTCAAAAATACTTAACTTTAGTTCTAATTTTGAATAATTTCCAATATAACGCAATTACCGGCTAAGACTGTGACACGGTATATAATGCAATGAAATGTTATTGCAAAAGCATTGTGGCTACAAAACCGGTGTTATACATACTATGGACGCACATACCCTAGCTTTAGTGTAGAATTATTGTAACTACGGTACGGTATAGCGTACACATTCAGTGGTTCGTGCGAATAAATTCTTTCTTTTTCTATAGACATAACGGTAAGCGAGAGAAAGAAACTGATAAACTGGCATCTCATAAAGTCCATTCCTCTTGCATTGCAACGGCACTCAAAAACGTCTCAATGTTGTAATATTGGCTCTTTGGCCGAACTGTTAAGCTGTGGTAGAACCGCTCTGCAAGTTTTTTTTTCCAACATTACTCCATCCGTCTCTCCGTATCCTTTTCTTACAAATCAAAAAGAGTGCATTGAGTTTGTAAGGTGGATCCCTTAAGCAATATAAAACATTAACATCGATTCATTACACTTTTGGTTTTTGTAACATTCTAAAGAGATTAGAATTGACAAAATGAATAGCAATAGATATTCCTCTTTCAACACACAAAGATGTCACTCTAAATTTATTTCCCTCTTTCATTCCTAATGAATCAATTTGTGAAATATTTATTACAATCCTGTTAGAGTGTCGATTCATATAGTGATATTCTATACAATTAAACAATTTTCCAAAATGTCCATTCTAATCTCTTCGGGATGACAGTCATTTAAATTTTAACAGCATAACTTAAATCTGGAATAGAATAAAGTAATCAAGTTTATGGAATTTAATTCACATTTTTTTATTATTAAAAAAAGGAGGTCAATTGGCTGAGGCAACAGGATTGTATTAAAATAACAAAATTAAGAAAATATCAAGGGAACCAGGAAACAATGAAATTCAATTATTTATTTACATGTTCATTCAATTTCAAGTCCATCAATTATCACTGCTATTCCTTCCATTTCAAACGGAAAATGCATCAGCCAAAGCGGCTGCTGCTGGCGACGGTGGTACCATGTTCCCATGCCGAACGCGCTTTAAGGCGATATAACATTTTTTATTGTCAATATCATGATAACCCACCGGTCCCATATCACAATCCGCACATGTAAGAAATTTGCGATTTTCAACCGTGTTCGAGAAACCTATATTCTCGAAAGTGAACATATCATTAACAACCCAAAAGTGACGTTGCAGCTCTGTTTCAATATTTTGTGCATCTTTGGAATGTTTCTGGTGCATCAGTGGAAGCTGAAACTATTTGTAACATAAATATAAATCTGGAATCATAAAAACTGATTTCCAATTAATGTAATAGTGATCTTTACCTCGATTTCCAAGTAGTTGCCCTGTTGCGGCTTCAACATCAGAGAATTACAAAATTGGCAGCGCACGTTTGATTTGTTTTTATTGTCCAAAACTTCAGTGAGAATTTGCGTTTCGTCTGTCATTCTGCTTGCTTTATTTTATTTGGATAGCATATATTAACAAAGTTAAAACTTTAATATCGAAGCTTTCAATAAATTCTGAAAATAATGCCGGCGTTGATGTCAGCTGGCGGCAATAAATACTTTGACGTTTCACCGGGATAACCAATGTCAACTTTTGAAAAGTGAAGTGTCAAAATTGTATGTAATTGACACTAGATTTTCATAAAATTGCCCAAAGCATTGAGCTAAATTTCACGGCAGCTTGCAATAGATAACTAAACCATCATTCAAGTTTTTATGTGTTTAGCTGTTGCCGCGCCACTTTACACTTTGGTCCACTTTACAACTCTTACAATTTATGGAAATTTATATAAACATTCCAAATTTCAATATATATGGGCAATTCTCTAGAACCTTTTACTTACGATATTTCAATTAATAAAAACCAAAGAGTATCCTCTTTGATAAAAACTTAAGTCGGTGGCACAGCCACATATTCATGATTTTTATATTTATTTTGGCTCAATAATACATATTTTCATGTTGAACATTGAAATTTTCAATGCTCCCGATTCCATAGAGATTCATTCTAAGCTTTTTCAAATTCTTATACTTTTGACAATCTTAGGTTTTTGACATTCACATAATTATTCTGGCTGTAATAACATTAGGTATGAATTTAATGTCAAACATGATAAATTAAGTGATAATAGTAATCCATCACTATATTTTGAGTCAGATAAACGCAATACTGTTGAGTTATTACAACTTATAGTTTTGACATTCAAATGTAACATCTGTACATGGCGGCACGTCCAGCTCAAAATCGGCGCGAATTTCACATATTTCTACAAAAAAATTTAATGCACATACTGGTTAATGTTTGAACAATCTGTGTGCGGGCCAATATTCACAAAAAGTTATTACTATTTGAATTAATAGTACATACCATGCATCTTAGTCATTTGCCATCAAAACTTGATGACAACTTTCAGATTTTTTTCATGACAAATATTGAACACACACATTTATACAAACAAAACCACCTCGTTCGAGGTAACTTAAAGTACAGTAATTGATTTTTTCTGGTTCAAGCTTGCCCTTCATGAGATATAAACGGTTTTTATTTTGAAAAGTGCTAAGCTACAAGTAGAAAAATGGCAAGTGTCGGAACAATCTTTGAATTTTTTTTTCGAAACAATGTTAGAAAATGGGTTTTAATGACATATAATTGCAAATTATTAATTGCTTAATAGTATCAATAGCTGAAAATATTATAATTGGTACGGATTATAATATAATTTGATGAAAGTATGTAAGCGACATACAAGTTAAAAATTTTTGAGAAATGCCCATGTAACATTTAAGTTCTCATATGTATTTGTATAAGAGGTGTCACGCCTAAAAATGTATTTACTCCACTTTTAGATTAGAGACACTCTACAATAAATAAACCTCCTACATACATATGTTTAATTTTATAACAATTGAGTAAGTGCTTTGAACATGATGAATTTCACGAAAATTAACTGAAATAAAATCTATTGAAATGGTTTGTAAGAAATATTTGTGACAGATATAAGAAAATTGCTTTTTTTGAGTTTGCATATTTTTGAAAGTCGTTTGAAATATTTCTAAAAATGTAGCTGATTTAAAAAAAATGGTGGTCATTCTCCGATTTTGTAAGTTTCTTATACAAGCAAAAAATTTACAATTTCATAACTCAAAAACTTTTTGTCTGCGTTCATGAGATATAGTTTTAATACATACTTACTCATTACAAATTGAATTAAATTTTTGGACAAAACCGACTCTTAGAGAACATCCGATTATGCCAGACAACAAAAATATTACAGAACAAAACATAACTTATTTTTTATTGTTATTTTGAACATTTTTTAATTGCTGCTCTAAAATTTTAATTTCGATGCTATGCTTTTCTTGCATACATTTCATTTTGAATGCATGCTCCTCTTTCATAAATTGTACTTTAAATTCATGCTGCTCTTTTAAAAGTTCTACTGCCGCTTCGTCTTTACTTTCCGTCCATTCGTTTGTATATAAAAACTGTTCTTTAAGGTCTGGCTCTATTATGAAATGATTTGTTTTCGAGTTATCTTCTAACAATGTGGCTGGATTTTTTGGAATGTCTAAAGGAAAAATTACTGCTGTATTTTTTTTTTTTTCAGAGTAAAAATGTATTATTCTTAATTTTACTTACCACTACTCCCATCACTATAGCAAGTGCTACTTTCATAATTTTCGTGCAAAGATTTTTTTGCTGGTAAACCATCGTCCGCTTCTTTTAATAGGTGTTTAAATGCGCTTTTAGGTTTTCTTCTCAGTTCCCTTTTAAAGTTTTCATATTTCTTTTTAAGCAACGCCACAGGTCGGAAGACTGAGCTACTGTTATTGTATGCTGTCTCTATTTCCTTCCACGCCTCCGCTTTAAGGCAAACAGAATATTTATCCAATTTTTTTGAATCGATTATTTTTCTTTTTTCATTAACTGCCGCAATCAAAATTTTAGTTTCCTCTATTGAGAAATTCGGTAGCCTTTTTAAATTCATTCTTTTATTTACTCTTAGCAAAAACAAATCATAAGCATTTATAAGATTCAGAATTACGTTTTTGTTTCTACAAAGTTATATTCTTCCATTCCAATTGAAATTGATTTGAAATAACGTTGAACACAAAAACTTAAGTATCATAATATATATAATATATATAACTTAAGTTGAAATTCCATTTTTACTATCAACAAACACTTAAGGAACACTTAACACAAGCCATAGACACTTAACAAACAAAACCACTAGTGTCAATTTATGCGAGTGCAGACTATCAAATTTCTTAATAAACTGTTAGTAAAATAATGTAACAACTTAAGTGTTCACACAAACCAATTTTGAATGAAATTTAAGGTTTGCTTTGAATATCGAGCAATCAGCCTTATATCCGATTCCGACAAAGCTTCTGTTGTAATTACGACCGAAAACTGCATATTTTTGTTTCATCGTTATCTCGAAATTCGAATTAACGGTATCAATGATTCCGAATGCAACGAAAATTGATGATTTGTCGTATTGATGAACGAATACTGTGGCATAATAACAAAAAGAAGATTATATAAAAATGTATTATTTTTTAAGGCACGTAAAAATGCAAGCAACCTCGCAAGACATATATTACCGAATTTAAGTACGGACTAACTCACAAAACACACACTTAAACAGCAGGATTCATACCTAAACCTATTCGTCACAGTTTGCGCAACTACTTTCGTTGCTAAAAGTGAATATAAGGGGCCCTTCAATATTATGCAACGCTGTTTTTCAATATTCGACTCCTTTCCCACTGTATCCATATCTCCTGAACCCCCTCTTCCTAAGGGCGTTACATAATACCCGTGTGTTTTTTGACACGGTGAAACGCTAAAAAAATTTTGTGTTATTATCGTGCAAAGTGTTATAATCGTGCAAGTGAGCGTTGGATTATTCACAATTGGGCTGGTTAATATGCGATTTGGCAGCACAATCCCTTGTTAACTTACCTAATTTCTTAATACCATTTTAATTTGAGATTTTGTATGCTGCGATTATATCTCGAATTAAATTTCGCAACTTATCTTTGGATTTATTGAGTATTCAGATATCTCAGTTTAACAAAAAATGCAACACATAAAGCTAATTGTGAATTGTTCATGCACACAGTTGAAGTTAAAAGTATACAAATCGACACACTCTGATTGCGCCATCATTAATATATTGGTTATATGAAAAATAAAGAATAGTTTTACTTCATTTATGATTTATTCAAAGCAATATACTAGATAACTTCATAATTAATGACTAACATTATGTAATAATGTTTGAATTGATTAGGCAATAGCATAAATGTAACAAAAGTTTGATATGTAACACAATTGTTTTTTAAATGTGATCTTGTAATTTTAGCCGTTATAATTTTATGTTATTTCGCTAGTTGCTATGAGTATTATTTCGTTATTGAAGTGTTAAATAATATGTGGTATGTGCTTTCATAAAATTTGATAAATCTTGACTAGACAAGACAGGACAATTTACTCTTTCAAGCTTCATAACAATAAATTGGTAGTTTTAATTTTTTTTAGAGAAATTTCACAATTATAGAGAATTTACTGCTATGTTTAGCTCCAAACTTATTTTTTCGGACATATTTCCTGTAGAGGATATTTACATACAAATTGATACGCTAATAGTTCCATCATAACAATTAAATACATGTTATTATTAAATATATTATTAAAATACAACATAAGCCACACAAACAAAACTTTTCGGATGTCAATAAAAACTACATATGTATGTATGTATATAAAATTTATTGTTCTGAAAATTTTATTTAATCTTAGCCTTTGGAATAGTGCATGATTTTTCGATTTTGAGACCTTCGTCCAATTTTTCTTTCTAATGTTACGTGTTGAGATGTAATACGTAATAGAGGTATAAAATACTTTGAGCAGCTTTAACTGTTTTACTCCTGCTAAGATCGGGTTCAGAAGAGACGACATAGCAAAAATTTATACATCAAAATGATGACACCATACATTTTTTTATAGGACAACTTTTTTTAAAGCATTCCTCGATGCTTACAAGACATTCTTTTGGAGATATAACCAATGAAAAATGCTGATATTGCTTTTTAAAAATGATTATTAGTTGGGAGTTCCGACACTGATTTCAACAAAATTGTTATCATTTGAAAGATAATTTATCGTATATGTCTTACAGTTTTAGAGTTATGTCTAATTTTTTTAAGCACATATTGTTGAATTCAAAACCGTTTTTTCTATAATTCAATCAAGTGCGACCTTTTCATGAATATCGACAAATTTAAAATAATATTTCATTTAGAACTATGAAAAACTAATAAAAAAATACAACAATCTGTAAATTTAAATTGAATTTAAAAAAAAAAACCTCGACTTATATTGTTTTTTGCAATAACTGATTCAATTAATTCATTTTTTTCTAAGTTTAGCAATATAAAATTCTAGGAGATGTTTGTCAAATGTCCACGCTACTCTTTCCCAAAGTGCCTCCTTTATATGGTGGGGGCTTAGGCCGTAAATAAGCATTTGATGGGCTTTCTTCCTGGAAAAATCCACTATTTGGGCTAAATATAAAAAATGGAAAATATTAAGCAAATGTGTGCTACATAAATATTTAGAAAATACCTTTGTGAACGCATGCTGGTGTTGTCCAATAAGCAATTTGGATCTTTCAAACTTTTTAAAGTTGTAACTGGTTGATTTGTATTGGTATCAGAGCACTGAACCATTTGTACTGTGGACGCGGTAGGATACGATGCACCTCTTACGCTGAAAAAATGATTATTGATTTTATCAAAAAATGGCTCATGTATTTTTAAATTTAAAAAAAAGGAAAAATGTAAAATAAATAATAAAAATTCACCTTGTATCAACTTCAGTATCGTATTTTTCAGCATATTTTTCTTCACATAAATGAAAAATATTTTGAAAGAAAAATTCTGATTCTGGATCATGTCTTTAAGTAAAAAAAAAATACAAGCAATAATCATAAGAAAATCAGAACTGAAAAAAAAAATGTTTTGAAAATATTCCGAATCGATAAATGAAGAAATTCGCAATGCATAAAGTTAAGATTGATAAATAATTTCAAAATTGCTTACAATTTTTTATGTTGAAAACAGAGCACAGCCGACAATATACCAAGCAACACAGCAAAAATCATTCCTGGTATAGCGAACGCGAAGGCAAATTCATCAATATAATTTCTCGATGGGACTTCTTCGCGTGATATACTATGCCAGCGATCATTACGTCTTAAGTTACCAGCTTCAGTGTTCGGATAACCACCCTTCATGCCATGATTGTGGAATAGAATTTCTGGGGATATTTCCGTACCAACCATCTTAAAAGCGCACCAATCCAATTTGAAGCCAGCATTTTCAAATATTTTCTGTACAGAAGTACGTTTGTATGTGCAAGTTTGCAGTTTATACAGGGGACGCACTTCTTCCTGCAACTCCTTCAAACGTGATGAAAATCGTGCAAAACTACCTAAGTGCACAATAACGCTGAAATATAATATGAAATATTATTACTTTGGTTATACATACGTTTGACAAGAAGATTCATACACGAAGGGCCTAAATAAACGATAAAATTTGTAATAATCTAAAGTTTCACTTGAAATTTCAAAAATATTGGTGGATGATGGAGATTAGAAAATGTAAAATTACTGATGATCTTTAAAAATTGATGCTAGCGTCGAAATTTCGATACATTTTTCCCAAAATACTCATCGCCGACTAATTTCTGATACAAAAAAAATTTTTAAGCGGATAGCCGCGTCAAAAAAAACACGCCTAATATAGTAAAAAAAGTATTGCTCGGATCTAGTTTTCGAGACATAATCATAGGAAATTACAGAAATGGCTTTTCCAAAAATCATTGTATGTAATTTGGAAACTCCTGAACAGATTTTTAATATATTGATGCCATATGGAATTCAAGTGAATTAATTGGACTATCATAATATGTTAATAAAATTGCAGATTAATAATACAATTTGTAGAGAAAATAACACTTATTTAAAAAAAAAATTATGACAATTTTAAAAAACCCTCCATGCCTCAAAACACCTAGAATTATTTCAAATTTTTATGCATCAATCTTATAGACAGTAAAATGAACTTTCATATGACATCAATATATGTAAAGTCTGTTCATGTACATTTGTGCGACTTAAAACCATCGTTACTTTTAAGTGAAATATACCCGAAAGTAAGAATCGTTCCCCACATATTTCCACCGTTAAAATAAGGTATGATATATGAGAGAATATCAAAAACATAAGTTAAGGACCAGTAGCAGATTTAAGGGCCGGTTTTACAATGTTGAGCTTAGTATTAACTAAAAATTTATCTGGCAGTTTGACGTAAAGTTTCATAAAAATATTGATCTAACGGGTATGAAAGAAAATCTATGCTGTAGTGAGCTGGAGCTCATCGTTATTCAACTTTATCCAATATTTTTTTCTCAAATTTTTTCAGTATTTTTTGATCTTTCCTTTTTATTGACTTTCTCAACATTTTTAACTTTCTCAAAAGGTTTCGACTTTCCAACGCATAGGCTAACTTAACAAAATATCATCTTCACACTACATCCTGCTACTGCTACTTTTTAACTGGAAGTTAATTTTTTTCTAAGCATTGTAAAACCGTCCCAAGGAAGTTCAACTCTATTTAAATAGTCATTGATAAATGACAGTCAACATCTTCTCCATAACGAAAGAAAATGATGCCTTTATTTTTTTGCCTAAGTGACTAAATACTATCTTTCGTCCAATTTAAATGGTCACTAGTGGGAACTGCCACCAAACAGTGGTAGCCTTTTAAATTTTACTTACAGGCATTACCGAAAATATTTTCATCGAGTTCTATCTCCATACCAATTTTTGTACATGAAATCTTATTTTATTGAGCAAAAAAATAAATTTTTTAATAGGCCAAAATTAGCCACATATCCAATTGCTTCTTACCCTTCTCTTTGTTGTGGCCTCAGAGGTAAACGTCCCCCCATGTTTACTGCCGATTCCATGAAAACCAAACTTAAATCATTTTCACATTCTGGCCAGAGATCCTTTCGAAATATATTACGCAGATTTTCCACTCTACCGGGATCCATAAGATGTACCCAATTAAGGTTGTCAATTTTCATCTGTATAACATTCGGTGACGGAAATTTATGCGCCACAAAAATCCATAAGACAACTTGACGAGTTTGATAGTTCTGCTTATTCAATGCAATAATATCCAAATATATCATTTTACCAGCCAATTGATCTGGTGGTGTACCATAAAGAAATCCTGTATGATACTCATGGCTATACATGTAACGCATCCACGATGGTAAATCAGGATAACCAGCTAAAGATGGACGATACCGAAACTGTTCACTCATCACTTGATGAGTCCAATTAAAGAGCAGCGGTTCGATTTTATATGTAAATAATTCGCCTACAGATGCCTGTTCCGTCGCATTTGCATGAGTTGGAAAATTCAGTGCAAATAGTAGGACAAATGCCAATACCAAATGTATAAATAAAGTTCTAACACTCATTTTTATGGTCTAGGTATGCACATATGTATGTATATTGATTTTTCGCCTTAGAATTGTAGAAATATTTTAATCGTTTAACCGTTAATTTTTCGCACAAATATCAGGTTAAGTTGCATACAACTTATATGTTTAACAAAGTTCAGGTTATTATTGCAAAATTATTCAAAAATAAATAGTTTAAAACCTTTGCAAATTGAAATGAATTTGAAATTTTTTCATCGTAGATGTTAATTGCGGAAAGTCCATGAGAAAACTGTGGGAAAATGTGTACACAACTACGAAATTATTTAAGAGAGCAAACTCTATTTCACGAATACACATATATGTACATACATATATATAGCCAAGTATGAGCTTGCATAAAGGGTGGTTGCAAGCAGTTTATTTTCTCAATTATTGGGATAGGTCAACAAAATAAGGAATAAGTCAGTGGTGGCTTTAGAAAAGTTTTTGAATGCTAACAACATCGAGAAAAGGACAATCAATGCACCTTTCTCTTTAAATCTTACGATATTTGTAAATTTTAAATTCAGTTTATGAAATCAAGGCTGTGGTATAGGTCCATATAGGCGAACATTTTGTTACATTACATGTACTGTTTTCATCATGAGATAGCGAAAACTTTCGGCTCGGTGAAACTAATTTATTTACATATGGGCATTTCTCTCATGTTGAACGGGACGGAAGTACACTTTTAAAGTGGAATAAAAGTCAAAGTAAAACAATTTTATTTTTTTCTGTTACTTTAAGGAATAGCCCTTTGGTAGCACTATATTGAGTGGTAAAATTTATGCCAGACGTAATACTGGTACCAAGATACAGGCAATAAAAAAGCCATTCGAACGGGACAAAAACGGAAGTGTTTTTCATGGCCATCTATAGAAAAGCACAAGTCAGCGAAACCTGGCAACATTTTTTAATGCGACTAATCTTAAAATGTTATGGAATAATATAACTTTTCAATAGATATCGTTTGATTGAAATATCTTATTTTCTTTTTTTCTTACAATGCATAATACTCCATTCGAATGGGACATATTTTTCCGTTTTGTCTAACTTGGGCAATTTTCAACGACTTTAATATTTATATGAATAATATTATTTAAGATATTTACAATAATTTATAAAACAAATTTAATGTTTAAATTTATCAAATTAATTAGTGAGATCAATTTTAACAAAGAAAAGAAGAAGGAATAGATATTTTTCTTAAAAGAATTAAGACTTGCTGTTAAAACGTATTTCCTGTAAGAGGCGTGGCACCGCTCACTAAAAAAATATATATTTTTACTCAAGTTTTAATCTATCTACATACCAAATTTCATCAAAATCGGTGTAGAGTCACAGCCGTGATACCGTTTTTTTCCCATTTGGAGAGATGCCATGCCCACTTAAAGGACTTAGAGTATCTACTAACATTTTTTATGGAACATTCTATCACAACCTTTCCAACAAAAAAAAAAAATAATTAGATTATGTTGGCTGTGAAAAAGTGGTTTTACCGTTTTGAACTGGTTCTTACCGGTTGGTATGTACATATGTATTAGACCGCACCTTATTTTACAAATTTATTTCAAGCTTGTTAATTCTAAAGAAAAATAAAATTGGAACATACAATTTTTTATTTTGCCCAGTGTAGCTTTTCACCGTGCACTTAATTTTTTTTTGCCTACATATATTTTGCCTCGAAAAGTTGCAGACTTATAGAAAATGGTTTCATAAACATAAACATAGAATGGTTTCAGTTTTGTGGGATCTCAAGAGAGAAATAATATGCACTTTTTTTTTGTAAAAAAATCGTGCAAGGATTCTTATGCAAGATCTTTTTTGATATAATTTTTTTTTTTCAATTTCAATTAAATGCTCGTGAAATAATGAACAAAATTAAATTTAAATTTTACACATCCACCTATTAATATTCTGCAAACAGGCGGAAACAAAAATTAACTCTTAGCATATTAGAAAAATGTCGAACTATATGTGAAGGATACTAAGGTTTACCAGTTTTCTTTCCCAACGTTTTCGAATTGATTAGCATAAAAAGGCCTAAGTTTTTTGAATTAATAGACGTTAACAGATAATTCACATAGCGCGAAAAAGGCGCCAAAGGCATATGAGGAGATGCGCCACTGGTTACTAACAATTCACAGTAATCGTCATATACTTTTCAATTATAACAATTAATGCGATGCCAAATGCTTCATACTATATAATAAGTTTTTATCCCTCTAATGTCAAAATTAGTTGAAAAACCAAAATAATTTTGACATTTCAAACTTAAAAAAAAATTCAGTTTGACAGACTGCAATACCTATTGTAGTTGAATCAGTGTTTCCTATTGATTTTGGACACACGTTTGAAAAGAGAAATTTTGTTGATAACATGTAAGTATTAACAAAGTGAAAGTAGGCAAAGGCCACTGATAATCTTTTATTAAAAGTTCTGACTGAAAGCTACAAATGTCTACCGTAAGCAATTTGCTACTGCAATTGCAGGATATCATTGATGCATACCACATCAACCTCACCAGCTTGATGTTCATAATTTTCACAGTAGCAATTGTGATATTTGGTAGTCTCATCACTTTGTTCGAAGAAAATTTACCAACATTTATACGGCAATCATTTCGTTATGGCAAACACAGTCACAAGGGAAAGGAAGATAAATTGGTCAGCAAATTGGAAGTACCGAAAAGTTGGTTTAAACATTTCTATGTATTCGCCTTTACCTGGGCAGGACTAGCGCTGACACTTGTGATAAAAGGATTTATATACAATACAGCAGCTCCTGAATGGGTTTTGTTATTTTTGGATTTTGTTGCTGGTGGACGTAGCAATAGACGAGTGCAAGTTGATTCCACATGTGGACTGGTTGCAACAGTTTTGATGTCTATGCAATGTATGCGCCGATTTTATGAGACGAATTCTGTACAGATTTTCTCAAAAAAAAGTAAAATTAATTTTTCGCACTATATTGTTGGATATGCACACTATTTTGGAGCAATTGTTGCCTTATTAGCAAATACTGAAGGATTCGTAAGGGGTGAGATATTTAAGATGTATTATTTTTTATAGGAAAACTCGCAATATTAAAAGTGTTTAACAGACAAAACTAACATTCATAGAGTAATATTTTTTTTTAAAAAATAGTTAGTATTTCTTCCAAATGAAAGTTTGAATAACCTATAACTTTTTACACATGCATATATACATATGTATTAAGAATGTCCAATTTCGTCCTTTTAAAGAGATACGTCATTTTAGCGAAATTTTTGCATATCGCACACATTTAGCTAAAGACGCACAACTCAAAATTTGTCATTTTCGATTATTTCGATTCGATCATTACTTATTTTGTTCTTTTATCTTTCTTCTTTCATTATACGCTTCTTTTTTAACACTGTAAACTATTTTATGTAATAGAAAGATATTTTTATTTATAGGTACCACTCCTACACCATTTTCACTTTCAAAGATTTCGCTGCTGCAATATCTTTGCATATTTATATTTCACTTTAGCTGGACACAGCAATATAAATCAAATATGATTTTAGTCAATTTACGCAAGGATCAGAAAACGGGACAGGTAACAACAGAGCGTCATTTATTGCCTAAAGGGGGTTTCTTCGATATGATTTCCTCACCACATATGTTTTTCGAGGTAGTCATGTATTTGGTACTATTGGGTTTGCTGCCAAACTGCACCACATGGTATTATATTGCGTTTTGGGTTGCAAGTAATCAGGTAAGTTCTAATATTCAAATTTCTGATTTTATTCTAATTTATATTTTCTTGCATTGCAGATCTCTAATGCATTTCTAACGCAAAAATGGTATAAGGAAAATTTTAAAAACTACCCAAAAAATAGACGTGCAATTATTCCTTATGTTTTATAATTCCATCGTTATACTTATAATCACATATTGTACGTAAGACATTTCGATGTTATTGGTTAAAGCGCTATATGTCACACTCAGATCAAATTTATACCTAATTATTTCTTAAGTAGTCCGTAATTAAGTGAGGTTTTTTGGTTATACAAAGAAAAACAAGATTTATTCGTATGCTTTAGAGTTCATACATGATGATGGCTTAAGATTTTTTAATTTTTTAAATAATTATTTAGTTTCAACTTCAATAAAAAAAAAGTATACTACTACAAAACGTCTAAAATTTAGTGCATTGTACAAAGTATATTTTATTTCTACCCTCCAAAAAAATTATCGAAAATCTAATTTTCTATTCACATGAAAAAATAAATTCTATACAAAACAATTTCAACCCAGTTTTTTAATACGGTTTCATTTTGGCATCTTACACAATGTGTCAAAAGTTTATACGTGTATTTATATTGACACAAAAATTAATCTTAAGATTCTCTAAGTATATAGGTATATAGATAGGTAATTGGCCTATCGAAAAACTTATTTGTATCTGATGCCGCAATGAAAATTTCACGCTTCTGTCTCGAGAAATTCTAAACTAAATTGAAAAATTGTTTACAATGTGGAATTAATAATAGGCTTATTCACTTTAATTACCTCATTCAAAATTATTAATATCGGCAGTACCACCATTTAAATTGAAATTTGTTACCAATTCTAAAATCGATATACTCTCACACTCTCAAAATGGCTTCAATTTCAGCACGGATGGCTCTTCCTAATGACTTCACTTGATATAATTACGCCATGGATTTACCAATGATCTTCGAGGGAGAGGGGAGGAGGCGTAAATACGATTTTAAATAACTATTGTACTACATATTTCATATGCTACTGCTTAAAAATTGAGTGTGTATGAACAATTATGGTGTTATTTTTCATAACAAACTAAATTGGAATAAACATATGTATGTACATACATCTGACGAGTAATTATAAAGGTGAAGTCGTAAAATAATTATCTCTCCCAAACGTTGGATATTTGTTGTGAATTTCTCTATTCACATTGAAATTTACTATCAATTGTATTTTATTACTTCATTTCTTTTTACAAGTTGTTTTAATTGTTTGATTACTATTTTTAATAAGGTCTGAAGTGTTAGACTGAAAAATGCGTGCTTGCAATTCCAATTGACTTATTTTTTTAATAATTGAACAATTTTTACATTGAACTTTTTTAGTCATTTTTATTCAACAAACATGACAAAGATAACAAGTGGATCAATTTAACCTGGTAATTGGTGACATATGTTTCAGCTATTACCACGTATATACATATTCATATGCATATACATAGCCTTATCAGACCAGTTTTGGTTAAGTTGTACTGAGATTCGAAAACCCGACCGTACCATGCACTTTTATTTTTGAATTGCGACGGCCGCTCTAACACTTGAGCTATTGGGTATGTGACCTTGATGTGTACAAAGTGCGTATTTCTTTGGATTTCGCACGTATTGTTCCATTTTTCTTGTTATCTTTCTGAGTTATGTTTTTTGTTGCCATAGCTCTTTTAAGCTGTTTTGCTTACACATGTGCTATTATTTTTTACTAAGCAAATTTTTTATAACCCTATATTGTCCTGGGTTATTGTATCTACATATATACCTCAAAAATTACCTTGACTTAAAAGTATTGAGTAGGGTTAGCTCGTTTAATTTACAAACGTGAAACGGCCGCGCTTAAGACATCATAGAATTGTAATTTACACTTTCGCCAGGACGTTCTGTTTTACGTTATTTATTTCATGTTGACTCGTCCAGTCGAGTTTGAATTCATTTTCCTCGAGGGAGTTTGTTATATCTATTTGGTTTAATTTACCACCGATTTTTGCATTGATTTTTTTTCTTTTATTCAAAATAAAGTAATAACAAAAATGACGTGTTAAGTGAATTGAACCAAATTTGGCTCATTTGCTGCTGAACACCCATTGCGGATTTGGAGCACAGTAAGTATAAAATATTTTTTTTTGTGTTTTTTGTTGTTTCTTTTTATTCAAATAAATTTATTTAAAACATAAATTAAAAAACATAAATTAACGTCACTCCTTTAGTTTATTTAACTTCATTTTAAACTACAAATGTTAACTTATTTAAATTTTTTGATAAGAATTTAACTGCGGCGAAAAGACTAAATTATAAAAAAAAGAAATTATGTTTTTGTAGCTGACGAGATGCCGCGAGAGATATAAAATAACGCAACAAAATCTATTTAAACAAAAAACTGTAAAAAAAGAGAAAAGTGTCAATTAGATTACAACCATACAAATTTCAACAAAACTTTACCTATATGGATAACCCTGTGCCTTTGAACGAAACACGGAGAGCAGGAATGAAAAGAATACCGCTACTAAAGTTAAGCCTGCAATAGCCATAATGCGCCCTTTGCGCTGATCAGTTTGTGAGCCGGATTCAGTAAGCAAAATCATGCCAAGCACAATCATTGCATCTGAAAAAGAAATGTATATAGTGAATTTAGTTACTAAAAAAAGATTTCATACATATTTTTTAACTTTTGAAGTAAACGAGTACTTTGTTTTTGTCTTATAGGTACATTAACAAAATTTAGAATAATTTCAATAGTCTAAGTCCGATTTATTAAAATTTGGTTAAAAAACTTTTTAGCACTAACTATTCTGATGGTTGAACTTGTTTAAGAGGTGTTCTTAATTCCGATCAGATTTTATAATTCAGCCAATCTTATTATATAACACAAACAAACAAAAACCTTTAAAAAGGAGTTGAAACAGCTCCAGGAAAAATCAATTTAAATTTTTTAAGAAGTTATTAAACTTTTAAAAATTAAAATTATTTTCATATTTGGTAAATGAATTAGTTTTTTTTTGTGACAGAACTTGACGAGTATATGTTCACATAGGCGTTTACAACAAATTGAAAAAATAAAACAAAACTTGTGTTCATACTTACTCAGGAACATGACGATGTACGTCTCTACAACAAGTTGCCCTTGCGACGACCCGTGTATGTAGGCGACACCACCATTTTGATTCTTATGAACTAAAGGTGGACTACGTATGTGATTCCACATTTGACCAGAAATCATTGCAAAACAAAATAACACTGCTATGGCACCCCACATTTGTTTGTTATACAAAAATTCCAAATTATTACGACGCACGTAAAGAAAACCGCCGACTAGAGCAACCAGTGTAATCATAGCTACCGTGCCAGAATAATTTGGTGGCCGGAAAATGCGAATCTGTATGTCAGTGCGTTCATGTACAAATTTCGAAATCGATTCAGCAGCAAAGCCAACACGATGTATGTCCATGGTATCGGGACCTTTTGGTTTACCCTTTGCGGGGAAGTGCATAAATACGGGTGCAGTATTTAGACGAAGCATTTGAAAAACATCGGAACCTTCATCAAAATCAACCATTGCAAAGAAAAGCTTATTTGAGTAAATCGGAGAATATCTATATGAATTTGCAGCAATGGTGAATTCATCATGAGCATGTCGACAAATCTGGCATTGTCGTGATGGTGCCAGTGCTGTTAACATTACAATAATAGAATAATTGCGAGGTGCTTGTTTCACATATTCGCGAAATTTTTGTCCATTAAACCGCAGTACTGATTTCTTTGCATTCATGTCCATTAGATTTTGTACTTTTTCTGTAAGTGAAAGGCCGACCTAAAATTAAAAAGAAACATTTTTACCGGCATACCTATTACAATTTAACCCCAAACAATAAATGACGTGGCCATAACCACCGGTTAATTTGGTGTTTGACCAAGTTTGTGGTTATTTTCTCACTAACCTTTTGTTTGCTTTGTGCATCAGTGAGCACTAAAATGGCTGCAATCACTACTGTTGCAAACATTAACGTGTTTCGCAAGATTTTCATTTTATCGTGGATTAATAGTTAACTTAATTCTATAAATCACAAAAATACAAATTTTTCTTAATTTTCAATTCACACCCGATTAGAAATTGACAGCGGAAATTGTTCATGGACAGCTGTCATGCGCTGACAGTCTATAAAACAGGGTGTTGTGAATTTTGAGTTTATTAAGAGTTTGATATCGGTCGTTATGCTGAAATCGCATTGCAGCGTTCGGTCGGTAGCTCTCTGACAGCTGAAGTAGGAATAATGCATGCTTATGCTGTAATCTTAAATACGACCTCAAGCGTTGCGTTCCGTTATATCGTAAATACGATCAACGCCATACCCGAAGTTCGAGTAGAGCTACTTTCTACTAGAACGTGCATTTGACACTTCTCGTTTACCCAGCGTTTCATGCAGTGATAAAATAAGGTCCACTAAATTATCCATTTCGTTCAAATCCATTTATTTTATGACAATAACAACCAAAACTAAAAAACACAACAAAATTAAGCAAAAAATTGACAAATAGAATTCCTTTCATTGATAATGTCGAAATGACAGACGCTCGCAAAATTGTGATTTACAAAAAGTAAGGTCAGGCGTTTTGAAAGTCAATATCGTACTTTTTGTAGTTTTTCAAACGCCGACCAAAGCGCGACCGACCTAGCGCCGCATTGCAATTTCAGCATTAATGTGCACAAATTCAGTAGGGATCAGACATGTTAAATTTCACTAAATTTAGTGGTAATGAAAAAATTCTTCATTACCACTTAATAAGCTTTGTGATAGTGGAAAAATGTTTCACTATGAAAATAATAATATCTGAAAACATATAGGATGTGAGTTCGGAAATACTGTGGTAAGCACAAAAAAAAGGTGCGCCATATAATGTTTGTCAAGCCAACAACATATGCCCAAAACCATTTGGTGCAATAGGATTTGATCTAGAGATGTCATTTACAGCTAGATAGGAATTGTTCCTTTATATATCGAATTTCTCAATAATTACAATTAGGAATGGAATTGATATTCTCCATCAAATTTTTCATTTCAAGGAATCTAAATTAATGATCTATTTTTGTTGCATTCCATACCAAAAGCAATGATTTTGTTTTGGTGAATCCGTTGTAGGAATCAATGGACTTAAAACATTTTTTCAGGGAATTGGGAATCGATTTCAACTTTTTAAATTCCTTGACAGAGGGAATAATTTCTTTGTTGGTAAAGTATAACTGCAAGACTTTGCGAAATTTTTAAAAGCCTGCCTTTTACAATTGTTATAAAAAAAAGAAAATTGAATTTCCTCGTAAGCAAGCATTTTTTGTGAGGGTTGCACTTCGCGTTCATTTGCTTCTGAACGCGATCTAAACAGTGCTATCAAACTTTTATAGATATAGCCGGTATAAAACGTCAAAATTTACTGAATGAAAGAAAATCGCTGGCAAATGTATTTGCAAAACTTAAAAATTAAATAAAAAATATTATATATAGTGTTTTATTTAACTTAAACATAAATTTTTTAATAACATGAGCGACATACTGAAAAGTTCACAGGAACGCTCTAGAAAACGGAAGCAGTTGCTTGCACAAACCGTAAGAGCAACAGACATTGTCAAAGCCATACACGGCAATAAATTTTTCTTTTCAGCTTGGACTCTCCAGTGTAGATGAGTTGAAAATCGTTTTAGGTACTGGAGACGAAGTTAACAGTAGCAGCACTAGCAGTTCAGGTGGGTTTTCAGGATTTGCCGGCAGCAGTAGCAGTGGTCAACGCGGTGGCCCAGGGAATCAACGTGACGAAGAGAATGCCTGCAATGTTGGACCAGTAAACAAAAAAACTCCTGGCGAGATAATTTACAGAGATTCATCGACTTTTCTTAAGGTATAAATAAAAGTTCACGTAATTAGGAAATAAATGAGCTTCAGCCTTCCACAGGGTACACAATCTTCCAATCCACATAATGACTATTGCCAACATTTTGTTGATACAGGACAACGGCCACAGAATTTTATACGTGACGTTGGCTTGGCCGATCGTTTTGAAGAATATCCGAAATTACGTGAATTAATACGTTTGAAGGATAAACTGATACAGGATACTGCATCAGCACCCATGTATTTAAAGGCAGACATTAAAACATTAGATCTCAAAACACTTGGAACTAAATTTGATGTTATTTTAATAGAGCCACCGTTGGAGGAGTATGCAAGGGTGGCACCTACAGTAGCAACTGTAGGTGGTGCACCAAGAGTATTTTGGAATTGGGAGGAAATATTAAGTAAGTAACCAAAGGAATTAAATAGAGAAATTCATGTTAAATTTTGAACTCTAGATCTTGATGTTGGTGAAGTGGCTGCCCATCGGTCATTTGTTTTTCTCTGGTGTGGAAGCTCTGAGGGTCTTGACATGGGGAGAAATTGCTTAAAAAAATGGGGTTTTCGTCGGTGCGAAGATATTTGTTGGATACGTACAAATATCAATAAGCCAGGTCACTCTAAGCAATTGGAACCAAAAGCCGTCTTCCAACGCACCAAGGAGCATTGCCTTATGGGCATCAAAGGCACTGTGCGTCGTTCAACAGATGGCGATTTTATACACGCCAATGTAGATATCGACTTGATTATTTCAGAAGAGGAAGAGTTTGGAAGTTTTGAGAAACCCATCGAAATATTTCACATTATTGAACATTTTTGCTTAGGACGCAGGCGTATGCATCTTTTTGGACGAGATTCAAGTATACGCACCGGTTGGTTAACAGTTGGTCCCGAATTAACAAATTCTAATTTTAATGCTGACTTGTATGACACATATTTTACTGAGGCACCAGCCACTGGTTGCACAAGCCGTATTGAATCTTTGCGTCCAAAGAGTCCACCAGCTAATAGCAAAGTTATACGTGGTCGTGGACGTGGTTTCCCTAGGGGACGCGGCAGACCTAGATAGAAAGAACAAACTCTATGTGCGAATTCGAGTGGTAAAAGTGATTTGCTACTATTTTAAATTGCTTTTTTAATTTTTTTGTTTATTATTGTCGTAACTCAAATCAATTTTCTTTTTATAATTAACGTTTAGTAAACCCAGAATTGTAATTCTAATTAATACGTATTATAACATGTAAATGCAAGAAAAAAGTTCAATATGAATAACTAACTACAAATACATATACAATAGTTTCTTAATACTAACTACGACACATCTTAGTGCATTCAGCAAAGTAAATAGCAATATAAGTACATATTTCAAAACTTATTTCTTAAGAAGCGCTAAAGAATCGCAAATATTCAAATATCTAGCTATAATTTCGCTTTTTAAAGTGTACTGAATCAAAAAAGGTCAATAAGAATCCTAAGTATCCACTTAAAAAAGAAAACTGAAGAGATTCGCCTCTAGTCTATTAGTAATAATGGACCAGCTTAATAGAAAATTATGTTACTTTCTGAGCGATTTAATTTAAACACTGATTTCATGGATTTCAATTGATTTTGGAAATATTGCGACTTAAGACTTTGGCTTACGACAAATGACAAAGTGAATAAAAAGAAAAAACTAAAGTTCGATCATTAGATATTGTGGATTTTGATACACTTAACAAAAGAGATTAAGTGAAATTTTTCAATATCTGGTTGGCAAGTTCAATGTCATATGTCTTTCGTGTGTAACCTAACCTAACCTAGTGAAGATTGGCGAAAACATTGTTAAAATGTTTATTGATCATAGACTTTCTTCCTTCATTGAAAATCTTTTTCATTTGGGCTGTGGATTGTTGGGGAAAAAAATGATTTCATCCCCCATCCATTTTAAAGTTGTTCTGTAAATTTTTCAAGTTGGAATTATTATGCACAAGTAAAACCTATATACATAAATTAATTATAAATTAAAGGCAAATATGTTTTTTCTATTCTAAAATGTTTAATTTTCTTGTTTGTATTCGTAGTTACAATGCGCTCTTAATTTAATTTTGATAGTGTCCCAGCAGTTTTTGGGACCATGCATTACCATTTTTACGATTTGTAATCATTGATTTCATATATTATAATTAGATGGAGAAAACATACATGATGAGGTAAGCGAAGACGTAATACATAAACAAATTTTCAAAATCACAACAATCAATAACATAGTGTGGAATAGATACCTGACAACGTGGGCAAATAGTTTGGGTTGTGAGCTCTTAACTCTAAGTGCATGAGTTCGATGCTTGGTCAGACATTTTTTTAAAATTTTTTTTTTATATCGATGAAAAGTTTACATACTCGGTAATGCAAAGAATCATGCACTACTTTTACTATGACATCGCCGTGTTAAAAATCATGTATTCTTGAGGCGATAGAAAGTCTATGAGATCGATGAAAGTTTAGATTACTATCGATGAACAAAATCTGCTGGGATTTTGTTGAAAATTATAAATCCAAAAAATTGAAGTGAAAAAATATATACTTGTATTAATAGTGGAAGATGACAAAATTAAGCCTGTGATGGCAGACTAATTAAGAACACTCAAGCATTATTCCTGTTTCTTGTTCTGATTGTTTAAATAAATGAATTTTTCTATTTTTTGGTTTTTGTTTTTCGCAATTTATTTACACAACGAAAACTACATGGTTTTTTTTGTCAATTTAAGCTTAATATGCTTCTACTCATCATCCAAAGAAGCGTATTTCATATGTTACCAAAGATGTGCTTCTACTCAACATCCAAGGAATCGCATCAAATATGCTTCCAAAGATGTGCATCGCCGCAATGGCATCGTATGTTAATAAAGATTAGCAGTGAGAAGCGCATTGGAAGCACATCCGAAGCCCTTCGAACGCGCTTCCGTTTCCCGTTGGGAATATCATAATCCAATATCATCAATAGAAATACGTATACATATCTTAAGTCAAAAGTAGTTCATCATTTATGAACAAGGATGGCGATGTAATTAGGAACGACTACAAAAATTGTTAATAGCTTTGAGAAAACTTAAAATTTTGTTTAATATTTTGTTGGAAAACCTTAATTTGCTATTGCAGCTTTGCACCGCTTTGTCATGAAAACACTTAATTTTTGGAATTTCTCTGGGGTTATCTTTTTCCAGACCTCCTTTACCACACGGTCTAACTCCTCAAGTTATGAAATATGTCCTTTGTAATGTTAATTTTTTGTTGGTGGCAAAGATTTTCAATAGGATCAATGCCATAAGACATTTTAAGAAAATTAAATGAAAAAATAACGTTCCCAGACCTCAACATCTACGGAAAACGGATGAAACAACCGACTTGAGGATCAATTGTAAAGCAGAAAACAATTATTTTTTGCCTTCCAAGGAAATACAAAAGATTGTATTTAAATGATCCCAATCCGCCTTTACCGCTATCAATTCGAAAGAGATTGTGCGAGAATTAACTTTTCAGAAAATCAGTCTTAATGATAAAGTTTAACTTCGGCAAAACAACAACACCCTAATAGTATTGATTGTGGTACCAACTTCTTTATATTATTGCCTACTCTCATTTGTATCTTCTTCACTATAGAGCCAAATGCTGGAACAGCACGTCGGACATTTAGACTTGTATGCAGGATAGTATACATGTGGAGAAGATATAATCGAAAAGGGACATGTTGAACGAATGTATGAGCACAATGTATGGCGTTGTATTTTTTATTATTTATGAGTTGGTGAAGGTATATTATAAATTTTGTGTTTAGTGACAAATAAATAAAAAATAAGCATTTTTGCATCAATGTTCTTTTTATTTCTGTAAGCTGTGGTGTTTACTTAAATGATTCATATATATATCCAGTTCGTCATCTGATTCCTCTTGATAACGTTTTATCTCATACATCTCTTCCTGTTCATTCTCTTCCTGTTCATTATCATCCTCAATATCACTTTCTTCAAAGTATGCATCTTCTTTGTCCTGGTCAAGCTGCCGCAAATCATCCAACTGTGAATTGTCATCCACTTGCGTGTAATCAAAGTCTTTGTCATTACCTGCAATAAATTGTCCATGCATAATACCAATAAATTCCTGACGTAACAAGTCACGCTCTCCAGCTGTAATAAATTTCTCACATTCTGACTTGAGTCTTAAAGTCTTTGCCTTTGGAATAATTGCTACCATGGAATTTGGCGTTTGTACTTGTTTGCTCGTAGAGCAAGCAATTTGTTCATTATCAAAATTGCCCCATTGTTGACGATACGATTTAGGCACATCTACAGTATCTTCCTGGTCATTCGTAACGGATGCTTCTTTCAACGCATATGATGCAGTTGCTTGGTTTTGAGATGTATATTTTTCGTTCTCTAGTGTAATGAAAGCTTCAGTTTCATTCTCATTACCTGCCTCTCGTAGGAGTTCATTCATTTGTTTTCGTTCCATTGTATGCAACAAAATCCCTGAAAAAGTTGTGTTCTTGACATCATAACTATCGCGCTGTTGCTTTTCAGCTTCACTTAAATATTGTCCAATTAGCTCTTGATATAGCTCTGGTGCACGTTTCATCATTTCCTGTTCGCTGAAGTATTCGCCTTGCTCAACTAACTGCTGCAACACAGTGTACCGTCTATTTTTTACATCTTGCTTACGAGTGTGCAGTTTCCTGTGATAATTCTTTAGCATGAATTGTATCTCCTCGCAGTATTCGTCACTGCGCAATGGTTGAGCGCCATCAGCAAGTGCCAATCGCGCGAAATTCTCTAAATGTCGTTCTTCAAAATAAGTTCCAAAACGCATTAAAAAGGTTTGTCTGTTTTTAATGTAAATTTCGCGCGCAATGTATACTTTCTCATTAGGTTCCAGTTCGGGATCATCTATTTGCTGCGATTTGAAGACAATTTTGTCATTTAAACTTAAAAATTCAAATATTTCGACAATTTCAACTGGCAAAACAAAATCAACTTCCGTTTCAGTTGTTTTCGTTTCAACATTTTCCTTCGTTGAGTTTGTAGTTTCGTTATTTATATCAGCTGTCATTTCTATTTTGACGTCTGGCGAAAAATAAAATTAGTTTTTTCGGCAAAGTTATTCGAGACGTAATTGCCCCCAATTATTGCGCGAGTTTTATAGTTTATCGCAAAAATTATGAAAATATTTAATGTGCCGCAAAAAGCTTGAAAGCTTTTTAATTATTTGCAAATAGTTTTTCGTATAACGCGTTAATAATTAAAGTGGAAAAAGTATTTAACAATCCGCAAACATTTATTAAATCACTTCGCGAAAGATTTCTTTAAAACTGTCAATTCTGCACTGCAACTGTGTTGCCAGATGACGACAAACTTACTGATGGTAATTTTTTTAGTCCAGATTACGGTTTTAGTGGAAGCTGAATTTAAGAGCCGATTTTGAAATATTTTTTTCGTTAAGCAAAGGGCACGATTACAATTTCCGTGGCGCCGCAATCTGACGATGGCTTCCGATAGAGCACGTCAAAATAAATGGAAAATATTAAAAAAAAAAAAAAAATTGATATCTCGTTTAGTTTTCAATATACCTTTTAAGTAGAATTACTGTGCTAGCGAAGCCAGTGTTAGATTTTTTATCTATTTACCTTGATTTACTGATGTTACACTCTGTAAATTGGGATACTATATAATTTCGACATACGATTTCCCAAAGACCAAAAAGATATCTGGACTGATTTAAATGTGTTAAGAAGAAGAAGAAGAAGAAGAGTAGTTCTTTCGGACCACATTAATGGTTTCATAAAAATAAAAAAATACCTTTCGATGTAATGCAACCTCAAATATGTATTTGTATCGAAAAACTGTGGTTATCGTAATGCTAGGTGAGAATATCCGAAGACATCAGAAAAATTGGAACAGGTTTACTTAAGCTGACATTTCCAATTTTATAATAGGAGTAATAGGGGGTAAAAAAAAGCAAAAAAAAAAAAAAAATAAAAAAAAAGTCTCGCTCCGAACTAGTTTCGGAGACATATACATCGGAAGTTGCGGACATAGCTTTTGTGAAAATGGTTATAAGTTGCGAACCGCTGAATGTAAAATAGAAAATATGGGTGTAATAAGAAAGATAGTTTGATGACCTACAATAATGCTAAACAAAGTTTTGAAGTTGACCTGTAATTTTGGATTTATTACGATTTTTCTGAAATTTCGACCATTGTTTTTCCAAAAAATTGTGTTAATGACCTATAACTTTTTTGGCACGTTAAGAAAGCTTAATTTATTCCCTTTAAAATGGTATGTAGTTTACTGTTTTTTTTTTTTTATATTTACCCTTTTTAAAGAAAAACAAAAAAATTTATTCAACGAGTTCTTATGAAAACTATGGCCCATAATCATAGTCGCAAAATAAAGTTAAAAACTGGTTTTTTTATACCTATTTTTTATTTATTTTTAACCCTCTATTGCAACTAAAAAAATTAATTTGGAGAATGTCATCATTAATTTTGACCTTGGATTCGAATTCAGCTCATCCAAAACATTCGGTAGAACATATTTTGGTTTCTGGGTAAGAGGTTTGACCAAATTTTGTCGGCCTATAATAATGAAATTAAAATAGATCCACATATAACTGTTGGAACGAAAAAAATTAATATTGTGAGAGGTCGGTCACATTTTTTCAAAAATCTTGTCAAATTCAACTGACTTGTGGCATACAACATGCCCTCATAACAACGATGTTATTTTTACAATGCTGTTTATCTTGTTACTGCATTTAACCCACTAACTGATAAACATTAGGCGTGTATTTATTTTTATTTTGTTATTAGTCACTGTTTTTTGCCATGTACTTCACACTGCATACTATGTAGTATGTCTGCACTTGTGTTCTTGTTTATTTTCATTCATTTATATTGACAATTCCAACTGCTGCGGTACTTTCATTTAAATTATTTTTTTTTTGTAAAATTGTGCGTGCACTGTTGACTGCAGTAATTTAATTTTTCAAGCTTTAAAGATAATTTTTCTCTTACTGAAGCCCTACAAACGAATAGTTCAAAAGTCCAACAAAAAACAGGTAAGTGGCTTTGCTTGTATATTTTCATAGTTCAAAGTGGGATAGCTTTTGAAGTTAAAAACAAATATCTAATCAAAAAGTGTAAATCGATCTGGTTTCGGGGGTATAGCATATGTTTTGTCGCTGTAACAGCACAAAAAAGAATCAGAAGCTTGCGCTCTGGTAGCTGAGTGTGATTATGCAGTCTTTGCTGAGGTTGTCAATCCTTGTTAGTATTCCGGATCATTCGTCGAGAACTGAATAAAAGGATCCATTATTAGTGATTGCCAAATGTCCACTACTACGAATGCAAGACCATAACTAAGTACACAAGACCAAAACTTGATAGCAAAAATTATTATCTTTAGAGTTTTATCAATATTCACTTCTCTTTTATTGAATTAATTAATTTTTTTTTATTATTTGTATTTTGGTTTTTTATTGTCATACAAAGAATGTGCTGAAAATATGCGAAGAAAAGTATTTCTTCGATATAATTAATAATTTAGTATTTTCTTTGTCTGAGATTGTGCGTGTGTCGTCCAGAATAAAGGATTCGCAACTAAGTACTAATTTTAAAGTTTTTATTTACCATAATAAAGGAGGTGCTTTAGTTTTGTCCGTTAAGTTTTCTGGTTTAAAATGTTCCTTTGATATTAACTTTTTATTTATGAGACGATAAATTTTTTAAGTTTCTGTTTGTCAATAATGAAGCTATAAATAAATAAAATAAATTCACAACATGGTTCAAAAACATCGTATTCATAAAAAAAATAATAATTTGAAAAAAAATGTACTAAGAGGGTGCTTAAGTTTTGGCCAATACTGTATATTTTTTTGGCTTCCGTCTTGTAAATTTTTGTTTATGTCCCTAGTAAAATACGTTGTTTTGTCCTTTATTCTGGAGACTATACTTTTAAGCACTGACAAAAATTTAGTTGAATCGAACATTAGGTGAGGATACTCACCGGATCTTAATCCGATTGAAAATGTTTACGCGATTATAAAGGCTAGACTTCGTAAAATAGACTGCACAACAAAAACAAACATGATTGAGACTGTAATTCATATATGGTTTCGAGACCAGCAAGTATCGGAAATGTGTACAAAACTTGTGGATTCTATGCCAAAATGTGTTAAGGAAGTTATAAAAGTCAAGAAAGGGCATATTCCTTATTAAAACTATTTAAATTGTATTCTTTTCTCTTTTTACTTAGTCTATAGTTAACTAATAAATGTTGTTTTTTGCAAATTATCACTTGTGTTCACATTAATTCGAACAATACTGTAGATTCTCGAAATTCTTAGTGCCAAATTCAGAGAGTAGACAAAACTCAACACTATTCCCAATTCTTAAACATTTTATACTTCCCAATTGTAGTCCTGCTAGCAGCGCCTACACTGAAAGCCATCAATTTGTTTTCCATTTAATATTTATTTAGCATCTTTTTATGATTGTCAATTAGTTTATGAAAACTTTGTGAGAATTTAAGTTTGATTGGTGCTTATAGGTAACTAGTTACTTACGATATCCGATATCTCATGCAAAATTAAAGATATTAAAATACTTCGTCATTTAAATATGTCTATATTTTTAGATTTTGTATGTGGCAACTTTTTCACATATCGATTTTTCATGGATATGTGGATGGTGGCAGGTATGCTTTTTTCACTTCCATTTGGAAGCGAGCACTGAAGGTATGGTAAAAAGCGTGTTGACTTCTTTCTATTTTTGGGTGTTTTATTGTTGGCTTAGTATTGAGCTTGCAAACAAAAAAAAATTATTATTTTGTCGCTTACTTTCTTTTTGAAAATGTGGTCACCGTACCTATAGCTCAAAAGCTACAATATAAATTTTTTACACCCATTGACACCCATTTCCTTCAAATTCGTTAATAAGTTCCAAACTTATGGAAAAGATGCATGCGCCAATTCCGACGGCTAATTTTAAAAACCATATCCGACCGAAATTTCCTGATTGTTGAAAAACACCCATTTCGGGCAAAATTAAAAAAAAATTCCATCGATGGGAAAGCAATAAACGGACGACGTTATAAGCGAATTGTATCTTTCGTATAAATGCTAATAACATGTAACAACATAACATCGTATGTGATGTGGTTCCTACAACTTATATTCATGCTTCCATGAATATACTTTCCCGCAACATTCAAAGATGATTCTAAGAAGTAGTTACTTCCGTACTTTAATAATAAAAATTTTATTGAATTGAAAAAAAAAAATGAAAAAAGAAGAAGAACTTCTATTTCCATTGGTTGTTCTATCAATTTTTGGGCCAAATATTGGACATGAAATCCATGTACTTTTATCGCCTCTACAAAATTGGTCTAAACATTTTTTGCTACTTCGGGCTTATTTTCCAAGTTATTGAGCTAAACTTTTTTTGCCACACCACGATTCTAGCGACTGACGCTTAATTCGATTATCAGCCATATTTAAATTAAAATTAATAAATTAAGGACCCGGACTATATGTGCCGTTCGTTGTAAATGTGAATTATCTCCTTGAAATTGAATGTAATGCTATCTATAGGATTTCAGTGCAATAATTGGAGTTAGTTCATTTTTATAATAAAAGATATGACTAAGTGTGATACCATTAAGCAAAAAAATGTATTTTTTAAAAATATTGAGTTACAACACTTTTACATTGCACGACACATGTGTATGTGACATTTACTGCATAACATTTAGAACAGTAAAATTGATATAATTTTTTCTTTTCTTTGCAGTGTTAATTACATTATTATTAAGTTAACATTATTAATCACCTGTAATGAATCAAGAAGATTGGACTTTTAAATGGAATTGGACAGACTTTTGCCCTACTGGTATAAAACCTTTCGCTAGAGATTCTAACGATCTGTTACCATGTTTTCAAGAGATTGCTCTGCAATTACCAATTTATACAATATTTGCGGCTGTTTCTGCATTTCACTTTGGTTCCTACACAAATGCTGTAACTCGCAATGTAACGCAGATCCGTTTAATTCACTTACGGGTTGCCATTTCAGTTATATTGGCGCTATTGCCCGTCTGTAAAATATTTGTGTTTCACCATACTAATGTGCAGCTCTCTGCTATAGATGTGCTGGTAGTTTGCACTGAATGTGTTATGTGGATTGTGCACTGTGGTAAGTATTTAATAAAATAATTTAAAATCAATTACTTATTCTTTAATGAAATTTTCGTTAAAGGCTACTTATTATCAGCACGACATTTTGGCGATATAAGTCATCGTGGACCACTTTGTATAATAGTCATATGGCTGTCAGTTTTCGTCTTAGATGCTATTTGGCTACGAACAAGTCGTCATTTTGATTGGTGGTATTGGAGTTTAATTACCATCATTTTTGATTCCCTATATGGACTGACTTTAATACCAAAAGGTAGTGCAGTAATTGTTTCGCAACGTTTAGCAGCGAATAGGGTAAGCAAATAAAAATATTACTTCTTGCTACATTTGCATAACAAAAATTTAAATTTTCTTTAAAGGAACAAGAAGCTCTACTTCCCAATCGTTATACTCATTTTCGGTTTGATTTTAATGAATCCATACTTGGACATGCTCAAGATGAAGCCAATTTATGGTCTCGCTTTATATTTCATTGGGTTGAACCTTTAATTACTAAAGGTGTTGCTGGTAATCTACGAAAAATAGAAGATCTTTTTGATTTACCAGATTCTCTGAATATACCGCGTTTAAGCGAACGTCTACAGTTGTGTATATCGCATACAAGAAGTCTTTTTTGGGCTCTACATAAAGCTTTTAGTCGTGAATTTTATTTAATTGGTATTCTACGTTTTATATCTGATATTTCTGGTTTTGCTGGGCCACTACTGCTTGGTGGTTTGCTAAGTCAACAGAGCGTGGAAAATGACGAAACAAGCTTAAAACCATATCTGTATGCATTTGGACTTTTTGGCACGACTTTATTATGTAAGTTTGAACTACTTTTATATATTAAGGTAAGCTATATTTCAAAATCAGAGATGACAAAATATATAATTTTTTCATTTGTTTTTGGAACAAAATTTCATAATTATATTATGTTTTGTACAGAGCTTATTGTTCAGTACTTTTTAGTGTAAAAAAACACAAAAAAATTACAAGCGCAAAATGCATTAAAATGGGCAACGAGCTGCTTATACCAGTACCCATTTTAATGCATTTTGCGCTTGTAATTTTTTTGTGGATTTTTCCACTAAAAAGTACTGAACAATAAGCTCTGTACAAAACATAATAAAATATATAATTGTTCGCAAATCAAATGAAGAGCTGCGTGACTTGAAAGAAGACTTTGTTCAAGTAGCGCAGCAAATATGCATCTTTTTTTTAAATATTTCTTTACGTCAAGCAACTATTTTAAAAGCTTAAGTGAAGTTGAAAGAATAGAGAGACTTTCGTTTTATAACTGAAAAATAATGCGTATCTTAAAATGCTAAATGTCATTTTATTATCAATCTAATAATTTCTTAAAAAAAAAAATATTTAAAGTACATATTGAGCCATTCCTCAAGAGCACTTTTTCAAATTTATAAAAATTTTCACTAAATATTTCATTTCAATTTGCTGAAATATTACTGATCGGTTTCGTATCTATTGTGGTCACATTTAAAGCTTTTAAAAATCATGTTATTTAACAATTTTATCCATTTTTTTTGTCCTTTTACACAGCTGCGTTATGCTCTTCTCATTTTAATTGGCGTATGTCTATGATTGGCATGAAATTGCGTATAAGTGTTGTAAGTGCTATATATAGAAAGGCCTTAGAGGCGCGCGGACTTAAGGACTCACGCCCGGAAATTTTAAACCTAATGTCAACTGATACAGATCGCATAGTTAACTCATGCATAAGTTTTCATTCATTTTGGAGCATTCCATTTCAAGTAAAAGCATTCTTGGAATCTATTAAAAAAATAAATATATATTTTTGTGTTTTCCTACTTCTAGCTCTTTACAACATTATATCTACTATACACACAATTAGGCGCGGCATTCATTGCAGGCGTACTATTTGCGGCAGCTCTAATACCTATAAATCGTTGGTTGGCCAAAAAAATTGGATTATATTCACAGGGTCTAATGACAGCTAAAGATGCACGTTTAGCGGCAACAAGTGAAACCATAAGCGGTGCTAAGCAAGTAAAATTACATGCATGGGAAGATGTTTTTATTGAAAAGATACGCACTCTACGTAAAGAGGAAGTTACATTTTTAGCAAAGCGCAAGTATCTGGATGCATTATGTGTTTACTTTTGGGCAACAACACCAGTTTTAATGTGCTTTCTCACGTTTGGTGTATCTGTGTTAATGGGAAATCCATTGGTTGCATCAACAACTTATACGAGTGTAGCCTTATTAAATATGCTTATCGGACCCCTAAATGCTTTTCCCTGGGTATTGAATGGTTTAATAGAAGCTTGGGTGTCTGTTAAACGTGTGCAGGAACTTATTGATGTTAGTAAACTTAAAAAGAGCATAATTTGAAATTAATACTTTGTTTGTTTGCAGCTTCCCAACTTAGATTTCTCTTCATATTATAATCCTATAATAAAAGGTTCATCAACAACTCTGATTACATTAGATGATAAACCAACAGTTTTGCAAATGAAGGATGCAACATTTGAACATGATTACATCAATGCGAACGCAGAGCTTCAGCATTCATTCCGCCTGGAGAAGGTTAATTTGGAAGTAAAGAAGGTGAATTGCGTTTTTTTCACAAAAAATCGAATGTAATCATAAATTCAAAACACTAAAAATTTTCAGGGCGATTTAATTTCCATTGAAGGTCCTGTCGGCGGTGGCAAAAGCACATTTATTTCAGCCATTGTAGCAGGCATAAATTGTGTTGATGGTTTTGTTTGCGTGCAAGATTTTACATCCGGCTTTGGCTACGTACCACAAAGTCCATGGCTGCAACGTGGCACCATACGTGATAATATTATCTGGGGTGGTGTCTTCGATGAGCAGTGGTATAAGAATGTTTTGTTCGCATGTGCACTAAATGAAGACCTTACAGCTTTGGGTGGTGATTTAGTGGGTGTTGGAGAGAATGGACATACGCTATCGGGTGGGCAGAGAGCGCGTATATCTTTGGCAAGAGCTGTTTACCAGGATAAAAAAAGTACTATATCTAAATTAAGCAGAAAGATCATTTTCATTGATGTTTTTTTTTAGTTTACTTACTAGACGATATTTTAGCTTCATTAGATGCACACGTTGCTCATCATATAGTTAAGCATTGTATTCTTGGTTTGCTTAAAGAAAAAACGCGTATTGTTGTTACGCGTAGTGTAACGTTATATTATAACTCTAATCAGGTAGGTTTTACTTAAAATTATTATTGCAACTTTATTATGGTTTATTTAACTTCTTTATAGATACTACATGTAGAAGAAGGTAAAATAACTCAGAGTGATTATATGAATGAAAGCATAGACATGAGCATAGAGCTATCTGGTGATGATGCAGAGAGTGATGAGTCAACACGCAAACTTTCAATTGAATTGGAAAATTCAAAAGACGTTGATACAAAGAGCATTGACAGCGTAAATAAGGAAGTAAGCGTTTAGGAATGCACGTAAAAATCTTAATAATTAGCATTTGTTTTTAAATGTTGCTGGTTTTAGCAAAATAGATTTTCGGGATCAATTAATGTTTGAAAGCCTGAATTCATCTTGACTTTTCATTCCACATCTCTGTAGGATTCGTATTTCTAGCGAATTTTTATTTGTGTAAAACGGAATTTTTTTAGAAAATTTATTTTTGATTGTTTTATGTTACGGAATTGGATACCGATTAAAAATGTTGTTTCTCAAAGGATATAAGGAGACCCATATTTTCCCGATTTGATTAAAACAATTTTCTTACGAAGTTATGCCCATTTTAGGCTGAACATTTTTTCAAAATAATTAACTTTTGTCTTTTGATTCTAATAGAAATTCTTATTCGCTGTCAGAATCCTTAAAAAAATTTCAAAATGGTTGAAAATTGTCAGAGTTATAGCTTTTTATGATTTGAGGTCAGCAGAATTTTTTTTTCCAAAAAAAAAATATTTAAATTTTTGTTTTAACCTTGCCAGTCATCTGTGATACTACTACTTTCAGCTTATTTTTAATAATAGCATCATTTAGTACCGTTCTTTTTCTTTAAAATGAGCTTTCAAGTGGTAATCTGTGATGTTTCCTCGCAAAGTTACAGCCATTTGAAAAATGCATGAATTTGATCCCCTACGATCAAGATGAAATAAATTTGTAGCCGGATCAAATTCATGTCTTAGTTTTAATTTGTTACTTTTGAAGCGTCAGCTTAGATTTAGTGTAAAAAATCATTTCATTTGTAAAAATTGACACACAAAACCGCTTAAACCTGCAAAAATGTATATAATACCAACAAAATGAACTTACATAGCCTAATATATTAAGACTTATAACTCATTAAGTGGTTTGTTCCGGCAAATTTTACCAATCAAATTTATTCAATTTAATTTACATATACACATATCTTCATATCTTCACTTTTTGTTAGGAATCTCGTGAATACGGAAACCTATCTATCGACGTAATCTCTTGCTACTGGAAGGCTGTAACCAGTCCACTTGCAAGCACAGTTTTACTGTTTGTTATTCTGATGCAATTGTCTCGAAATTTCTCCGATGCTTGGCTTGCACACTGGGTTACAGATACAACACTAGACACAAATAAGAATGACACCGCCACACTACACCACTTAGTAGTAGCAGCATCACATGCTACAGAAAACACAAGTTCGACAGTAGTACCACCACACAGCACAGGTTACTATCTGGGTATTTTTGCATCATTAGCACTGACCAACTCAGTGTTGACTATGGCGCGCGCTTTTCTTTTTGCCTATGCTGGAATAAAAGCGGCAAAGTTTATACATGATCGTCTACTCAATAGAGTGATGTTTGTAAGTAGATTTTTTTATTTTAAAACACAAACATTTTAATATATAATACCTAAAATCTTCACGTTGATAGGCAAAGTTTAGCTTTTTTGATGTGACGTCAGTTGGACGTATTCTTAATCGTTTTTCATCAGATACTTATACAATTGATGATTCGCTGCCGTTTATTTTAAATATTTTACTAGCGCAAGTTGTTGGCTTAACTGGTTTGTTGTATAAAAATCATCTTATTACGCTCTTACAATTATTTATTTTCACTTTTAGGTGCGCTCTTAATCAGCCTTTATGCTATGCCTTGGCTGGGTCTTGTTGTTATTCCAATGGTTCCAATATATATAAACTTACAGCATAGATACCGTCACGCTTCACGCGATATAAAGCGTCTTTCTAGCAATGCACTATCGCCACTCTATACCCATTTTACAGAAACCCTACAAGGTTTGATTACAATACGCACCATGCGCTCTAGTGCGCGATTTCAACGTGACTTTCATGCTAAACTGGAAGAAAGCATTAAGGCCCAACTAACTGCATCAGCTGCACAACAATGGTTGGGTCTACGTCTGCAATTACTTGGCACACTGCTGGTCGGTGGTGCTGGTTTGCTAGCAGCGATTACCTCAGCTCACACTACAAACCCTGGACTTGTTGGGCTATCTATTTCATATGCACTCTCTATTACCGGATTGCTTGGCGGTGTTTTAAATGCTTTAGCTGAAACTGAACAAGAGTTAATTGCCGTCGAGCGTGTTGATCAGTATTTGCACTTGGAAGGTGAACAAAATTCTGAAGGCACTGTGGATCCACCTTTTGGCTGGCCAAATCAAGGTGTGCTTGCATTTAAAAATGTGCAGCTACGTTATCGCGAAAATTTGACGCCTGCTTTGCATGACTTGAACTTAAAAACTGAGGCATTTGAACGTCTCGCAATCGTGGGTCGTACTGGAGCTGGCAAGACATCAGTCCTTGCTGCTCTAATGAGAGTTGCACCAATAAGTAATGGTGAAGTTTCATTGGATTTTGTGAACTTAAAAACTATAGCACTACGTGTTTTAAGAGACCGCATTGGGGTTATACCACAGGATCCATTTTTGTTTGAAGGCAAGTATAATTTTATTGTTTTGGTAAGTTTCTGGTGTGAAAAAAAAAATTAAATTCTGGAGGAAAATCTGTAGTAAACCAACGCATCCTTCTTTTAAGATCCATGACACTTTTCTGCTGTTAACCACTCAAATGCGTGGGCTGATAATATCTTTTGGGCTTGCGTTCTAAGACGCACGGCATTTTTGTAATACTCAAAACTTTCCTGATGATATATTTTTTACTGTAACTTGGTTAAAAATCACTTTCTTCAACTTAAAACTCTTCAATAGTGTTTTCAATATATTTAGAAGAGACAAACACTTGACAACATTTTATTGTTAGGTGAATTTAATCAATCTAACCTAAAATGGATTTCTTCGGATGATAGCATATATTATAATACGTCTAAATTCAAACGGCGAGAGGGTTTTCGTGGAAAATTTTACTCTCGAAGCATTGTCCGCTTAATTAAATCACACATTAAATTTTAATTTCAGGATATGTTTTAATAAAACCATGTTTTTTATATTACTGCTTTCTTTATCTGCAGGCACCGTACGCGAAAATCTTGACCCTCGTAAATCACGTTATGACTCAGAGATATGGCATGCTATCACAAATTGCTCATCAGCAACGCTACTTATACAATCATTGGGCGGCTTAGATGGTCATGTGGATAAAGGAGGCATCAACTTATCAGCTGGACAAAAACAATTGCTATGTCTTTCACGTGCTTTACTTAAAAATGCTACAGTAGTTTGCATTGATGAAGGCACATCAAATTTAGATGATGAATCCGAAACAGCAATACAATTTGCTTTGCGTAACTCCTTTAAGAGCTCAACTGTGCTCTTTATAGCACATCGTTTAAGTGGCTTGCAACGTATGGATCGCATTATAGTGATGGAAAATGGTGAAATTATCGAGGAAGGTACACCTCGCGATTTGTTGCAGAATACAAATTCTACGTTCAAGTCAATGTTACATGCGCAACGTATAAGTGTGGAAGACTTCTTAGGAACAGATAAGAACACATAATAAATGTAATAGTGTTATAGCTGACATAATCATTTTGTAGAAAGTAGCAACAGTGTAAAGCACTAAGTTATATGCTCCTGATTTAAGTAAGTATAAAAAAGGCTGTGAGGTTGATAACCAAAAATGTATTTCGTTTAAGTACAACTTTCCATACTGTAATATGCTGATTCAGAACGAAATATTATTGAATAAAACCAAAGCTAAAATTGATCAATGTGCTTATTCTAAAAGAACAGCTTTTGATTTGTACTCTTTTGAAATATTCAGTTTGATAAAGCTCAGCGAAAATATTCAAATGTAAAAATTAAAATTAATTTGTTTCTATATTGCGCTCCATTCAATAACAATCGATATATAAAATTCAATTTTAATATTTTAACAAATTATCACAAAATCTTTTACAATAAAAGTAAAATTGTATAAGACATATTTCACATATTTATATATAAAATATTTATACTTCAGTTAATTACATACATATAATAAACTTGCTCGTACATACACATTCATTGCTTTCTTTAGCGAGCTAATACACAAAACAAAATCTTGTTAAGAATTTTTTCAAATTATTAAAAATTTACATACAACATTCCTGTAAAAATTTATGAGAAACCATTATTTTAAAGTTTCATTAATGAATTTTACACATTAAAATATTGCAAATGAAAAAATTTTTTCCTGACAATTTGTAATTTTTGTACCATATTTTACGAGTAAGTTTAAATAATTAAAATATTTGTTATTAATTTGCTCTAGTTTTTTTTACAAATAAAGAAAAGAAGAACATTCATCATAAGCAAACTTTTCTGATAAATTTAACCTTTTGGCTTTTAAAAAATAATGATTACGTTACTGTTAAATACAAAACTATACTTATTTAATTTTAGAATACTAACACTAACACAAGTATAAAAACTTAACACATTAGAAATTTAAATACTTCAAGACGAGTTCAAAACATTACATAGTTAAATTGTAAATTTAGTGCTTTGTTAAGTAATGGTAATAGAAGTTTAGACTAGTAAAAAATACCTTTAAAAAATTATTATAAAAATTCTAAAACTATTTTGTAAATTGTGTTTCTAAAAACTCTTATATACGTATAAAAAATGAGCATTTAAAATTCATGCAAAAAAAAACAACTTATAAATGCTCCTTTGATTTATTGCATTGCTATTTGTTACTTGTTACGGCAGTTGTAAAGGATTTCTTTTGGTTCACCCGTTATATGTTCGAATTGATAATTTTCAAAAGGTGGTTCACTAAGTAATTTATTTAATTCAACTTCAAAGGCACTGACTGATTTTTGCAACTTGATATCCTTATTTATCTAAAATGGTTAAAATGTTGTTTATTACCACTAAAATTAATTTATGTTTTCAGTAAGAAACAAGGATTTTAGTTTTTTCAACCAGGCACTTAAAATTTTTGCATTCAAATACCTTACGAGTTTTTTTCTACAACTAATAAAAAAAAGAGTTGGGGATTTTAAGCTTCGTCTGAACTTAGAGCTGTAAATTAGTGACATTTTTAAGTATCAAAGCCTTACGGTACTGTTAATCAAGTATCACTATATTGGTCGTTCTCAAGGTGGCACATTTTCGAGAAAAATGGTCTTAAGAAGTGATAAAATCTATAAATAGTTTTTGGAAAATATCTGATGTTTGAGAGTCTATAAAGCTGCAGATTTTTGCATATTTGCTCTTTTGATATTAAACATTTCTTGTGAGCGCTCCGTTTAAAACTTTTCTGGAGATACGAATGAAATCAGCCGCAAGAAATGTGTTATATCAAAAAAGTTGTAGGAACAAATACATACAAGAAAAAATGTATGTAGAGTTTTGGTGCACTGTCCTTATTATATGATTCTTAATTGGTCAATGCAATGAATCTTAACGAAAATAACACCAAAAAATTATTAAAGCTTTTTCAGAAAATGAGTTTAAATGTTTCAACCGTCACAATATAATGACCTATCGGGCATTTCATGTAAAGCGAATAAAGGGCAAATGTAACATTCTGAAATTCGTTCACATTCGGCCCAATTGTACTTTTAAAAGATTTAAATGTATACACACAATTTTTATTATATATTAGGTTTAGTTGTCAATTTATGGTATTCGAAAGGATTGAAGTAAACGAAATGCGGATTTTTCTCATTTTTTTTTTTCGTTGTCCGTTTCTCATGAAATATCCGCTATATAAGAATTTGATTAACATTTTCTTTAGAAAAATTGGCCAAAACTTAGGGATATTTAATTTGCATTTTTTTTTAAATGAAATAAGGAGAAATTTGTTTGAAGTTTTTCGGACGAAAGCGTCAAATCAAATTCGCTTTTGGCGAATAGAAATAAAAATTACAAAAAAAAAGTCAGTGAAGGAATTCAGTTATGTGCTTAAAATTTATGATTAATAATGAGTTTAGTCACTAATTTACATCAAACATTTTCTTATTATACCAATGAAGTACGGATCTAATTTTTCATACCTTCAAAAACTCCCTTCCTGTAAAAATAATCTTTTTTATATCATGCACAACCTCGAAAATGTGCTGATAGCCACCGACTTGGCATTTGAGTATAATTGAACGAATATCCATGAAATCATGTTTATGCTTAGCAATAAAATCTGGAAACTGAATATAAAATAATCAGAATATAAAATGCAAATTTTCCATGAAAATAAAATAACGCTTACATAATTTTTTGTAAATTGTAACTTGAAAAATAAGTCAGCGTTCTTCATTGCCATCAGACGTTCAATCATAACATTTAATTTGTCAATCAAATCCTTACCCAAAGGTCTGGGTGGAGCGTTTGGGTCGTAATCACTAGAAAATTCCGTAAGATTTTGTTCTAATACGCGTATATCATAGTTCAACCAGTTGGGTGGAATTTTTTCTTTTATCTTTAAAAATTCAGCTGTTGTGGAATCAACTACTTCGCCAGTTGAAGTTGGAGCCCAAAACTCAGACAAATGCTCATCAGCAAAGTACTGTTCTAAGGCTGGACTATTTGGCACTAATGGCATATGTGGTTGTGTTGCAGTTGTATTTGTAGTTGTTGCTCCCACTGCAGCTGCTACTGTAACTTGGTCACCCATTAGAGACTCCTTTTTAATTGGATTATAAGTGCCAGTCTTGAAGTAGGTGCCATTGACAGTAGCCTGTCTTTGGCTACCCTCAGAATCTTCAACCATTGTGTAGAGATAATTTTTGTTAAGTGCACTCTGTTGTGACTTCTCTGTAGATGTGTTGAGAAAGTCGAAGGAGTCATCCAATAATGTGCTAACTGGCTGCAGTAATTTAATAGGAGTACTAGCAGATGCTCTTGTAGTACTATTGTCTGATTTTTGATAAACATTTTTTTGTGATTGCACTAAATTATCTAAGTTCACAAATGATTTTATTAAGTTTTCCACAAAGTCCATAGTTGTATCCTGCCAGGCAGCAAAACTAGATGCGAATTCGGGACTCAGAGCTGCCTTGACTTTGTTAAGTCCCTCTGGCGTATTGTATACGTAACCCTTGATGATAATCCATGCATTAATGACACGCGTAAATACGAATATGAAATCCTTAACAGCCCAAGCGATGCCTTGCGAATTTATGTTTGGCAGCACGCCATCGGGGCGTATAAGATCTTGCTTCATACGTGCGCAAAGACTATCAATTTTCTTAAAGCATGGTCGATTGCGATGTGTATAGGCAAGTTTTTCGGCAATTTCGCTACCGCGCAAGGCAAGACGTGTGAGTTCATTAAATTTAGCTTGTGATAGCGTAACAGTTGATGAGGAATTTGAAGCATCGCCACCGGCGCCACTAGCTCCTAATGAAGTCGTTCCGTTAAGATCACTGATAAATAAATAATGATATTTTTTTTTTTACTCAACTATATTTAAGAATACTCACTCTGGACTCAAAAGAATCGGTGAACTACGCAACGAAGATGAAGATTCTAAACAGAAATAGTAATGCTATCATTTATGTTTTATATTTTCAAAATTTACCTTTGTGATCCTTCTCCATGTTAACAGTGCCACCACCACTACCACAAAAGTTCAACAAGTTAACTTTAGCTAATGAGGCGTTCATATCATTCATAGAATTGAAATTTAGCGGATTATTTTGATTAACACACTGCAATCCAATTTGAATGTTGATTTTGTTTGTATCATTGTTGTTGGTATTATTATTGCCATTTTGTTGCTGTGATTGTGAACGTAAAGATGATGATGTGGATGATGAAGTAGCGCTACCAATGCTGCCCGTAGAAGAGCCTCCTCCTCCATTAGGTGTGCCATTTGAAGAATTACCTGGTGATAAGTTGGCGGCAGCAGCACATTGTTGCTGTTGTTGCTGCTGCTGATTAGGATTCTGTAAAGCTGCTGCAGTTGCTTGTGGGTATATTGGCACTGCTGCATAAGGCAATGTTCCAGCCAAGGCGTAGGGTAAGGCAACATTAGGTGCAGGAAGCATGGGCGACAGAAAAGTAGCTGTGCCATAGGGCCAAAGGGTGTGCATTTCTAAAAAGAGAATTAGAAACTTTGTTTTATTTTCATTAAAATATCCGATTTGTAAGTAAACAAAGTAAGCAATACAAGAAAAGGATTTTCAAACATAATGAAAAATAGTCAAAAGGTCAACGACGTAACGTAACGTAATCCTCCCAAAAAAACGGTGTAATAAAATAAGGTAATATAACGGTTTAAGTTGGAACAAATTTATGGCATCAATTTAATATATTCGAAATTCCTAAAATCTTCGATATCGCTAGGTACCTAAGAACGAGAATGAATGGCCCTAAAATTAGGTTTTTTCTTTAATTATCTATAACAAATGATAATAATCTAAAAAATCAGAATATATTCAAAAAGAAAGATTATTATTTATTTGCAAACCTAATTTTCGGCAAGGGCTTCCAAATAATTCCAGTTACTTAAGAGTACAACCCTGAATATTTGCATATTTGACATTAGCTTTAGCTGTCAGCTGACAGACAAGATTTCTGAACAAAATAAGGTAAGTTATAAAAAAAAAAAATTAAACAAAGAAATTACAGAAGCTGATTTTACGTGATTGTCTTATAAAACCCTTTAGTTTAAAACAATTATTTAAATAAAACTGTTACTGGATTCAGTTTTGGGAATTTACCTATCTGGCGTGATTTTAAAATATATTTCTCAAGATCATTTGACATTCAAGCAAGTTCATTTACGAAGATCCATGCACTATAAGAGCTACATGTATAAGTCTACATGTATGCGCTTACCTCCGTTCCTGAGGGCAAATATAAAGCAACTATGGCAAGAGCTGAAAACATTCACGAATCTCTTGCAGAGTTGATTGCTAGGAATAATCTACCAGTTTATGAAAATTACAATACCCGGCTATGAGTGCTTGAAAGATGAAACTATAAAGAAAATAATATGTAACTTAAGAGTATTGTAAGGATAAAGCTCTAAAATATTATCTCTTAAGCACTATTTCACTTCATAGCTTTGGACATCATTTAAATAGGATAGTTTAATTGACTTCAACAGCCTACCTTACAGATAATAATTTTGCTTACACACTGCCGAGCTATATACAAAACACACTTCAAATTGAAATATAGAATAGAACATAGTTTAAGCGATGGGATGATAAAAAGTATAAGCAATTGTAACAGGCAATGCAATTAACATGAGAAACGCTATAAGTCAAATCTAAATACTCCAGCAAAAACAAGGGCTGACTTGAATTATATAGTTGAATTGGTTGTTAAAGTTTCAAAGTATTTGGACACTTAAATCACTCAACTACACCATTAACAGCTCTACCCAAGATCTACCAACAAGGACGATTATATAAAAGTATACAATTCAGTAGAATTTCACATATACATATAATGTAGAAAACCTATCGTTAACTTCTTATTAGATAGACAGCACACAAATGCGCAAATATGGAAAACTTTGTTAGAGTTTTGAAACCAATTATTAACTACTTAACAAATAAAAGTATATCTTCAACTTGGCTAAAGAAAATGAAAAAATGAAGCCTTAGATGGCCGTTTCTTTCTTTGATCGAAGAAACTGAACTCAATACTTTTGACGTGGAATTAAGTTTATGTATTGCTAAGCAGAAATATCATACAATCAAAAAACTTATAATAAATCGCAGCAACGAACAGGTGCAGCAGTACAAATATTAGAGAGATTTTACCAACTAATTAGCTTTTATTCAGTCTGTTAAATAAGACTTTGACTTTCCGTCCTCAGAAGCGAAAAGGGCGTATCTCGAAAAAATGTGTTACCCGAAGCTATAAAAATCAAGAATATGGTTTTTTTTTTTGAGATATGCCCTTTACGCTTCTGAGGGCGGTTAATAAAATTAGCTGTAAATAATAAATTTTTATTTTAAAAATGGAAATGAAATGACTAGAAAAAACGCTTGCGCTGGAAAATACATGTAATTTACAAACATACGAAAAAATCAGTTCTATGTGACCGTAAAAAAATTTAATTTAATAAAGTTATTGCGACTTCGTTTAATCTTAATATATCCTACTAAAAAAAATCATTCAAGTTCCAAAATAAATTTTTTACTTCACCTTACGTGGGAAAAAAATAATTTACCATATTAAAAAATACATGTCTGTAACTCTGAGCGGAATACTTTCTGAGGTTAAGTATTATATTACCTTTCATCATATAGAGCAGAAGCTTTCCAATTGATGGTGCACATTATTTAGCTTATATAGTTTTAGCAAAACAACTTCTTTAAAAATTATACACAAATTTTTTAAAGGAAACAACACATTTTGGTATTCCTTTACAAAGCTTTTTAGTAGGCTTCTCTTTCGTGTGAAAGGAAATTGATATTTATGATTCCACTCAATTTTCCTAAGGGTTTAATTTTGTTTATGAACATGACGTGAGAGAATAAGACGGGTAACTAAAACTAATCCTATAATAAACAAAAAAGTTAAGAATCGCGTATCATTTATACCTTGATTCATCATATTGGCTAAGCGTAGACGTTCCATTTGAAATTGTTGTTGTTGCACTGAAAGCGCAGACAGTAGTTGCGGTTGCTGGTGAATTAATGGTGTAGTTGACTGCAAGTTACCGCTGGACGTAGACGAGAATGTTGGCGTTAATGATGACGAAGATGTTGCTGCAATGACACTTGTTGTGTTTGTTGCTGCTGTTGCAATAAATTCTGTATTGACCGGGTTTTGTTGCGAGTTCACTCCCAAAATTTTACGTGCTATTAAAATGAACAAAAAATCAAAGTTAAAAATTTCCTTATTTTTTCTTTTCTCACAAAATGAAAAATATCAAAGACTACTTAGATTTAAAAATTTTGATCAAAAAATTAACAACGTTTTGAAGCAAAGTAAAAAGTAAGAGACAACTTCTTGAAAGCGCAGCGCCAAAGAAAATACAACAATTTCCGGCGGAAGCAGCGGTTATCAACTGCGCTGTCGGCGGTTGTCATTTTTTCGAAATTCTGGTTCCACTTTGACTTTATTTATAAGAAAAACACTTACGTGCCCTCTTTTGATGTTCACACATTTTTCACAATTTAAAAACAAAAAATATACGAATTGTTAAGGAATACTTTAACTTTAGAACCTACTTCCTGTTTGCACGCAAAAAGGAAGTGGAAATGAAATATTTCAATACGTTTAACTTTTTTTTTGGAAAATTATCTCTCTCTTGAAATTTTCTGTTTAATAACTACACTTTTTTTGACTAATTTACTAAAATAGTCTAAGTTAAAGTGGTAAAATGTAAATTGTTAAAAAATATCAAGGGAATAAACACGAAATTAAAGTAAAAAGAAAAATTTTGGCGTCTAAAGCGAATAAGAATTTTTTAAATAAAGATGGCTGCCTTTGTCGTTGCAAAAAAAAGCTTATTGTGAAGTTTCAAGCTCACAATAATTTTCATCAATCAAATTCCATTTTTTTTCAGAGCTGCCAGACAACTATGTTGTATCAAGTATCATTCAAAACATGCATTTGATTTGACGAAGCAAATCTGCAAAAACCGATTCAGGCGATGGCTAAATTAGTAATTCTCTGTAGTCTAGGCCAGGGTTGCCAAGTTAAAAAGAAGGGATTCACAGCCTTCCCAAAATATAAATTTTTCTTCCAATGGTTAAACATTACATTTTTTTATGGGAAAAAGTATTTAAAAACTGATGAATTTTTATAGTGCTCGTTCAAAAAAGATTAAGGATATTCAAGAAAAATCCTCTAACTATCGGCTTTTCCAGAAATTTTAAAGTTCAATTTCGTATAAAAATTTAAATTTTTGCTGGTACGGGAGGTGACACACCCTCTAATCGAAATTTATCACATTTTTGCTAAGAACATGTCTATACTATTCCAAGTATAAGTGTCGAATTTATATGCACTACGTAAAATAGCTCCTTAAGTATAACGTTTTGAAAACTAGCTCATATGATAATTACCACGCCCCCTATTTTAAATAAGTCCATTTTTTTCTGGTGTTAGGCCAAAGCGTTTCTAGTAATTATGGAAAATTTTGTTATGTTACCTTAAATAATACTCAATACAGTGTTTTATAATTTTTGTTTCTTTGTATGGTGCTACGCCCACTTACAAAAATTGACTTTAATTTTGTCCAGAGTTTCTCCGAATTATTTCCACTGTTTGTGAAAACTTTCATTTCGTGAAGCTTCTGCTACTATCGCAAATTTGCAACTCACATCCATAAAACGATTCTGCCCGTGTTAGAAAAATCAGATTATTACTGCCATATGACAATTTTTAATAAGTATAAATGATTTTCAAATGCCTGTAGTTTTTTACTAAGCAACATAACATTTAATTACATAAAACTAACTAAAATCTATTTTGTGTCACCTCATCCCATAGCGACGTGCTCAAACATGAATGTTTACACTTTATTTTCTATTAATAATAACAATTGGCAACACATACTACTGATATGTCCAAAAAGAATTGGAACCAGTGTTACCATACTAGCAGTTTTATCTGGAAATTCAAATTTTTTAGACATGCTAGCCATTTCTTTTTGCAAATCAGTTTTTTTTTATAAAGTTATGACCAAAACAAAACGTCAGCAATATTTTCCATAAATTTTTTTGTTTAAAAATATTGCAGAGCAAAATATAAGGTTTTTAGCTTTTAAAAACACTAAAATTCAATATTTTTCAAAAAATTTTCATTTCGGAGGTTGTAGTTTTTTCCTGTATTTGCAGTTACTCTTAAGAAGAAAAAGAAAAACAGTCTGGCAACACTGCATGGAACTGACATCTTTCTATCAGATATGTAGCAGAGAGATTCACAATAAAGAGCCGCTTGTGATTTTGACAGATTTTCGTTATCGAGAAAAAGAACACGATTCTTTGACGATTCATCAATAGTATTTGACGTTCACAAGGTATTTTATTTACATGGGATTTTGTTTTCAAAACAAAAATACGTGGCGATTTTGTAAAAATATAAATTAATAGTGACTTCTACCAAACATAAAACTTACCCACAATGGCTGTCATTGAATATCTGCAATTAATTTTGTTCATTGGATCGGCATTTTTCACATCATTAGTGCTGGCGGTAAGTGAAGTGAAATAAAACGCAACCATAACATAAACAAATTCGGAAATTTAATACATGTATCAATTATATATTAGCTTTATATTGTGCAAAAATCTATAACTACGCCTTTTCCAATAATTAAACGCCACAAAGAAGAATGTTACTACCTCGATCCGCACACCATCAAAACAGTAGATTTTCCTTCTATAGACGAGGAGCCCACCTTGGATCTCAGTGTCATCATTCCAGCATATGAAGAGGAGAAGCGACGTAAATAAAGCACAATCTATATAAAATAAATAAAAATGAAACAATTTTGTAAAACTTTAATTTCAGTTCCAATTATGCTGGAAGAATGCTTGGCATATCTGGAGGAACGCACAAAAAGCAACAACTTCACATACGAAGTAATTGTTGTCAGTGATGGCAGCAATGATGGAACTGTACATTTGGCATTAAAGTATTCAAAACTTTATACAGTGAATAAGTTTCGTGTACTTGAATTGATAGAAAATCGCGGAAAAGGTGGCGCTGTGCGATTTGTAAGTAAAAAAAAAAAATGCTCGTAATTCCATAAATGGCATGAACAAAAATTCTAAACAAGAAATCCTTACATACTAAAAAACAAACAAAAATGTAAAAAAAGTAGCTAACACAAGCACAAACTTAACAATAATCTAAACCCTAGCTACATAGTTGTATCGAATGTAGTAAATATTGGATGAGGGTGTAACAGGGGGTTAACTACAGAATTCATGAAATGAAATATGATGTTGAACAACTTAAAGATAGATGTTTGCCTTATTTCTCAATAAAAAGCACAACTGCGACACAAACGAGAGTTAAAAAATTTGTTTAGTCCGAAATCGATAGCATTAGAATACTTTAGGAAAAAAAAAAACAACTTGTACCCAAATTCGTGAACAATCAATTCCATACATTTTCAACGAAATCGATTTACAAGACGAATTGGAAAACAAGTTTAATAACGAGACATTTAGCTATAAATAAACGAACCTTTGTTCTCGAGATACGTTAGTCGAGAAAACCTTAGATTTCGATACTAATGTTGGACTTTGTGCCGTGGTAGTCACATCAAAATTGTTGCTTCTTTTTAATTTTCAATGCGTAATTTGGCGACCGGGGCATACCTACGAATTGTGCAACTGTATAACCACTAGTAACTATTATGTAAACTGTTACAACATAAGTGTGTGCGTTTTAATAGAAACTAAAACAAAGCGATTCAAAACATTAAATTGATCCATCTGTTGTAAATTTACATGAATATATTTACAATAATATATAAATAATGTTTAATAATTGAGAACACTTACATATATTTGAAAAAAATTAAAAACTTCAGGAAACTTATATAGCTTCAATTCAATTTTCTTTTTATTGAGCTACTACCGCCAATTTCTCGTCAAAGAGTGAGTCTGCCGGGCTCAGAATGTGAGAAAAATAGAAACAACCCCATTTTTTTATTGCTTCGATCTGTTTTTTACAAAATTTCGAAAACAGGAAATTTAATTAAAGGTGCTTTTAAAAAAAACGTGCTTTTAAAAAAACGTAACAAACTTTATGCTAATTGAGAAAGTAGTTCATTAAATTGTAAACTTCAGTTTTCGACAACTTGAGGTACAGTGACAGTTCAATAGCTTTCAAACTATGTACATATATATGTATAAAAAATGTGAAAAATAATATGAAATAAGTTGCCACTAAAGTTGTTTGGCATTTATTCTGTTTTGCCTTGTGATTACAAATAGACTTATTCTATATAGCTTCATCCACTCTATGTTTCCAATTTCTGCTTAAGGGTATGCTTGGAGCCCGTGGTCGTAATTTACTATTTGCTGACGCTGATGGTGCAACTAAATTTGCAGATTACACTAAACTCGAAGAATGTATGAAATCATTGTCAAAAGATTGGGAAACTGATGCAATCGTGATAGGTTCACGTGCACACTTAGAAGATGATGCCATTGCCACACGTAGCTTCTTTCGGTGAGTGTTTTCTATCGTACGCCTTATTTTGAGTTTAGTAAAAAATGTTAACATTTTTTTATAGAACATTTTTAATGCACGGCTTCCACTTTTTGGTTTGGCTGTTTGCCGTACGTAAAGTGCGTGACACACAGTGTGGATTCAAGTTATTTACGCGTTCTGCAGCGAGTAAACTATTTAAAATTATGCATGTCGAACGTTGGTAAGTTCATAATCTTAGGTTGAATTGAAAAAAAAAAAAATAATTAACTTAAAACTAAACGTTTTCCACAGGGCTTTCGATGTTGAAGTGCTTTACTTAGCTCAATGTTTGAATATTCCTATTCAGGAAGTTGCTGTCAACTGGAAAGAAATTGAAGGCTCAAAACTGACACCTTTTTGGTCTTCGCTACAAATGGGTAAAGATCTATTTTTAATATGGTTTCGTTACACGACCGGCATTTGGAAAGTGGAAAATAAAGAACATTCATCTTAAAGTCAATTACTTACGTACATAGGTTGAAAATAAAATTTCATACAAATTTATTTTTTCGAAGTTTCACAATTTTTGCATTACTATTATTGTAATTTATTTAGTTTTAACTATTAAGAAAACTGTGTTCACTTCAAAGTCGCACTAAAACTTAATTTGTTAAAAATTTATGTGTAGAAATGTATTATTATATTTTAAAAGGAATGTTTACATTAAATTTTAATAACTTGAACTATAATGCAGGAGTCTGATCTCTTCGGGAAACAATTTTTTGATATCGCAAAGTCTCCAAAACTTATAATCTATGCTATAGAGCCTTGGCTTTAATGAAAAATTTCGAAAAATTAATATCCGATGATACGCTATTAAGACATAAAATAAAAAATTTAGCAAAATTCAACTGCCCATAGAAAATATGCTTGAAATTTGGTGACACTTGCTCTTTCCCGTAAACTAGTTTATTAAAGATTGGTCTTACTGTCAACAGACTAAAAACAAATGTGATAGTCAGAACCCTGAAAATGTGTGGCAGATGTTGATGCTTGCCGGATACATGCATAATATCATCTCTCCGATTTGAAGAGATAAAACAAATTAGCAATCCCATGCTCTTCAAGATCCACTGAATCATATCCTGTTAAAATATCATGCAATCATCTGAAGTGAATCGTATACAGTGAGCTCGCGATAATATTAACTAATTAAAACCAAGCCTGTCCATTTTTTTGAGATTGTTCATATTTACGATAGGCGCAAGAATTGAAAAAAAAAATCGAGTTTCATTAGTTTCAAAATAAATATATATCGATATTGCAATTTTTTCATTTTTGGATGCAAAGTTTTCCTTTTTCCAGGATCAATAAATGTATTGTTGACATATTTAAAGATATCATTTTTATTTTTTCTTATTCCACATATTGTAGACTTTGTCATATTTATTTTCGTAAGTATTCCAAAATATCTGATTTTTCTCTTAAAGTTTAAAACTTATGCATTATCCATGTTTAAAAACTATAAACATTAAATTTTTCCCTAAGAAAATAATATGCAATTATGCTTGCTAATAAATGACATTAGAAATTCGAAGCTATTACTGACGTAGAAGCATGTAAAACGTGTATATGAGCACATGTAAGCATTTTCGAGCGACACTGGACATTTTGAATTCTAAATTTAACTAAGGGATTCCTCAAATTACCAAGCGCTTGAAATTCGTTAAAAAATTTTCAAAATAATGATGTTCATATTTCAGAGCTTTTGCACAAAGTTCATACTTTCTAGTAGTCAATGATATGGAAAAAGTATTCATATTTTGGGATGTTACTATTATCGCGAGTTTACTATATATGTCAGTGCCAGAGCATTCGAAAATGTCAAATTTACTTATTTCCGCCAAGTATTGGATATTTTAGTTTGTTTTTAAGGAAAATCTGAGAAATTTTAGGGCTTAAAGGCGTCTATTAAAACCTTTTTCCTTTTTATTTTGCATTTTGCTAATAGTCTGAGCAAAGTCATCTAATTTGAAAAATTATTTGGTGCATCACGTGGGGATTCTGAAATTTCCTTGGAAGTGCAGAAAAGCCAAACTCGTATTATAAGGTGTGGTGACATAATATCGATGGCACTGTCGGTACTATAGAAAGTTTTAAACTTGGTGCTACTACATATAGTTTTTTAAAACTATCGAACATTTTCCCTAAAACTTGGAAAAATAAACTTTTTTATCTTAATAATTTGTGATACCTACTTATTATAAATAGATTTTTTAAGACGTTTCTTCTTTGCTCCAGCTCTTTTTGCTTTTAAAACTTACAGCAATTGTTTTTTTTTTTACAGCAATGGACATATTTTTATGCTTCAATTGGCTTTGTTCAAAACTTTAAGTTTAGAAAAAAAATTCATGCAGATCGCGAATACACTAAGGGTTAATTACAAAATTCCATCACTAGGGGAGTCACCTTTGCAAGAGAAAAATTGTAATCAAAACAAAAAACAGAACCAACGAGAAATCCGCAACGCTCTATTCACAATAGATCCCACACCGATCTCTTAAATTTCCTCATTCGTTCGTTTTGCGGCGATGAAAGCAGTTTGTTTGCGTTTTGTTTTTATTTCCTCGTTGGCTTTTCTTGTTCACTATATTTTCTGACTTTTTGGCAAAGAGAAAGAAGGAAACAGAAAAGTTAAAGAATAGAATAAGGACCATAAAAGAGTTTGTGTTAAATTGAAACAGAGCAAAGACGAAAAACGCGCAGTCGTAACCGAGAATTTTAAGCAAAAAGTGTCCAACAGAGTCTTGTGCGTGAGAATAAAATATTTAAAATAATTTAATTAAGAACTACAGTCGAAAGAATTGTGTACAAAATTATGAAATTATTTTTTTAAAAAATGCAAATGATTTTTGCTGGTGAAAATTGAAAGTGAAATATGTCCAATTGGAATATACGTGTGGGTGAGAAAAAATAAAGTAAATAAATCGTAGTATCAAAGATTCGGCTTAAATAATAATTACAAAAAATAGTTTAAAATAAAAAACGAAATTTTTCGCTATCGCTGTTTTTATATGTTAATTGAGTTTTCGCCTTTTCATTGCCGGATTTTTTGTGCTTTGTTCGTTGTGTTGTTTTCGTTTCTTGGAATTTTGTTGCCGATTTTAAGCTTCGATGCATTTCGTTGATTTGACAAGTACCCAATGCCAACAAATCTAAATCTTTGTTGAAATTTTTGAAATTTAACCGGTAAGTCAAGCAGAAAATACAACTAAATAGTTATTTTTTATATATTGATGTCGAATGTTTCATTAGTTATTGTGAGTTTATTGCATCGGTAGTTTTTATATCGGTATTCTTATCGAAAGACTTAATATATCGATAAATTAATTGATATATCAAGTATCAAAAATCTTTGATGCAAAAAACCGGCAAAATTTTAGAGTAATAACATGGTGCAACAGTTTGAAAAAAGTTCTAGCGGTTTAGACTTAGTTATGATGGGATGAAAAAAGTACCACCATAGCCGAGTAAAGCACTCACTGAGTTTTGGCTTATTGACGACAAAGTGCATTCTATTGGGCCTAGAAGGTTTTTGTAATTTAGGGAATTAACATCCATATCCAAGGGAACCAAGTGATATTCTAAATAAAATTGGAATTTGGAGCACGGTGTGTGGCAGCTTCCCCAGATGCACAGTCGTTTCCTTAAGTAATCACATCAAGAAAGTTTCCCAATGTAATTTAATGGAAAAAAACAAGAGGTTGAATGAGTACGGTAGGCTTAAAAAAAAAAAAATTATTCCTCTTCGAATCCATTTTGATAACGTTCAACTTATTTAATTAACATACCTATATGGGGCCGTCCATTAATTACGTGAGGTGTTTTTTTTGAAAATTCGGACCCCCCTCCTCCCCTTGGTGAGATTTGGTGAGTTCTGACGGATCCCCCTCCCTTCCGTGAGACTTTCCTTATTATTTTTAAATGTAATCTTCTATATAATAATGTATACAAAGTTGAAGTGAGATTTTTACTGACCCCACTCCCACTTGGTGCGATTTTTCCAGACCCCTCCACCCTATTTTGAGTTACGTAATTTCTGGACGTCCCCTATTGAAATACACTCTGTACCTGCAGCTTCTTTACAATTTTATGAGATGATATTGATTTATCTGTCTTAACGATATCGAAAAGTTAAGATAAAGTTAAGATAAAGTGTCTTGTGTTACTAATAAAAAGTGATTTCCATTTCTGAAGACAAAACATATTTTACAGAAACGAAGGTTCCTGGAGCTTTTGCGTCATGTACAATGTACAGATTTGCTGTTTCGGTGTTCCTATGTTATGTTGTATCCCCTTAATAATTAATTAAATTCACCAATGTATGGCTGGTGCTGATAGAATCATGTTCAGGATATCAGTATATTAAAGTGTCATGTAAACGTTAAAGATGCTAATGCCATTGATTGTGATAGTTAACTATGTATGTTTGTGGTGTTTACGTGATTTTTTATAGAGTTAAGTGTAATGTCTGTGACATCAACTTTGTTTTCATTGAGATTTCTGCCTAGGTATTCAGTTTTTTTACGAAAATTCGTTCGGTGTTAATGTGGCAAATTTAGACTGAAGTGCATCGATTTTTTTTTTCTCAAGTGGTTTTGAGTAGAGTTATTTGTCAGCTATTGCGTTGCCATTTCACCTACCTCTACTACGAGAAGTAGTTTACATGTCTGAACATTTAGGCGTGTTTATTTGAATCTCTTACTATTGTTTCTGGTGGTTCAAAAACTAGTTATTAAGCTAAATGGATGAAAAGTTAGTTTAAGATATGCATAGTTGAATTTATGTTTTAATGTCTCAATACTTTCTCATAATGTCTACAGAATTAAACTGATTTTTACTGAACAGCTACGTAAGCTTCAAGGTCACTTGAGGGCATATGTTAATGTGAAAAACAATAAAATTTTATTTCAAAAACACTTAAGATGAAATACCCAAACAGAAATAAAAGAACTATTCTTCGCTTGCAACTTATCGCTCGCTTACAGTGCGTTAACACATGTCCCAAGCAATCTTTTCCCTGACATCCTCAATCGTTCAATGACGACCGCTAATCAGCATGCTGAACATGTTCGCACTCGTGGTGTAACTTAGCACACGCTTGTCCTCCTAACATGCGTTGGAGTCTCACTACTGACTTATCAGCTTGAATGCATAAAATTGTGTCGTTGGTATTTTTGAAAAACCTACGAGATATCGACGTCTGACTTGTAACTTTTAGTCTTCTTGATGCAGCTGTTTCTAAGCGGTGACGCTGTTATTTTAACTGCATTTATTGTTGCTGCTCCTCCTTTGTTTACTTAAAATTACATAAATAAATTTAATATTTGCTACTACTATTTCTTATCAGCAAAATTATTATTTTTTTTTTTCATTTTGCTAAATATTTTCCCTACTGTAAAACTAGAAATGAACAGCTGCACTTTTGATTATTTAAACAAAACTTGAGCTTGAACTGTGCTAAAAGCAAAACATCAAAGATAAACTCGTACGATTTGCAATTCTTGTGTATTTTCTTTATAACTAACAAATGTATTTGTGCTCAAATTATTATTGCAAAAATTATTCACTAACTACTTTTATAAATTCACTGATTGCAGCATATTATTTTTCTTAGAAAAATTATTGAGATACATTTTTAAATACTCAATATGTATTACGGTTGCTGATACGTGATAGTTCAGCAATTGGAAATGAAAATACCTGATGAGGCTGACCTGCCACAGTCACCACAAAATTTAAAAACCTGGCTGAACACCAGGCACATATCGTGTATTATATTCTTTTAATGTTTGTTCAAAGGGCAATTGTGGCAACGGGGTATTGTGATAATATATGTATGTAATATGATTCTAAAAAAAATATTTCTTAGTATCAATATTCTATGGTCTCCATTAGCTAAATATTTAGTTCTACAGACTTACATACATTCACTTCAAGACCAGCGTACTAGGATATTGAAGAGAAGAAAAGTACAAATGAACTGGCCCAACAAGGCCCACCGGAGCAAACTAAACTAAATAGTTACTACTAACTACCACAGATTGAATATTTTTAAATGTTATGCCTTAAATTCTAATATCGATAGTCAATGACTCTTAGAAAAATATAACCGGCAGCGTAATAGTTATCTTGTCTACCAGTTAATCACAAGCCGCTGCGCTATTGGAACTTCAGTTGAGAGTTTAGCGATTTATGGTCAAGCTGCGACGTTGAGGGCGATTGATACTATTCCATCTATATGTAGACATATGCCTATTGAAGTCGAAAGTCGCAGTCGACTGGTTTCCGAGTAAAAATTATCTACGTGAGAAAACACCCTTCTAAACCTAATTTAATTGTATCAAAAATAGAAAAAAAAAATCAGGTGAGTTCAAGAAATCACGGCTGATTGTTGAAAAGTTGAAAAATGCTGAATTTTGCTGGTTTGAGATTGGAAATTTCGATAAAAGTCAAATGTAACACTAGCGTGAGCATGTCGTAAGCATCATAAGGGCTGTCCATTAATTACGTGAGGTAATTTTTTGAAAATTCGGATCCACCCTCCGATTTGGTGAGTTCTATGAGGGGGGTCTATAATAATGTATGGTCTCTGCATTAAAAAGTTGACTTGAGATTTTTATTAACCCCCTCTCCCCCTTGGTGAGATTTTTCTGGACCCCCTCCCCCTATTTTAACTAACGTAATTTATGGACGTCCCCTTACTACCCAATGTGCTCAAAAACAGATGCGGACTCGTTTCGATTTTATATTAAAAAAAAACGAGTTCGTCTCGAATCCATTTTATTTAAAAAAACGAGCCCGTCCCGAATCCGTTTTATTTAAAAAACCAGTCCGTCTCGAATCCGTATTATTTAAAAAAAAACGAGTCTGTTACGGATTCGTATATGAAGTCTGTTGCGAGTTCGAAATGAATCCGAAATAGCGATTCGCGTTTTTGAGAGGAACAAAAACGAGTCAGTTTCGGATTCGTAATGGAATCCGTTTCGAATAAAACATACAAAGAAGCGAATCTATCTCGAACTCGAAACGGATCCGTTTGGCACAATGGACAGCGTTAATTTCAAGTCAATTCACTCCCGTAGAGGTTTCCTTTCATAGTTGTCCGTTCTTTCTTACCCGCCTGTAAAGATGTTCACACATCAAGAATTTGTTTAACAATTATTTATTCGTTTATTTAGCCTTCAAGTATTTCACTATTACAGGCAGCGTTGAGTTTCCACTTAAGTATCTCTTAATTCATTTGAAAGTGAATGTTTTATTTATTGCAATTTCTATTGTTTGTTCGATTGTTTTTCACGAATTTATTTTCGTTACATAAAATTCCATTGACGACGACGATGTTCTATTGTTGTGTAAATTTTTAATTGCGGCATCTGATTTGTGGCAAATTTTTTTTAGATTACTATGTTAGGTTTTTTTTTGCTGCCTCTTTCACATTTCTATCTCTGTTGTATTCAATTTCATTCAATTGAATTGTGTCGGTTCAGTATTTCAGCGTTGAATCGTGATTGATTGGGCCAAATAAAAGGAGACAATTAAGTTGCTATTAAAATTTAATTGAGTGAATTTTAATAAGAAACACTGTACTAGACATTGTTGAAATTAATTCAAATGTTGATATGCATCTACAGAATTTACAGACTATACAGCACCGTCAGTCTAAATGAGACTTAAATAGAAATTTCGATTAGCAAACATTTTCTTATTTAAATGATAGATATGTGTATTGAAATCGGTCTCAAAATTAAGCCTTAAGGTTTGAAATGTAAAATTTATGTTTTCAGCCCCATGATATATGATATGTATCATTTTAAGGGTTTTTTTTTGTGTGCTACTCATATACAGTAATCCCTCGATCTGCGCGGTAGTTACGTTCTGATAAAACCGCGCAAATTGAAACCTCGCACTGTGAACCCACTTTTGTATTAAATTTGGGGAATACTTTCCAAATAAAGGTTCAGCAATAAATTGAAAGCAATGTTTTCTCTTTAGCAATAATTCTCAGCTTCTACGCAAAAGTAATTTAAAAACCAGTCTTCGAAAATGTTACCTGTCATCCAAGCTTTCTTATTCGATTTCCAATAGACTAGTAAGGACTCTTTGAAATTCTTTTAAAAGCTTGGGGATTTTCAGATTTATAACCTAACAGTGCTTTGTTCTTATAATCCCCAGAGGCATTTCCACATAACAAGAAAGATAATCTTCCAAATAAACGTTCTACTCGGTAACCGTTTCCAAAATAGGCCAGTCTTGTCGGTATTGAAAACATGCTTTGATGGATATCCAACACTTTCTATTGGAATTGGATTTCAAAAATTTTGGAAATGCAGCAGCCGCTATCGTATCAGCACAAGCCGCTATCGTATCAGCACAAGCCGCTTCCCCCGTTAATTTTATATTGTGCAAGTTTTGTCGTCTTTTAAACCTTTCAAACCAACCTTTATTGACTGAGAATTGAACCTCCGCTTCAAATGATCAAAAATTGATAAGGCTTTACTACGAATAATGCCTGAATTAATTGCCATTCGTTTTTGATTTTGATCCTCTATCCATAAGCTTAGCAATTTTTCAGTCTTGTGGTTTTTGAAGATAATGGTGTAGAACAGGCAACTGAACTTTGAATTAAATTTTCAATTGTGTGAAAAAGGATAAAAAGAGAAAATGTACGCGCTGCTGCGAAACTTTTACCGCGCAATGCGAAATTTCAGTGTTAAAAACAAAATCGCGCAACCCCGAGGGATTACTGTACTTAGAAGACAAGATTAGTTGAGCCTGTAAGGCCTTATATGGTTACCAAAATTAGGTTTTCATTTTATGCAAAGTGTTTTGGATTTTTTTTTTGTAATTGTAGTTTTTAATTAATTGTTGGTTACTCAAATTTTGTCAATTACTTGTTACAACTACATGGATATCTATTGTTTTTTGCCTTACAAGTGATCGTATGAAACTCAAAATTCTAAAACAAATAAAGTATCATTAGAGCTTTATTTGAAACATACCTCAATTTGAAATATGCAATTTTACACTTTTAGTGGTAATTTTACGCTTTGAGCAAAGTGCAACTAACAATAAACAACATTTTGTTTGTTCGATTGTAATTTAAGAAGCCGAGTGAAAACAAATCGCAGCTGAGAGTCTCCAAAGAATTTGCTGACAAAATAGCAAATATTGCAATCAATAAAAAACCTACATTGATTTTAATTCTGCGGTTTATATCTCAAATTAACAGTAATGAAAAAAATAACTGAAATATTTGCATAACTAAATTTTATGAAGCTGCTTAAAATTAACACACTTTGCAATGTAATCTTTAAATATTTAAAAATTCCAGGAAAACAGCGCACACACGCTCTTTCGTTGGTTTATTGTTGATCATTCGCGCGCGCGTCCAACTAATCAATTTTTTTTTGTGTTTTGTTTTTATCAAAACCTGTTTTATGATATTTGGTTTATTTTTTAAGTTTTTATTATTTTATTATTATAAAATTGTTTTCGTTGTTGCTATGCATTGCTACTGCTACACGGTGTTTAAATGGAGAACTTTTTTTTGTGAAAATGCAAGGAAAAACATCAAGATTGAGGTTCAGCCAAATTTAAAATCCAATCATTTGCATTTATTTTCTTAAAAAACGAATTTACTTAAAATATAAATTTTTAAATTTTTTTTTTTGTAATTTTCTTTAAATGCATTAAAAAAAATATTATTTGACGTTTCAAAAAATTCATATTTTTAAGAAATATCTTTAAAAATATCCAAATGATAGTACATCAAATTCTGCTGATCCTTGATCTGGACATTATTCCTAACATTTGCCAAAAAAAAGGATGTTCCTCTTCTTTCATTTAAGTTCTCCATTTCAACACCATGGCTATAGTGTAGACTTTTTGCTGTCGCTATTACTGATGCAGGCCAGTGCTTCTTGCGTTTCGTTAATTTTTAGTGCGTTTTTTTTTGAAATATAATTCAAACAAAAGTAAAAAGTCTCCATACTAATAAAAATGAAAAAAGAAACTAAAAAACTTTAAATTTAAAGCAACAACGCGTAAGAAACTGAATTCGAACCGGTTACCTTGCAAAAAAAAGGTCGCTTAAATTCGTCTTCTTTTTATTCTACTTTTTCCATCACTTTGCCAAACCCACTCCGCCTTCGACGTTAAAATTTACGAGCATATGCGAGTTTGAAACAAAAACAAAAATAAACACAAACTTCGACGACTATATGCGTCTACGTTTACTGCGGCTGCAACTTACCTATGGACATGACATGACTGAGCGGATTTTATAGTAGTAAACTTTTTTGTTTCTGTTAAGCTCCATTTGCAATATTTTACAGTCGTTTTGGAGAAAAATCTGCATAAAAGATGCACTCAAAAAAAGGATTGTTTAGAAAGCGTTTGTAGCAAATTACCGAATGCTTAATATAAGCACTTATTATTTCAAGCAAACACTTAACTTTTGTCTTAAACTATAAGTATTTGTAGACAATATAAGAAAAACCAATGTATTTGACACAAGTAAATGTTAAGTTGTGGCAAGTGATTCAATTACTTCTTACAAAACATTTCATAAAATGTTGCTTCTAAATGATATAATTATTTAAGACAAATAGTCAAAATATTTCAGTCAAACAATTCAATTTATGGAAGTGTTTCGACAAACACTTGTCTTTTGTACCAAACACTTATTCATTTCAACAAACGATTTATCACTTATAAACTTTTCATGTTCATATTTTGTAGTGCTTTGATTCGAAATAACTTTTTTGTTACTTGCATTGTACATATACGATATCAAATGTTTATAAGTGTATGGGAGCAAAGAACGATGACGATGTTGCCAGGCTGTGTTCTATGTTATGTTAAGTTTTAAAGAGTAGTTTTGTATAATAATTTTCAACTATCAATTTGTAAATAAAATCAAAAGTTATTGTGACAAAAAAAAAATTTTATTATTTTGTAAGTAAAATCAAAAGTTTTTGTGACAAACATTTTATTATTTCACGCAAACACTTGAAGTAGTTCCATCTATATCATTTGTGGCAAACACTTTTTTTTTTGAGTGTGTATAGATAGATAGTATCAGGTGAAAGAAATTGTAAGGAATAGTTCTGACGACATTGAAAATTACCGGAGGTTTCAAAAAGCTTAGTCTTTTACTCATTGTAAGCAAAAAATTGGACGAGGAGAGGTCTATATTCAACACTTCCTGAGCAACAAATATTATCTCATAGTTTCCAAACTAATGGAAAAAAATCAATCAAATCCAACAACTTCAGTATGTAACACCGCTATTTCTAGTCGTGTTTTCGGTTCATCACGAAATTTGAGTTTTGGACAATGTTCAAGTTAAACTCAAAATAATACTTTCACTTCAGTAGAACAAAAGAGCCATAAAATATGTACCCTTACAACAAAAACTTAAAATAAATCATAGTGGAGGTCATCATTAAGAACTTAGGGACTAACTATAAGCTATAATTTTTTGAAAAATAAACGAAATCGCATCAGTGGACTTGTTACCTCTGATAATCTCTTATTTTTTGACAGTATGAAAGGTGTCAAGCCTACTTATGTATACTCTCCATCTTTGTCCAGCCACTGCAGATGGTATTTATTATCTACCCACCCTTTTTCGAAATAATTTATTTTATAGTTCTCGAGATATAAAGCATTAAAATTTAAATTTTTGGGAGGTTGCATGCAACTCCAAATAATGCTCTTACAAAGTTAAAATCATAAGTTAAAAAATCCTTACATAAGAAAACAAATGTGAACAGTTTTTGAGGCTCTGAATAAAGAAGGACATAACGATTTAATCAGTTTTCGTGGACATTAATTATGCTCTGAACTAAGAGGAACATAGACCCTTTCACTCAGCAAAGCATTTTTAGCCAAATCCAACGAAACCTATGCCATAATTTAGTGCTTATTAAGTGCTAATTTAGTGCTGCAAAAAAAAATTTAGTGCTGCACGATTTTTAAAAAAAATTAAGGTTTTTGCTAGCTGAATGAGAAGCTAGCAAAGCATTTTTGTAAACTATGTAGCAAAATGCAATTTTAACTATGCCATAATTTAGTGCTTATTAAGTGCTGATTTAGTGCTGCAAAAAAAATTTAGTGCTGCACGATTTTTAAAAAAAATTAAGGTTTTTGCTAGCTGAATGAGAAGCTAGCAAAGCATTTTTTTAAACTATTTAACAAAATGCAATTTTAACTATGCAATAATTAAGTGCTTATTAAGTGCTAATTTAGTGCTGCAAAAAAAAAATTAGTGCTGCACGATTTTTAAAAAAAACGAAGGTTTTTGCTAGCTGAATGAGAAGCTAGCAAAGCATTTTTTTAAACTATTTAGCAAAATGCAATTTCAACTATGCCATAATTTAGTGCTTATAAAGTGCTAATTTAGTGCTGCAAAAAAAAATTTAGTGCTGCACGATTTTTAAAAAAAATTAAGGTTTTTGCTAGCTGAATGAGAAGATAGCAAAGCATTTTTTTAAACTATTTAACAAAACGCAATTCTAACTATGCAATAATTTAGTGCTTATTAAGTGCTAATTTAGTGCTGCAAAAAAAAAATTAGTGCTGCACGATTTTTTGAGAAAATTACGAATTTTGTTTTCGTTAGCTGAATGAGAAGCTAGCAAGGCATTTTTTTAAACTATTTAGCAAAATGCAATTTTAACTATGCAATAATTTAGTGCTTATTAAGTGCTAATTTAGTGCTGCAAAAAAAAATTTAGTGCTGCACTATTTTTTGAGAAAATTACGATTTTTGTTTTCTTTAGCTGAATGAGAAGCTAGCAAAGCATTTTTTTAAATTATTTAGCAAAATGCAATTTTAACTATGCCACAATTTAGTGCTTATTAAGTGCTGATTTAGTGCTGCAAAAAAAAATTTAGTGCTGCACTATTTTTAAAAAAAATTAAGGTTTTTGCTAGCTGAATGAGAAGCTAGCAAAGCATTTTTTTAAACTATTTAGCAAAATGCAATTTAAACTATGCCATAATTTAGTACTTATTAAGTGCTAATTTAGTGCTGCAAAAAAAAATTTGGTGCTGCACTATTTTTTGAGAAAATTACGATTTTTGTTTTCTTTAGCTGAATGAGAAGCTAGTAAAGCATTTTTTTAAACTATTTAGCAAAATGCAATTTAAACTATGCCATAATTTAGTACTTATTAAGTGCTAATTTAGTGCTGCAAAAAAAAATTTAGTGCTGCACTATTTTTTGAGAAAATTACGATTTTTGTTTTCTTTAGCTGAATGAGAAGCTAGCAAAGCATTTTTTTAAACTATTTAGCAAAATGCAATTTTAACTATGCCACAATTTATTGCTTATTAAGTGCTGATTTAGTGCTGCAAAAAAAATTTCGTGCTGCACTATTTTTAAAAAAAATTAAGGTTTTTGCTAGCTGAATGAGAAGCTAGCAAAGCATTTTTTTAAACTATTTAGCAAAATGCAATTTAAACTATGCCATAATTTAGTACTTATTAAGTGCTAATTTAGTGCTGCAAAAAAAATTTAGTGCTGCACTATTTTTTGAGAAAATTACGATTTTTGTTTTCTTTAGCTGAATGAGAAGCTAGCAAAGCATTTTTTTAAACTATTTAGCAAAATGCAATTTTAACTATGCCACAATTTAGTGCTTATTAAGTGCTGATTTAGTGCTGCAAAAAAAAATTTAGTGCTGCACTATTTTTAAAAAAAATTAAGGTTTTTGCTAGCTGAATGAGAAGCTAGCAAAGCATTTTTTTTAAACTATTTAGCAAAATGCAATTTAAACTATGCCATAATTTAGTACTTATTAAGTGCTAATTTAGTGCTGCAAAAAAAAATTTAGTGCTGCACTATTTTTTGAGAAAATTACGATTTTTGTTTTCTTTAGCTGAATGAGAAGCTAGCAAAGCATTTTTTTAAACTATTTAGCAAAATGCAATTTTAACTATGCCACAATTTATTGCTTATTAAGTGCTGATTTAGTGCTGCAAAAAAAATTTCGTGCTGCACTATTTTTAAAAAAAATTAAGGTTTTTGCTAGCTGAATGAGAAGCTAGCAAAGCATTTTTTTAAACTATTTAGCAAAATGCAATTTAAACTATGCCATAATTTAGTACTTATTAAGTGCTAATTTAGTGCTGCAAAAAAAATTTAGTGCTGCACTATTTTTTGAGAAAATTACGATTTTTGTTTTCTTTAGCTGAATGAGAAGCTAGCAAAGCATTTTTTTAAACTATTTAGCAAAATGCAATTTTAACTATGCCACAATTTAGTGCTTATTAAGTGCTGATTTAGTGCTGCAAAAAAAAATTTAGTGCTGCACTATTTTTAAAAAAAATTAAGGTTTTTGCTAGCTGAATGAGAAGCTAGCAAAGCATTTTTTTTAAACTATTTAGCAAAATGCAATTTAAACTATGCCATAATTTAGTACTTATTAAGTGCTAATTTAGTGCTGCAAAAAAAAATTTAGTGCTGGACTATTTTTTGAGAAAATTACGATTTTTGTTTTCTTTAGCTGAATGAGAAGGTAGCAAAGCATTTTTTTAAACTATTTAGCAAAATGCAATTTTAACTATGCCACAATTTAGTGCTTATTAAGTGCTAATTTAGTGCTGCAAAAAAAAATTTAGTGCTGCACTATTTTTTGAGAAAATTACGATTTTTGTTTTCTTTAGCTGAATGGGAAGCTATCAAAGCATTTTTTTAAACTATTTAGCAAAATGCAGTTTTAACTATGCCACAATTTAGTGCTTATTAAGTGCTGATTTAGTGCTGCAAAAAAAAATTTAGTGCTGCACTATTTTTAAAAAAAATTAAGATTTTTGCTAGCTGAATGAGAAACTAGCAAAGAATTTTTTTTAAACTATTTAGCAAAATGCAATTTAAACTATGCAATAATTTAGTACTTATTAAGTGCTAATTTCGTGCTGCAAAAAAAAATTTAGTGCTGCACTATTTTTTGAGAAAATTACGATTTTTGTTTTCTTTAGCTGAATGAGAAGCTAGCAAAGCATTTTTTTAAACTATTTAGCAAAATGCAATTTTAACTATGCCACAATTTAGTGCTTATTAAGTGCTGATTTAGTGCTGCAAAAAAAAATTTAGTGCTGCACTATTTTTAAAAAAAAATTAAGGTTTTTGCTAGCTGAATGAGAAGCTAGCAAAGCATTTTTTTAAACTATTTAGCAAAATGCAATTTAAACTATGCCATAATTTAGTACTTATTAAGTGCTAATTTAGTGCTGCAAGAAAAAATTTCGTGCTGCACTATTTTTTGAGAAAATGACGATTTTTGTTTTCTTTAGCTGAATGAGAAGCTAGCAAAGCATTTTTTTAAACTACTTAGCAAAATGCAATTTAAACTATGCCATAATTTAGTACTTATTAAGTGCTAATTTAGTGCTGCAAGAAAAAATTTCGTGCTGCACTATTTTTTGAGAAAATTACGATTTTTGTTTTCTTTAGCTGAATGAGAAGCTAGCAAAACATTTTTTTAAACTATTTAGCAAAATGCAATTTTAACTATGCCACAATTTAGTGCTTATTAAGTGCTGATTTAGTGCTGCAAAAAAAATTTAGTGCTGCACTATTTTTAAAAAAAATTAAGGTTTTTGCTAGCTGAATGAGAAGCTAGCAAAGCATTTTTTTTTAAACTATTTAGCAAAATGCAATTTAAACTATGCCATAATTTAGTATTTATTAAGTGCTAATTTAGTGCTGCAAAAAAAATTTAGTGCTGCACTATTTTTTGAGAAAATTACGATTTTTGTTTTCTTTAGCTGAATGAGAAGCTAGCAAAGCATTTTTTTAAACTATTTAGCAAAATGCAATTTTAACTATGCCACAATTTAGTGCTTATTAAGTGCTGATTTAGTGCTGCAAAAAAAATTTAGTGCTGCACTATTTTTAAAAAAAATTAAGGTTTTTGCTAGCTGAATGAGAAGCTAGCAAAGCATTTTTTTTAAACTATTTAGCAAAATGCAATTTAAACTATGCCATAATTTAGTATTTATTAAGTGCTAATTTAGTGCTGCAAAAAAAATTTAGTGCTGCACTATTTTTTGAGAAAATTACGATTTTTGTTTTCTTTAGCTGAATGAGAAGCTAGCAAAGCATTTTTTTAAACTATTTAGCAAAATGCAATTTTAACTATGCCACAATTTAGTGCTTATTAAGTGCTGATTTAGTGCTGCAAAAAAAAATTTAGTGCTGCACTATTTTTAAAAAAAATTAAGGTTTTTGCTAGCTGAATGAGAAGCTAGCAAAGCATTTTTATTAAACTATTTAGCAAAATGCAATTTAAACTATGCCATAATTTAGTACTTATTAAGTGCTAATTTAGTGCTGCAAAAAAAAATTTAGTGCTGCACTATTTTTTGAGAAAATTACGATTTTTGTTTTCTTTAGCTGAATGAGAAGCTAGCAAAGCATTTTTTTAAACTATTTAGCAAAATGCAATTTTAACTATGCCACAATTTAGTGCTTATTAAGTGCTGATTTAGTGCTGCAAAAAAAAATTTAGTGTTTAAAAAAATGCCTTGCTAGCTTCTCATTCAGCTAGCAAAAATCTTAATTTTTTGTAAAAATCGTGCAGCACTAAATTTTTTTTTGCAGCACAAAATTAGCACTTAATAAGCACTAAACTATGGCATAGTTAAAATTGCATTTTGCTAAATAGTTTAAAAAAATGCCTTGCTAGCTTCTCATTCAGCTAGTAAAAACCTTAATTTTTTTTAAAAATCGTGCAGCACAAAATTTTTTTTTGCAGCACTAAATTAGCACTTAATAAGCACTTAATTATTGCATAGTTAAAATTGCATTTTGTTAAATAGTTTAAAAAAATGCTTTGCTAGCTTCTCATTCAGCTAAAGAAAACAAAAATCGTAATTTTCTCAAAAAATAGTGCAGCACTAAATTTTTTTTTGCAGCACTAAATTAGCACTTAATAAGTACTAAATTATGGCATAGTTTAAATTGCATTTTGCTAAATAGTTTAAAAAAATGCCTTGCTAGCTTCTCATTCAGCTAGCAAAAACCTTAATTTTTTTTAAAAATCGTGCAGCACTAAATTTTTTTTTTGCAGCACTAAATCAGCACTTAATAAGCACTAAATTGTGGCATAGTTAAAATTGCATTTTGCTAAATAGTTTAAAAAAATGCTTTGCTAGCTTCTCATTCAGCTAAAGAAAACAAAAATCGTAATTTTCTCAAAAAATAGTGCAGCACTAAATTTTTTTTTGCAGCACTAAATTAGCACTTAATAAGTACTAAATTATGGCATAGTTTAAATTGCATTTTGCTAAATAGTTTAAAAAAAATGCTTTGCTAGCTTCTCATTCAGCTAGCAAAAATCTTAATTTTTTTTAAAAATAGTGCAGCACTAAATTTTTTTTTGCAGCACTAAATCAGCACTTAATAAGCACTAAATTGTGGCATCGTTAAAATTGCATTTTGCTAAATAGTTTAAAAAAATGCTTTGCTAGCTTCTCATTCAGCTAAAGAAAACAAAAATCGTAATTTTCTCAAAAAATAGTGCAGCACTAATTTTTTTTTGCAGCACTAAATTAGCACTTAATAAGTACTAAATTATGGCATAGTTTAAATTGCATTTTGCTAAATAGTTTAAAAAAATGCTTTGCTAGCTTCTCATTCAGCTAAAGAAAACAAAAATCGTAATTTTCTCAAAAAATAGTGCAGCACGAAATTTTTTTTTGCAGCACTAAATTAGCACTTAATAAGTACTAAATTATGGCATAGTTTAAATTGCATTTTGCTAAATAGTTTAAAAAAATGCTTTGCTAGCTTCTCATTCAGCTAGCAAAAACCTTAATTTTTTTTAAAAATCGTGCAGCACTAAATTTTTTTTGCAGCACTAAATCAGCACTTAATAAGCACTAAATTATGGCATAGTTTAAATTGCATTTTGCTAAATAGTTTAAAAAAATGCCTTGCTAGCTTCTCATTCAGCTAACGAAAACAAAATTCGTAATTTTCTCAAAAAATCGTGCAGCACTAATTTTTTTTTTGCAGCACTAAATTAGCACTTAATAAGCACTAAATTATTGCATAGTTAGAATTGCGTTTTGTTAAATAGTTTAAAAAAATGCTTTGCTATCTTCTCATTCAGCTAGCAAAAACCTTAATTTTTTTTAAAAATCGTGCAGCACTAAATTTTTTTTGCAGCACTAAATCAGCACTTAATAAGCACTAAATTATGGCATAGTTAAAATTGCATTTTGCTACATAGTTTACAAAAATGCTTTGCTAGCTTCTCATTCAGCTAGCAAAAACCTTAATTTTTTTTAAAAATCGTGCAGCACTAAATTTTTTTTTGCAGCACTAAATTAGCACTTAATAAGCACTAAATTATGGCATAGGTTTCGTTGGATTTGGCTAAAAATGCTTTGCTGAGTGAAAGGGTCTGAGGAACATGACATTTTAGTCAGTCTTCTTGGTCATTAAAGCTTTCCTCTCACACACTGTTTTCCGTTATATTGATTTTTAATGAAAATTACCGAATTTCAAAGTCAATGCGGGGACTGTTAATGTACTATGTACTGTAATATCGAAAAACACAATTAGAAGCGTAGAACCTGTAAAGGTTCTATAACTAATTCGATTTCTGGCTCGTTCTTTTATACTGTACCAGTTTGTTCCGATTTTTTGCCACACCATACGGTGCCATGATGTTCTGGAACTAGATTGGCAAGCTTCTATAGCATCTTTCCTGATCGTCTTATCATCCATTGCCGGACATTGAAATCTCAATTGAAATAGTGGTATGCTTAGTAAACAAATGTAGACATTCGACATGTGAACTCGATATCGTGCAGGGCACGTAAGATAAAGCAACTATAAAGCAACACTGATTGAACATTTGACTTGAATATTTGTAATTTCGTTTTTGATTGTCATATTTTGTAGAGTTGAGCATATAGGCCTATTTGTAATTTTAATTTTTTTTTGCAAGTATATTTCGTTGTTATCATAACAGCGAAGAAGGGAAGCACATTGGCTTGTGCTATTCCAGATTCCAAGGTCATTCGGCTGCTTTCATAACGACCGCAAAAACCAGTTCAAACGCAATTTATCTTTCAGCTTCCTTCACGTGGTTATTTTACAGAGATACGCAACAACGGCATCGTTTTGATGTCAGTTAAATCTGTTCGAAATCAGCATTTTAAGGCAAAAGTAACTGCTTAACCACAATTTAAAGCTGAACATTAATTAATTGAGCGATTCATTCACCAGTCAGCGTTACAGTGAAAAAAAAAACATAAAACTGCAATAACACTAAAAAAACATAAAGAAAAAAGAGAAAAGTAACGAACTCTTTTTAAAGTGTAAAGCATCTATTTAAATATTTTATTTACTTATTTGCAAAATTATTCAAAATATCAAAACGAAGAAATTCATATAGCACTGATCTTATCGAATAAGAACATTTAAAGCCGTAAAGTATATGTAGATGAGCAAAATTTTGGAAGCAGGAGCTACTTACAACAAAAACAACAACAATTACAATAATAGAAAAACACCCTCCCATAATTTCGATCTCGATAGTAAAAAACAAATTCCAAAAATGAAGCAAGAACAACATGAGTGTAGAAATAAAAGTACACTGATCAAACGAAACGAGAAAAGCTGTTCTCAATGTGAGCATTGTTGTTTCTTTGTTCGCTCGCTTCAACAACAATAACAATAACACAACTCCCGTGCTTAGCGCGTAAAAAAAAAAAAACAAGGATAAAAATGTGCGTAGCAGTGGTGAGTGCATGTGTTTGTTGTTTTGGTTATTTTTCTTAAGAAAAACAACGAGTTTGTTGTAAAGAGCTAAGTTTAGCGCATTTTCCTATTTTGCCCATCGTTGCCGTAGAGAAATCTATGAGTTATACAACAATGTGAATGTAGACGGCCTATCAAAAAAGAAGTTTCTCATTTTATAAAAATAAGAAGCTGTTACGACTTTATTTTTTCATTGTATTAATTTAAATTTAATCAACGCATATTTTGATTTATTGCCCTTTTCGATATGATTGAGCGCGATATTGCCAAATTCATTTACACTCGCCTACTCTACATTTGACTTTTGTCAATCAGATTTCTTTCGAGATAAACGTTTGTTTTGGGTATATAATAATTTTGTTTTTAAGTTTATTTGACGTTGTAAACGGTTAAAGTTTGAATTGATTAATCGCTTTGACATTTAAGGAAACTGGTTATCGTGGGAAAAAGAAATCTTCAAACTCTTAAAGTAAAAAAAAAAGGATGATGATAATCTATAACAAACGAAGCGAATGAATTCATATTCGGACACCTTTGTTATTTGGTTCAATAAAATTTTTGGTAGTTCTCCTCTTAAACAAAGGGTAAACGAATATAACTAATTTTTCCAATTTCAATAACTATGTTAATTCATATCTTTTAAATTTTTCTTTTCAGGTGACTACTGTATTAAAAAAATTCATGAGTTTGTGCACACAAACTGTAAAAATGTAACACTCTGAATGAAAAAGTGTTCAACGAAATCATTTACCAGGAGTCTGTTTGGATTTTTGTTTGTTCTTTAAACCTTTAACTTTACAAGCGAAACAATCAAGTTCAAGCTGCAACCATGATTAATACCAGCAACGGCAATAGCATTAAATCCAGCTCTCGTAGCAGCAAACTTCAAAATAAAATGGATAAAATGTCTGAACGTCTGTATGACATTGTGAAAAGTGGTTCCATGGTAAAACGCGCACAAAATAAAAAACGATTTACACCGGTCAACTATAAACAGCGATGGTTCGAACTAACCAAGAAAACGTTGTCGTATTTTGATGTCGAAAATGTTGAGGTAAGTGAAATGATTTCAACAGCAAGTTTAAGAAAATTTGGTTGCCGCACGATGATTTAAAAAAATAATTTTACTTAATTCAATGCAGTTGATTGAATGCCTCTTGATCATTTCGGTTTCCAAGCTCTATTCCGACTATTACGAATTTTCCTTAACACTCTGGTGTACACAAAGCAATGAAAAATTATTAACATATTTATACCGATAGAGCTATGCTGCTCTCAGAAGCGAAAAAGGTGTATCTCAAAAAAAAAAAAAAAAAAAAAAAAATGCGTTCCGAGATAATTGATGTTTTGTTTGTGTCAACTTGTTGAAATACCTGTAAAATTGAGATAGAGAAAATTCTCTTAGGAGATTTTTTATATGTTTGAACTAAAATACCAGCATTTGGAATAGTTCATTAGACGCGTAATTTCTTAAGCTATCCGAAGCCATAAGAATCACGAATATGAATTTTTTTGAGATATGCCCTTTTCACTGTAAAAAGTTCACAGCATGTACCGATTTAGAAAATATATAAAATAATTTGACAATTTGTAGCAAAATTCATTATTTTGGCTTTAATTTTTGTCTCAAAAGTTCAAATTAAACGATTAATTTATCAGGCAGGTAGATAAAACCAAAATAGTCTTGCCTCCTGTAGAAATGAGTTAACTCTAGTCTAAGAAAAATCTAATTATAATTGGTTGCCGCAACTCTAATATACTTTTCCGAAGATTTTTGACGCGCTGAATTCGAATCCAAGCTTAGAATTCCTCAAATGGCTACGGTTTTCGAGACATTCTAGCCTAAAAGTGCGAAAATCACGATTTTACGAGATATTTAAAGCAAATTTATATAGAAATATCATTTCTTTTTATGAAACCATTGCTGAGGTTCGAAAGAACTACTTTTCTTCTTCAAAACAAACTTGGAATTATATCGATGTCTTTTATGCTTTTCGAAGTATCGTAAATTGAAAATTATTATATAGTATTCCATACAAACTTTTGATGTAAATTTGTTTGAAAAATTTGAAAAAAAAGGTATCGATATGATTCCAAGTGTGGTTTGAAGAGGAAGAGTAGTTCCTTCGAACCTCATTTATGGATGCATAAAAAAAATTATATTTCAATGTAAATTTGCCTCAAATATCTCGGAAATCCTTGATTTTCGCACTTTTAAGGCAAAATATTTCGAGAACCGTAGCTATTCGAGAAATTCTGAGCTTAGATACGAATTTAGCGCGTTAGAACCCTTCGGAAAACTATATTAGAGTTAAGCCAACAAAGATTTGACCAAATTTTGTTGACCTGTGATATGAACGTAAATGGACTTTGGGTTTTCCTTTGCGTCTGTTATCCTGAAAAAAAAAAAACTAAAAACCAAAGTTTCTACAGTATCATTCCTGATCATATGGCTTATTTATCACCAGTTGTGATAATCTAAGTTGATGTAGAAGTTGGGTTTTTATCCAAATGAAGTTCTTGATTCAATATCGTGTGAAATATTCTATAACAGGAGTTTAAAAAGATTTATATTCATCGCGTCAGTGTGCTCGAGAAGAACAAAAACGATTGAGCCAAAGATATTTCTTACTTTGCTGATTCTTGCTGCAACGTCTTCCTCGAGAACCCGCTTTGTTTTATGTTAAAACCATTTGCAAAGTACCCTTGCTTAACCCCAGTGTTTGAATCGATTAACGATAAGAGATTGTCGTTGTTGACAATACAGCATTTTAAACTCCCGCAGTGCATCTCAATGATGATGATTAAAAGAAAAAGTATTTTTATTGCTAAAGTAATTCAGGGTGCTGTTGAAGTGTTCGTACAATCTAGCTAATTTTACTGCGGATGTAACCAGTGTGTTATTCTACTAATTCGACGTGATAAGAACGCTTTTTTCAGATGCTGTAGATAATATAAACTGCTTCCTCTGCTACTGCCGCTAGAATCTTGTTCTAAACCTTTTATCATCTCTGCAGCTGTGTTTGTCATCTTTATGAAGTTCTCTAAAGTGCATGGCTTTGCTTGTAGTTCGGACAATGTCACGCTGAGTTTTGACTTCGCGTCTCTCGTCTATTCAATGCACAGTGTTATTACTGAATTAAATATTTTGCGCTAAAATCCGACTCCAGTTCAGAAAGTCTGAGTTCGGTGGCGATACTATTAACTCGGAGAAAATATCTTTAGTGGCGTAGTCTGTCACTGCAAATATTTATTTATTCGAAAGTTTTACTTTAGCCACGAAAGAAATTGATCAGAACCAGAGTCCGCGCTTTTTATTATGCGAACGCGATGCAGATTGTTCCGCCACTGGATGAATATCACGATACTTTATGCATGGGCTTGTGCGCATGGCAGAATTCTACCAAAAGGTCGCTTACCCATGACACGTTCCACGTTGTTTAAGGGTCGGAGTATTTTTGTGATTTTTTTTTTCACAGTACCTTCTTTATTAAAATTCTTAAAATTTGTAAAATTATTAAGCATCATTTCAAGAATATTCTGCTAAATTTTTATTAAAAAATAAGCTAGTGGTAGTGGGGAGAACTACTTAAGTAACATAAAAAGAAGTCAACATGCGGTAGGCAGGATAACTCATGACTGCTTCATCTGAAATCAAAATACCAAAAAGATTTCTTTAGTATATAAGTTCATCTTGGATTTGAATGAAAGAGCAAAGTATTCATTTTTGAATAATCAAAATTAATCAAAAAACTCTGGTTTTTATCAAAAATTGCTCCTTTTGTTTAATTAAAAAATAAGTAGTAATTGAAAAAACAAAAAATCCTTCGTTCAGATCCGAGTATTTAGTATTGAAAAGAAGTTTGTAAAATGTTGGCAAAATCGGTTCACAAGTTTTCAAGAAATTTTGACTGCCGACTTAAAAAAAAAGTTTTGAGAAAAAGTTGAAGTTTATGTACGATTACTTCTTCATATGACCGCTCGGACTCTATTGTCTGGAACTCGAAAAGTTTTGCTCCTAATGACTTCAAATTTTCTGACAATATTCCTTATAACTTGTAGTAAAGGGGTTTTCAATAGGGACGCTACAAAAGTAGAACAATAGGAACAGCGAACGACGCCATATTTTTTCCCGCTCTTTTGACATTTCTCTTCAGTAAGGTTTGCCATTTGCCATGGAAAGATATACGCTCCAACAACGAGTCGAAATTATTAAAATTTACTACCGAAATCCGGAGTCAGTGACCTCAACTTTAAGGGCGCTACGTCCAATTTATGGTCATCATAATCGTCCTGTCAAATCAACAACTGAGCGTGTAGTGGAAAAATTTGAATCCACAGGCACAGTACAAATTGTTCCCGTGCCAGTGAGACATAGAAGTGCCCGTAGTGTCGAGAATATTGCTGCCGCTAGCGCATCAATTGAGGAAGACCCAAATCAGTCTCTCACACGTCGTTCTCAAGCGTTGGGCATCTCTGTGACGTCGTTGTGGCGAATTTTGCGAAAAGATCTTGGCATACATCCTTACAAGATCAAATTGACGCAAGAACTGAAGCCGCTTGACCACCAGAATCGTCGTATGCTCGTGAATTGGGGTTAGCAACAACATGAAAATGATCCGAATTTTCATCGAAAAATCATCTTCAGCGATGTAGCTCATTTCTGGCTGAATGGCTTCGTCAATAAGCAAAATATGCGTTATTGGTCAGGCAGCACTCCACACGTATTCCATGAGTCAACATTGCATCCCGAAAAAATTACGGTTTGGTGCGGTTTATGGGCCGGCGGCGTCATTGGGCCGTACTTCTTCCGTGATGATCAATACCGGCACGTTACTGTGAATGGGAATCGCTACCGCTCAATGATAACCGAATATTTTTGGCCCTTATATCTTAAATCCTTATGGTACCGTATCCAACGATTTGTTGTTGGTTTTTTTGTTGTAATTGCTGTTGCACTCTTGAAATAAAAACCTTGTCGACCCCTGATTTAAATCATAGTCATATCCTGTCTGCTGATCGAGACAAGACTTCAAGTCAGTTTTTTGTAGCAGTCGTGATTTTTTTGGGCGGTTCTTTTGGGTTTAAATCTGAGTACTATAGTTAATTTAGCTGAGAACGAAGATACTAAGTTCCCACCTCTCACCAGATCCGTATTAAATCCTCATTTTATGAATCATTAATATATGTGAAGTGCTGAAGAAAGCGGTTTGAGTTTAATTTTTTCTCGTATGATTATTATTTTGCTTATTCAAATGATCCCTAAAATATAATTGAGGTCAGAGAGCTCAGGTGGTATCGATGAAGATAACGATTGTGTAAATGTTTTTCGAAAATAGTTTTTTTTACCAAAATTAATTAATTTCCTACGAAAATCAAATTGAAATTTGTTAAATAATACCATATTCAGAGATTTAATTTGCAAACCAGAGGATGGTTTTTAATTGAAAACTTTTCATAGAATTTAACATTTCACTTTATTTGCATGTTTAAATTTTTATTGTGCTATAAGACAGGGTAACGGAATTGAAGTATTAACTCCTTTGTTTTTCTGCATTTTTCTATACCACATTTTACTCTCTTTCGTGAATTAAGTGCAAAAAAATTATTTTTGCTTACCATGCAAACCATGACTACATAAAGTAGAAAAATTAAATCCTGCTGCTGCACATCATCCATATAAATTATGGATGAGCCTCTTTTTTGTTTTTTCGTCAAAATGGGGTGGGCGTATTTCCGCCGTAGCAGCAGCAGTTCCTGTTCTAGGTTGGATGAGGTTGCTTTTTTTACAGCATAACTGATGAGTAATTAGGTTACTACGTAGCAGAGTATTTACTTTGTCTGGATTTGCATCGTTCAGCTATTTTGTGAGTAAATTTTGCATGAAAGAAGCAAGAAGACGTTTCCATGGTTAACAACATTCTCAGTTCATTAACTCTATTGTTCTTTACAATATTAACTTTGTTATGATAAAAAGTTGAAGAGTCTTAAACTCTGCTAAAATGTAGGTATTTAAAATGAAAATCATATCTTTTTGGTATCATTTTTAAACATGACCCTTTTCATTGTACTTGACATTTTAAAGTTAAACTAAATCTCACCTATCATCAGTTGGTTCCAGCCTGTCATCAACATTTGTACCCAAAAGTTTGGTTATCTTTTTCTGCATTAATATTTTTAACGCACATTTTCCAATATCTGTCGTCATATTGTGCACTTCAACGCCTTCTGCTACAATCGCATCATTATTCATTATTGTCCCATATCAAAAATAAAAAAAAAAAATCTAAAGCCACCCATTATCTTACCCGCTACATCTCAACTCTACATACGTCCTTGGTCACCATGTACATATATTCCACGCATAGCAATTTGTAATGGAAATAGACCATATTGTGTAACTTGTCTGTGTTGTCTATGTATGTATGTTTTCCCGGCACTTATTGCGTCGTTATTAAAGTGCAGAAAATTGCGAAATCATTTGTTGGTAAATACCGGCTACGCAGATTTAAAGTCTCCAATTTTAATTCCATATATACACACACACTCTCCTAATGATGAGTCTACAACATTTCCCATACCTTCTTAGCTAATGCGCCGTCAATGGATACTCTCCAGTTTTCCCCCACTACATAATGGAGCCATTCAGTTTGAAATTCATTCACACCCTGGTTACTGCTAGCTCCTTTACTCTTTCCCATCGTTGTCATACACAACTCTTTTACTTAGTTTTGTATTTGCACATTTACGCATGTTTGTGTTTATGCATACATATACACACGTATATGTATTTAATGTTCAAAATAAAATTTCATGCAGTTTTTGAAAACATCTGCTTCAATGGAAATTTTCAATGCAATTTATGCGTATGAATGCACTTTAGAAACATTTCCTTCTAAATTTATTTGTCAAGCTCAAGGAGAGGTTATTATATATGACATGGTGTAAAAAGTGATTGTTTTTGGAATTTTATTCCTCAATAAAATTATCAATAGTATTATTAAGTAGCTTAGTTAAACGACCTCTAATAATACAAGCTTGATTGCTGAATTTTACAGCAATCAAAAACACACTTTTTAGTGCTTAAAAATAACTGGTTTATTTACTGTTCATAATAATTCTCAAGTTTTAACAAAACTGTTTAAACGCTTCATTTCACTAAAGGCTCTATGTTTATTAAAACTTCACAGACCTGAACTTAGCTTTCTTCATTAGCTAAGAAACCCCCAAAAATTTTGGATGTTGATAGCAGTAGCGTTCTTAGAGGGCGGCCACCCCAGGCACAACCAGTTGGGGTCCTCGTAACATGAAAGTAAAAATTGTCTGCCTACGAAATTTTGTAAATGTCGTGTAGCTCTTTTTTTTTAAGTAAATGGAGGCGATTTTGTATTTCAATGTAAAATACATCTCATTTTGTTAGGATTTTCGAGGACCAAAAGTGAGGAACTGTTTTTTTTAAGAGTAGAGGCGCCCAATATGCACGGCACGCCACTGGTTGATAGCACATATCTCATCTGATACTTCCTTCATACTCGTTTAATTATCTCAGTTTTGACTGCTGCGCATCTGTTCGTTATTTAATAAAAAAGCAAGAATTACACATTTTCGATTTATATTAGCACATCTTTTTTTTGCCTAAATCCGGGTTCTCTTAAACCACTACTTCTCAGATTCCAATATATCTCAATAGTTTAATTCACACCGAAAAAAAAGGAACTTAATGTGTATCGTTCATCTTCCTCACAGGAACAGCATATTGCTTGAGCTATTACAGTAAGTTCAACCAAACTTGCTAGTTTTCTCCCACATACATAAAGGAGTTGTCACTCCTATTACTTCAAGTCCACTAGTATTTATCTAATGTACGTCTGAGTCACTCTTGGTACTTCTATATATGTATGAACTGATGGTACTGAAACTTATAAAGAGGAGAGAAGAAAGCCAACAAAACATTAATTTCTCTTTTTTTTTAAAGAAAAGTTTCGAGATAATAGCAAAAATCTTTCCTAAACCCCTTTAATTTTCGTATAGTTTCCTTAGATCCAAGCTATCGACACTTTTTTATCATACTTACGCTTTAATCTTATCTTGGCAACACTATTCTTTCGCTCTCAATTTCTCTTTTAATCTCTCAGAGAATCTCAGCCAGCTGTAACACTCCAGGGTTGTTTGTGGAAATCTCTACAAAAATCCACCCTCACCCACTTGTACGAAACCTATGCAAACGACAACATAACCATTGCCTCATTGGAAAACCAACGTCGACTATGCGCTCCCATGAAAACAGATTTTTCTTATTGCGACTTTTCTAGTGAAGAAAAAATCCTATGGGTTCAGTGTCCGCCATAGTTGAGTTTGTAACGGTTTGTCTAACGGTCGGTCAGCGCTAGCGTTATTTAATGTCTTTGAGCATTTTTCAATTGCGTGGGCGTTTTAATTAAAATTAATTATTATTATATGGATATATAAGAATTTGAAAAAAAGTGCTGCCAATTTTTTGTTTGTTTTTGGAAATTTAATTAATGGTGATTTCTTGCTTAAATTAAGAAGAAAAGTCTTTCTAAGTATGCACTCTATTGTAAGCTACCCTTGAAAATACGTGCGTTTGAAGGCCTATGGGATATTAAAAAAAAAAATAAATACAAATAGAAATTTCTTCCCTGTTGCAAAAAAAAAAAAAACAAAAAATCATCCCTTATTTTTCCGAAATCCCAACCGGACTTTGGAAAAACAAATACAACAACAAAAACATTTTTTGTTTGTGCTTAAAAAGGGTGTGTAATGCAGTTTGAAAGCTGTCGGAAAAGTGAATAGTTGATAAAAATTTTAAATAAGAAAGAAAAATATTTAAAAAAAAGAAAACAAAATTTAGTTTTTAATAAAAATATCGTAATTTGAAGTTCCAATTTAAATACGATTTTTGTGCTCAAATTCAAAGAAGCTGCTCCGAAGTGCATTTATACCAAACTTAATTACCGGTCTTCAGTACTCGAACTCGTAGTGTTGTGTTAGTATTAAAATCGGTCGGTTTTTAAATATATATACAAAAACAATATACACTTAGCCCACTAACGCCTACTTACCTGCAAACTTGCGCTACTGCCATATACCACAACAACAAGGAAGAAGTGCATGGTATAACACGCAAAAACGGAACCAATTTGAACCAAATAAAAGAAATTGTAGAAAAAAGTTCATCGTTTTTTCGCGCTGCTGCTGTAGCTGTTGCGAAGGACGCCCCACCCAATATTTTCTTGTCTTGCTCGGTAATTTTATACCTACTTGAATTCTTCTTCGTTGAATTCGTTCGTAGCACCAACTGAATGGTTGGCTTATTGGTTTAATTCTTCCTTACGTTTTTGCCTGTGCTGCGCCACAATCGTCTTGTTGATTGCAACAAATTTTATGCTGACTTGTGTCTATGCGTTTGTGTCGTCGCCCGCTGCTTAAACTTTGTCCGACTAACAAACCAACTAACCAGCTACATTGTAACACCAACTGGGAATATATAGATTACACTGGACAGAAATTAAAGGATTACATTTGTGCACTGGGCTTTCAGGTGTGAAGCTTAAGCTTTTGTTTATTTAATACATCGCTTGAGCATAAGCAGACAGTTCAAGGTATGTTGACAATTGTTTTGAGTGAACTTTTTGAATTAATTATACATAGTTTTGTTTACACTATAGATTTAATCCTTAAAAATCCTAACACTTGTGTACATTAGGGGGTTTCAACTTAATCGTCTGACTGAAGTGCGATTTCTTTAATTTTGGTACTTGGTTCAGGATTTTCGGACATTTTTGACCACGTAGTTTTAAATTGTAAATGAGATTAATAACAAGAATTCTTGTAATTTTTTAAAACTTTGGCGCACCGACGTTCAATAGCAATCCAGTCGAGCTTCTTTGTTTTTGGATTCATAGCCGGCTTTTATGTTCTTCAAGATCGCCCGAAGTTGCTCAATTGGATTTAGGCCCGATAACTGCGAAGATCATTCTAAGAATGAAACGTTGTTGTCCCAAAGTAATTTTTTTGCTAATTGCGACGAGTGTTTTGGGTCGTAATCTTGCAGAAGTCCCCACTTTATTGGCATTTCTTCTTCGACATATGGCATAATCCGCCGTAGCGCACATCTAATCTTATCCAATTGGAAAAACATTCCAATAGCATAATGTTACCACGATTATATTGATGGCTTTTATTGTCTGCTTTGGGTTATATACAGTTTTCTTTGCTTGTATCTGTTTCATCTGACCATAGCGCGTTCTTCCAGTTTTTCCACACCTGATTCTTCTTTGCAAATGCTATTCTGCAGTGAATGTTTTTTGCTAAAACATGGCATTTTTCTTGCTGAATGTGCCTTTAAATAATTTTTTGTCAGCCTATTCCGAATTGTTCGACTGGTTACAGGTGCATTTAACTCCTTCCTCAACCTCTTTCGATTAAAGAAATTATTCTTTTTTTGAGTTCCGAATCAACAACGCAGTCCGACAAAATTTCAAACCCAGAATGCGAGATGCTTTTCCGAAAGTTTTTGGCGCGCTAAATCCGAATTTGACCATCAGCTCTAGTTTTTGAAATATCTTTACCTAGAAATGACAAAAAAAAAAACGGTCTTAAGGTATTTGGTTTTCAAGATCGTTGAATCGTTCAGATATCTTTTTTTTTCTCCGAGATATGACAATTTGAAGTATTGTGTCTCATCAATCTACTCAAATGAATGTTAAAATCAGAGACAAAATCAGTCAAATTGTCATATCATTTTGAAATAACAAGATAACTGGGCGATTCAAAATTGATTTTAAAGGTAAAGAATCATACTTTAGGATGCTGTTACAATTTCTTTGAAAACAAAATACCTGGTATAAAATATATAAAAATCATGCGAACGACTTCTTATCTCTGTATAAATAAAATATATTTCTAATTAATTTATGTATTTATATGAAATATGTATTGACAACGTGACAACATGGATGAGGGCGCACGAATTTGTGGTAAGCCAATTGGATGTCTAAATGTATCATATCTCTCCCGTGGGAGGAAAGACTTGAAATGGAAGATAATGCTCTATACAGCGACCATTACTATGCTAATCATGATGTGTTTGGAATCATTACCTTGCTTTAATATTCAGTGCCTTGCTAACCCTAATTTAGTAAAGACAGGCAGTTTTTCACTATACTATCTTTCATTTAAATCCCCATTTATCTTTCTGATTTTCTTCTCTAAAAGTTTTGAATTTTCTTTCAAGAAAATAAAGTTTTTCCAGAAATAAATATCCTTGAAATAAAATCTTTCAATATGTGATTTAGCATTATTTTTTTATTCAACGGAAATCCTAAATGCATTATACATTTTGATTGAATTCAAACTTAAATTACATTCGAATCCAAGCTGTATATCAAATGTGTCAATAAAATGTACTCCCAAGTCTAGGAAAATTGCATATCGGGATGTTTTGGCCAATTGCAAAGTGGGGCTTTGTTTGCATTGATCTTTTTTGTTTTATCAAGACAAATCATGTGTCCCAATTTCAGCAATTCTAAATACTTGCTGCTGTAATTTAATTTGTTATGCGCGAATTCAACTGGAATGGCTGCAAACATTTTCCAGACATATTTTCCTCAATTAAAACTGACCCATATTTTCTTTTACAATCGTCATTACGAGTTTTGGATTCATTGTTTTAAATGATGTCGTTTTTCTCCTTACAGTCGTTAACAGTCATTTTTAGTAGAATTTTTCCTTTCAAAAAATCTTTTGTTTACAACAACATGATTTAAATAGGAGAAGAAAAAAAAACTTTGTAGGTGTTTTCTTAAGTGTTCTTACTTTCCCTAAGAATATGCAAGGAAAAAGTTTTCGTTTCACGAGTGTGAAAATTATGAAGTTTTACTTAAAGAATGGATCATAAAAAGTTTTTATTTTTGTTTTGCTCATTATAAGTATTTTTCTTTTTATTAAAAAACTTTTTTATTCTTATAGTTTTTTTTTATTGTAACCTTCACGTGACGGTGTATTAAGCATATGAAATCTGTATTTAAAGGCGATTATGAGTAAATTTATTCTACGAAAACTTTTGAAAATACCTGCTATCAAAAAAATAAAATACATTTTGTAGTTGTTATTCTATTAGCTTAAAATCTTTCTTGAATGAAAGTAAAGAGTTGATTATCTCTATTTAAATAAGTGCTGAAATTTTATTGGGGAAACTGTCATTGATATGATCTGATGTGCGAAACATTTGCTACTGAAATACCTAAGTCACATAATATTTTTCTCAGCAAAATATTTAATATAATGTGTAAAATATTTGCAAATAAAGCCCCATGTAAATTAAATACATACTTGACACTTATTTTTAAACATTAGCACATTTAAACAAAAGTATACTATATGTATTGAGATATTAGAAAAACAATGCTAAAGAGCAATGTGGTTAACATTTTAATTAAAATCAATCAATATGTTTGACATTTTCCACTCGAGTTCACTGAACTCACTCACCCTACTTTGTTTTGTTTTTACAACCCGTTTTATTGCAGAGTTTGATTTACACCCTCGCATTGTAGTTTTCATTACCCTTTTTAATACCCTACACTCAGGGTATGTTCATTTTGTCATACCGTTTGTAACGTAAAGAAGGGGGCTTGGCAGGCACAAATGTAAACATATATATTTCTAATAACATAAGTGATTGTGATTTTCAGTCACAATTAAAAGAAAACGGAGCTCGTGGAAATGCAAATGGGTAAAATAGGTTCATGAACACGCGTACTGCCTACAAACATAAAACCTTTAAAACTTCATATTGTTGCGTAATTCGCTTAAGATAATCGAAAAAATTGTCGGACAGATGTTGGACACAAATTGCACAAATTTCGACAAGAGGGCATAACACCTCTCATACAAGCAAAAACTTGGAAAGCTATACTAAGAGAACTATTTTAGGTAATACTATAAAATCACACACATACAAAAAATGCTTGAAACAAGCACAATACAACACGTAAGATGATTTTCAAAAGGAGGCGTGGCGCCGCCCATACAAGCAAATACTTTAAAACGCAATGCTAAGAGAGAGGTATTTTAGATGTTACAGCCAAATTTCACAAAAATACTAGGACTGGTTCGAAGTAGCACTAAACAAAAAGTTGGCGCATTTTTGCATGAAGGCGTGGCACCTTCGATGCAAGTAAAAAATTTAAAACGAAAGAGTTTTTAATATAACGCATTCATATTTCACAAAAATATCAAAAATGGTTCGAATTAGCACTAAACAAAAGTAGGCGGATTTTAATAATAAGGCGTAGCAAAAAAAATGTAACTAAATGAAAATCAAAGATGTTCTTCGTTTTAGAAAAACACACTTTCCTTAATGTTAGTAATTTTTTCACATATTAAGAAATTTTCCTCATCTTAAGAATCGTTGCCTTACACTAAGACCAGTGGTGGGCACGTAGTGTCCCTATCCGTCCTCATTGCCCGGACCGTTATTCGACGCACAAGCAAACGAAAAAAAAATTCGCAAAATTTCAACGCTACCGATGCACAGCGTTGACTTGAATTCAAATGAAAACAAAAACAAAACACAAAGCCATAAGCGACGGCGCCGCATTTTGTCTTGACGACTGTAACAATTGTTTTTGTTTGTAGTGCAATTTGGTTTTTTTTTTGTGCTGTTGGCGAATTTGGAAATGACAGAAAAAAAAACTTTAAAATTTTATTTATTGTTGCTTGATGTTGTTGTTTAGCCCTTTTGTTAGATTTCCATGCCCACCACTGCACTAAGACAATAAATTCTTTGAAATGAGTTTACGTTTCATTAAAACAAGTTGAAAGCTTTTCCCCAAACATATGTTAAGCGCTTTTAGTAAAATTTCATTTCAGTGTAGTATGGTAGTTACTCTGCAGTTTTTATTTGAAAAAATAGTTTTCGATCATATTGGGCTGAAATTTTAGTCTGATGTAATGTCGTTCAGATCAAAATTAGGCGCAATTCTAAGTTATTGACAGTTTAAAAGATGAGGATTAAGAAATTGAATATTCGGCCAATTTACAAGAGTTTCAATGAATTTTGACCCCTATAACGCTTATATTGACCATAGAATAATGTTATACCCATATAGACCAGTGATGGGCACATAGTGGCTCTATTTGCTCTCACCGTTATTCGACGCACAAGCAAGCGAAAAAAAATTCGCAGAATTTCAACGCTATCGAGGCACAGCGTTGACTTGAATTCAAATGAAAACAAAAACAAAACACAAAGGCATAAACGACGGCGCCGCATTGTGTCTTGACGAATGCAGCAATTGTTTTTGTTTGTAGTGCAATTTGTTTTTTTTTGTGCTAATGACAAATTTGGAAATTTAAGTTAAAAAAAACTTTAGAACTTCGTTTGTTGTTGCTTGATGTTGTTGTTTTGCTCTTTTGTTAGATTTCTATGCCCACCGCTGATATAGAACTTCATCAGGTTGGCAGAAGTTACATCATTTTTGGAATAAAAACTGCAGGGTACTTTGTTAACAGCTTAACTATCGGTTAGCAGTTTTAGATCTACTTACTATATGGTTGCAAATATTTATTATTTCTTTTGACTGGTTTCTATGTATATTGGCCTAACTTGATGATTTGGAAATAATGATTCACTCTTCTAAAAGGCAAATAATCGAAGGTGCACTAAAAAGACACTAATAATTTTTTTTAAAATACCATTTTAAAACATTAGCTGGTTATCAGCCCTTTCATGGTTGGCTACTATCTCGCCGTTTTAGTCGCCGAGTAAGATTTGGCTTTATAACCATAAAGTCATGTTGGCTTTATAACCATAAAACCATGAAAAGGCTGTATATCTTGTCTCTAAATGACTTAAGCTGCATGTGTTCTAGCGCGTACCAATATTTAAAAAAAATATAATTTAAAACAACGTTGTTTTTGGTATTTTTTTTAGTGAATGAAAGCGTGCAACCTTTTCATTGCCCATAGTGCAGTGCTGCCTTTCAAAAAAGCCATCCACAAAACCTATTGCTTCATTTAAAGCACCACTAAAATCTTTTGAAAATAAAATCAGACACAGTAGCCGTCGTTACTTGGACGAGGCTCCACCAAGTTGTCACTCCTCTATCTGACAGATTTTTAACAATTGCACACTCCTTCGCAATGTCCGGTGCCAACTGCATTAGTAATTCGTCAGTTCTACACAATTTTATGGATCAAAAAAAGCAAGGATAGAGAGAGAGAACGAGCGAAAAATAAATCCATTTAATTCCACTTCTTTACACTTTGAACATTTCCAATTGAAAGATTTATTAAAGTTTTGAGTTGTGTGGACGAACGTGTGAAGAACGAACGCGTTACGTTTTAAGTGCCAGACTCTTTTTTTCATTTTTCTTCATAACTTTGTTCTTTTCGGTGTGATACTTTTTAGTGTTCTTTGTGTGTGTGTCGACAATGGGCATAAAATGGAATTAACCAATTTGACTTTGTTCCCTTCATGCTATACTTTGATTCAATTCCTTTTCAGCTGTCTGTTGGCCACACATTTGGTTGAGTTGCTTCATTTTATGACTACTAAAATTGTTGGCTTTCATTAGCTGCTGCTCGGGACTTTCTGACAGCTTACAGCTCCCAGCATTAAAATATCTGTTTACGCTTAGATACCCTATACTACTGCCGACCATTAGAGCCTGTCTTATAATAATAACAAGAAAATTATAGTTTACAACTCTAATCTGTAAGTTGAGAGAAGAAGTCACGCGGCATTGCTGTGGTAAATAATTAGCATTCTTTGGGGATTAGTAGTGTTTGCTACAATTTGTAACCTGTCCACGTTCCACGTTCGCGTTTTCGGTCGTCAGTGGTTCTGGTAGTGGCAGAAAGAACAAATGCCTAGTTAAGTTTTTAGCTGTTGTCTTCTGCTTTCTGTATAGTATTCAAATTAACAGCTTATTTTTAAATTGGAAATATTTTTGAGCTCTTGAAACTTTTACATGGCTTTTATCTTTGACGGCTATTTCGAAATTACTGTAATATGCTTAAAGCTTTCAATCAAGATATACTAAGGTGTATGACTTCTGGTTAAATTGATAACGTAAAGAGTTAGTTGGAGAAAGATGTGTTTGTTGGGATTTTCTTGATAATAGTTTTTGATGTTTAATTTTTTACGCAGTTTGGTACCCTAACTAAAAAAATTCAATAACGGACATATTATTTAGTCTCCTGGTTTCACAATCTTTCTTTTTTTGCCAAAATCAAAGTATATTTTCATCCCATCAATACAAAAAAGGTCTCCACAGGAGTGTTGTTGTTGATTCTTTGTCCTCTTTAAGTGGGCTTAACATATTTGGTTATTATCTTACTGAATAAGGGGTGTTTTATTACTGTCCAAACATTTCACTGATATTTTTCACGGGTATATCGATTTGAAGATATGGCGTTGTTATGTTGAATTGCAACTTCTAATGTATAAGGCCACTTCTGTTAAGATGATACGCCAGAAGCAGATTGTAATGAGAATTTAGAATAACTCACTGGCAAACGCTCTATTCATTGATACTTAGCTCATTGCAGGCGTATGCGCTCGTTGTTCGGCTCGCAAGCGAAATCCTTCATCAACAAAACTCTTCTTTGACGCGGAAATTATTCAAAAGCGCTCAGCACTTCTAGGGATTGTAAATCTTTCAAATGACCATTTGTAAGTCCATATTAGGTTCTTGCTTTTGTTTATATGTTCAACCACTCGGGATCCACACAAAGAAGCGCTGGCGAGCCTAACTCCCTTATTGTTCTTTTTCTACTGGAAAAAGTTTTTTTACGTGAACTGAAAAAAATGAAATCCAAACAAGGCACCCAAAGCACTTAATCATTACAAAATGCCAAAAATGAGCTCCTTATATTGTCAGGGTACGTAATAGAACTAATCTTTCGTAAATATCTTGGAGATGGTGAGGTCGAGATTAAATTTAGGGATAAGACATGGGGCACTTCGGGTATCGCAAGTAATAGTTTTGTGCTCATTTGAAAAAAAAAAAATAGTTCAGCAATCAATGAACAAAAGTCAGAATATTTTTCCGAGATCACTGGTCACAATCGCAAAAAGTTGAAAATAAATTTAACATGTGACTTAAGGCCCTTGCACCAATCTACGAGAAGTGGTCGAAAATAGGTTTTGAGTATCTCCCACGAGCCCCTTAAGTTTCAGATTTGTACGATTTTTTGCAATATATTTTTTTGCAATATATTTTTTTGCGCCAGTTGATGGAGAAAGATTAAGAACGGATTTTAGATTTGTAAAAAGAACCAGTTTTTAGGGAAAAATATGTTCTTTCACCAGTTTACAAGAACTGATTGGAAACGAATTTTGGCCTTGACCATTTTTTTTTTAAAAATTTCTCAGAAAGAGACCATACAGATGAAAGTAAAAATCTATTTTCGACCTTCCCCAAAAATTGATGGAAAACGAGCTTCGAAGAATGTCTAAAAAATACATTTACCTAGTGCACAAACCAAAAAATCGATGAGCTCTCGACAGCACTTCTTTGAACGGGCCAGAAAGAAGCTGATATCGCGGGTACTCTTTTGGAGAAAAATCTTGCTGTATGGATATGTTGCACAGTGATTGATTCCAAGAAAGAACTCTCCACAGTTCGTTCGAAAAATGCTTACGGTCAAACTTCATGGTGTGGCTTGTATCGCTCGGATCGATATGGGCATAAGCCTAATTTAGGACAGTTTAGAGACATAGAGGATCAAAAATTGAATATGCAAATAATTTATAAAGTTTTCAGTGACTTTTAAACACCTATATCTCCCAAACTAGCTATGGAATTTTGTAATATCCATAATTTTTTTCATTAGTATACATTTATTTCCTTCAAAGTTTTATAAAATTTTTACTGAAGAAACTTTTTCGCTCAAATTTCGTACATAAAATTTAATTTTAACTTGAGCTTAAATTTAAAACAGGGCTTTTACTCTTTAATGAAAAATAACTCTTAATTTGACCACCGCGAACAATATCTAAAAAAAAAAATCTTTCTCACAAATTGACACCTCCATTTAAGGCGATTCTGAGGATTTTAATTTATCAAAATAAAATCCATAATACATGCGAAAGCAATGCTGACAAATTGGCAGCAGAAAAAGTTAAGTTATTAACAGGCTTTTGTTATGGCGATTGGTGCCACAAGTTGAAAGGAATTTTAACTGTGCTGAAAATATGTGTGGTCGATAAGCCAAATGCAATAAATAAAAATAAAAAATATACCGTGAATCAGTGGCTTTTCTCGTTTATTATGCCACATTTTTAGGCCATTGGAAAAAAAAAACGCAAAACTAAAAAGGAGATATAAATTTTTAAACATGCCGCATTTAAATATTAAATTGGCGCCAAATGTTCGTTGTTACATACTGTACAACAAAGTCCCCACAAAAATAAAAAAACGAAAACAAATTGACAGATGTCAGGCAACAGCAGCAGGAGTAAAAAATTATATACTCTACAACAGAAAAACACAAAACACAAATACAAAGTCACGTCAGCCTTTGCGGTTTTAGACAGCATGTCGTCTTCCAGCGTTTGGTCGGGCATAATAATCATGAGTGATGATGAGTTCACCCATAAAACCATAATTAATAGGAAAATGCCAAAAAATACACATAACATTGTGAATACAAATTTGATAGTTTAAAAAAAGCGTCTTCTTTTCATCGCTCATTAACTTATTGATTAAAGTCAGTCTTCTAGAATATATAGGGTATGTGATTAAAGAGTCTTTCTCTTTTTTTTTTGTTTTATATCGTTGCTTGCTTTGATGTTAAACTTTCTGTCTTGGTAAAAGCAGCTGGTAAAAGCGCTTCTGTCTCTCAACTAGTGAATGTCCTGTCGTGGTTACTACCCCGCTCAGAAGCCAGATAATTCCAACTGGCTGTAGCTTTTTAAATCGCCAATCAATCGTCCGCATCAGCAACGTCGGTCGTCATCAATATCATCATCATCGCTTATGGTGTGCTCTGCTTTTTTTAAGGGTTCTGTTCAATTTTTCAGACATACAAAGCATATTAGATTAAAAACAGACGATTAAGTGCTGCGGGTATAATTTTGTGTTTGCGTTTCATTGACGGTATATGTAGTTACTAAAAGGAAAGCAGGTGATGCTTTCAGAAGCAAAAGTGAAGCTTAACTTTGACTAACTTCATGTAAAGAGTCAGTTTGATTGAGTCGATAAAGCTGCTATAATACCTCTTATCGTTTGTAGTTTTCAAATAAGTGCCAGAAGAATACTTTTCAAATTAGATAAGTAAATACATGTCACTAACATTGGTGGAAAATTTATTTTTTAATTGAAAGTTAAACAGTTTCTTAAAAGTTGTCACCTTTTTCGAAAAAAGTTTATGTGCCAACCATGTTTATTTGAATAAATTTGTTGAGGTATTTCATTTGTATGAAAGACTAGAGTGCAGTAGAGTTAGTCTGCTGTCATATGTATCATATTTGTAAACGCACCTTTTAACTTTTCCCTCAAGCCCATTGGTTCTAATCCGCTCACTTCCTACTAATGCTACTTTTTTGTCACACAAATATCCTACCGAGTCTTGTAGCATTTACTTCAACAGCTTCCTACATGTAGTATTTTAAGTTTTTTGTTTGTATGGAATATGCCACGCCTATTTTTCTGAAATGGTCTACCCTTTGTTCAGTACTTACTGGGTTCACCAAACGTTTTCTTATTGAACGGTTAAAGCTCAACATTTACTTAAAAAGCTCTCAGCATAGCGCCTTAACCCTTGGCGGGACCACTTTAATTTTATAAGAATACGGTTTTTTCAGGTCTTTCAGGACCCCACGTTAAAAAAAAAATATAAGAAAAAAGCGAATTTTTAATTACAGGCTTCATAACTGTGAACGAGTGTTGAAATGTCTCTACTTTATGAAATTTTTAATGATTACACAGGCCGACAGCACCTCAGACCCAGAAACCAGACTATATATATCCGAAGACGTTTGATGCGCTGAATCTAAATCTGGCCTCGGAAATGCTCTATCAGCTTTGGTTTTCGAGATATCCTAACCTAAAACGTGCAAAAAACACCGTGTTTGCTACATTTTGAGGTTATGTAGTCTTGCGGTATTTTATTTCACCAAAATTAAATGTTGGCTTCTTTAAGTCTTCTTCTTTCAAATAGCGTTGAGCTTACTCAAATATCTTTTTTTTTTCTCTGAGATATCGCATTTTGAAATTTTCCTATATCTGAATAGCGATTGGGATAACATAGACATTATATAGTCGATTCATGGTGCCGCTAAGGGTTAATAATATTTTATGTATAAAAAGAACGACGCCCTCTTTTCTAATTCCGGGCACTATTTTCTCGAGCTTGTTCAAACCATACCTAATAACCATACCTCTACACACTCAGAAAAAATTCTGGTCAATGCAACCAAAATTTTATTTAATCTCAGGCTAAAATTTTCTAACCTGTTAGGCTTTGTTGTCTTTGGAACTTACTTAATTTAATTGCGTTGCGTTTCTTTAAAATTGCAAACATAAATCATTATTTATCTGTCATCGATCAAATTTGAACCTAGGTCTTGCGTTATGCCGGTATTCAAAGATGCGCATGTTAACCAACTAGGCAATTCTTATTAAGAGTTTCCATGAGACTAAAACGATATAATTTTTTTGTCAAAATGAATACTTGAGTTTTCGTTTTATATAGTTTTTAGCCAGTCAAAAATAACAAAAGGCTGATGTCATTAAACTGCGCATGTAACAACACAATGCCCAGGTTCAAATCCCAGTGGATGCGGAATAAATTTTTTTTTCAAATTAATTAAATAGAATTCCATAGAATAACTTATCAGGTTAACAAGTCACTTGACGGAACTTAAAGCATTTTCCTCTGAGTGCAGTGTGTTTGCTTCCATGGGACAACAAATTAATCCTTAACACAAAACTTTAAATTTTTGTTATATTCATAGTTAGATTTGACGCTGATAAAGCAATTACTTTGTTGATCAATCAATTGTTTTGCTGATTAATCAATTACTTTGCTTCTCAATCAATTATTTTGCTGATTAATCACTGAACTATAGAAATTAAAAATCTAAAAGTAATGCTATTATAGCTTTAAAATCAACAATTATTCCCTCACTTTTTATTTTGATTAAATTTGACTACGTTTCCATTAACGTTGCCTTTGTGTGTACAGATTTTTTCGAATAAGTAAAAATGACCAAGATAAATTGTCACTCAACATTTTGATTATAATCGACATGTCTTCATTGTCCATGAAAATTTAACTCCCTCATATCTACTTAGACGGTGTAGCTTCTACTTTTTCATTGTCTTCCATCGATACGAAATTCCCCTTTTGTTGACAGCTCTCTAATCTACCAGCCTGTTGAAATGCCATTTAGGGTAGCCTCCGAAATATTTTTAACAGTTTAGTTAGGGAAAAAGATGAAGAAAAATGTGCATGTTCATGTTGTGTGTAATTTGATCAGCGATAAGGAAATATGAGCAAACTTTTTAGGGATTTTTAAGCGTTCAATTTAAGCGTATGAGGGTTCTACTAGTACACATATGCATTTATGCTGTGTGTAAGTTGTTGTTTTGAAGTTACCGACCTAGCAACGTCCAGCAATAGCCGCAGAGGATATAATGAGTTCATTGTTATGTCGTCTAAAGTGTTAAAATGAATACGTTAATTTGATAAGACATCACAAAAATGTCTGAGAATTTAATCAGGGAACAATCATCTTTAGAGTAAATTTCCTTGTGAAAAATTCGATACATTATATTTGACAACTGGTTGAACACTTCCTAGAAATAAAAAATGGGGGGCCTGATATGCAAGTCGTAGAAATGACCTTGTTAAATGAATTTGAGTTTTTCTCCAGAAGTGAAGTGACCTAAACTTAAATAAGTTCAAATTGTTCAACTATTATAACTTTTTTCTTGTTTGTTTGAAAAGATTAAAAGAATAAAATTCGTAAACAATTTTAAAGTTAGCACTCAAAATGTAAGGAAATTAAAAGTTCTAGTGTTAGTTCGATTCTCCATCTAATGTCCAAGTTTGTCCACGCTTTATTTTTGGCTTATCCAGCTTTGGTTAAAGAGACATTCGAGACACATTTTTAAAGTAAGGTTAACTTGGCCTCCAAAACTCAATTTGAGAAACTATAATGCATTCACCCTGTATTTTCGTTATTTCACCTTTGACTCAAAAGATATTGGAAAAACGAATTTCTGAAAACACGTGAAGTAGGAAACAACTAATAATTGTACAGCATTTGACTGTCCATCGAGTGTCCCTCTTTCTTCACGTCTGGTTCAAATGATGATATTGAAAACATTCATTTTTGAAAAAAAAAATTAACCCTTAAAACGGAGAAACATGAAAAATAATACTGTTGTGTCCATCGTCCTTCGAATATACATGTTTGTCCAAACTTTATTTATGTTTGTCCACATTTTGTTAATATTTCTCCACACATTATTTATGTTTGTCCACACTTTATTTATGTTTGTTCACACTTTATTTATGTTTGTCCACACTTTATATATGTTTGTCCACACTTTATTTATGTTTGTCCACACATTATTTATGTTTGTCCACACTTTATTTATGTTTGTCCACACTTCATTTTGTTTGTCCACAATTTATTAATGTTTGTCCACAATTTATTAATGTTTGTCCATACTTAATTTATGTTTGTCCACACTTTATAAATGTTTGTCCACCTTTTTGTTAAAAATATGTTCAAAAACAAATTTCAAAGTACTCTTCAGTACGAAATATTTTCAAAAATGTTTGTCCACCCTTTTTTCTTTTGGGAAAAAATAAATTTCTTTGAAACCGAGAGCAAAGAATTTAAAATAACTTATTTAATACGTCAGTGGACAAACGAAAAAAGTGGACAAATATGGACAACCAGTTGACAATCGAATGCAGTCTAATTTTGAGTTTTCCTCACTCTTTGGGTACCAAGTTCACGTTTTCTCAGAAAATTGTTCATTGAGATCTTTTAAACGAAAGGGTGAATTTTATAAAAATGTTGTTTTCTGAATATTTATTGATTCGAAAGTAAATTATCCATTACCTCCACTTTTGATGTCCAACTTCTCGCACGTCTCTTTTATTAACAATGAAATTTAAATGTTTTCCTTTATAAACTGACAGCATAAAGGTGCATTCCTTATGACGCATCTAAACGTCATCATAAATTATTCAATTTCTATGCTAAAATTTCATGTAACAAAAGTGCACTTAGTAAAGCTATCATATAGCAAACCGAATGGATGACACATATGTAGTTAAAAAAGCCCACCAAAATTATAGTTTAATCTTTTATTTTTTTGCATTTCTCTCACACGGTGTACAAAAAATTTCTCGTTAAATGATTCACACTTTTGTCATGCTGCTCAACATAGAAATTTTAACCCACAAAAGTCTCAAGAAAACCTGTTACCACAACTAACGACTTGTGATTATTATTTTTTTTTTTGTTTTTGTAGAGCCACACTCAAATTATCAACATCACATTACGCATACATAATGTGAGCAATTAAACCTCTTATGTTTAGGTTATCTTATGATTCAACCCAAAGTGGGAGGTCCGTCACTTTTCCTGTGTGTGGATTCATCTTACGAGTATTATTTGAAGTTTGTAGCGACATGTAATGGGCTTGCGGTTTCATTTCATAACCGAACTGTTTTATTGTTCGCATGGAGTGCAACTAATCGATACATTAAGGGAAACAACGATTTAGAAACTTCATGTTAAGTAAAGTGTGAAATGCACGTCGAGATTGCAAAATGTTGACTATGAGCATTTAAGTTTTATCTTACCTAAATCTTAAATTTCCTTAACTTTAATGGTGCGCATAAAATGACTTGATCTGAAATAAAACAGTATGTACATTTCGTCTTCCAATTTTTTGTGTTGGCATCCTTGACAGAAAGTCCTTGCAGCTTCATTGTCGTCTGGGTTTTTTACGGTGACTTTTTTTTTTGTCTAAGGTACTGGCTGAGGTTGCCTTCGGCTTATTTCTTTTCATTGTTTGTATCCGTCTGTCTAGGCGTAAGTTCTGTCGCGTTGATTTCTATAAGAGTTTTTACGCTTTGAATTTGTAAGAATTGTGTGTTGGATCACATAATGCCACAGCACCTAGACTTGGAAGAAATTACTTCAGTTCATTTTGTATACCGTATATATAGCTAAAAGATATAAGAAAATTTAATTCAAACTTAAAGCTTTGACACATTAATGTCTAAAAATAAAGAATTATTTATATAGGGTGAGCCAATAAGGGTTTATTCACAAGAATAAAAACATATTGCATTGGAACGATTTTGATTTCTTTATTGAATTGGAATGATTTAGATATCTTTATTGAATGCTTATTGCTCGATAACAATTATGTGTGAAAGATAATGTCGACCAAATGTTTAACACAGCTTCGACACCATAATCGATTCTCTTTTTTAATTATCTCGTTCTTTAGATATTGAATTGTTGCTGCCTTATTAGCATATACCTCATCTTTTGAGTAAGATTGTCAAATCGCACGATCTCGTTGACCAACTAACATAGTTGTTTTGTGAGATAATTCGTCCCGGGAACTTCTCGTGCAATAAATTTATTGTTGCATGTGCTATGTGACACCATTTTGCTACTTCAATACCGACCACATTCATATCATCGAATTTTGGTCACAAAAAGTTAGTTATCATGGTACGATAGCGTTCACCCTTCACCGTAATAGGCGGAGAGCCGGCTGTAGAAAAGTCGAGTGTATCAGATTACATGATGATTGCATTGTTATATCCTGTCCCAAACATGAGTTTTCACCGGTTTTTTGGGTCAATTTTCATTAATGAAGATAACAGCTTGAAATTTGTGCCAAGTTATAGATATCGAAGAGCCTAAATAGAATATATAGGGTTGCCTTGTCACATCCTGTCCCAACCACGGGTTGTCACTCATTTAAGAAAAGTTGACCCAAAAAACGGGTGTCAACCAATGTTTAGGACTTGATTGGACAAGACAACCCTATATATTCTATTTAGGCTCTTCGATATCTATCATTTGGCACAAATTTCAAGCTGTTATCTTCCTTAATGCAAATTGACCCAAAAATCCGGTGAAAACTCATGTTTGGGACAGGATTCAACAATACAATCCCATGTATTATATTTAGGCCTCTTCGAGTGCTATCATTGGCATACATTTCCAGCTGTTATGCACTACCCTTTTAATTAGAGAAACAAAATTGGCTAAAATTCGGGCATTTTCGACCATCGGGACACGCTTTGGAAAGGCAACCCTAGATATTCTATTTAGGCTCATTGAGCTCTATCATTTGGCATACATCTCATCCTGTAATCTTATACACTCGACTTTTCTACAGCCGGCTCTTGGACTATAAGTGGCCGTCCATTAATTACGTGAGATGTTTCGGACCCTCCCCCGCTTCTTGGTGAGATTTGGTGAGCTCTGACCCTTCCTTTCGTGAGGCTTGCCTTATTGTTTTGAAATATAATCTGCTATAATAATGTATACTCTCTGCATTAAAATGTTGACGTGAGATTTGGTGAGATTTGGTGAAATTTTGCCGGACCCTTCCCGCCCCCCCCTGTTTTGACTCATGTAATTAATGGATGGCCCCTAATAGCGTTTCCGGCAATATTTTCAAAAAAAGAAAAAGAGTTTATTGATTCCCCCCATCCGGTACGGCCTGCACGTACATGTACTGATCATTTCACATCTGCTACCGATCCAGTTTCTTGGAATTTGTACACCACATTCAAAGTTGTACACTCAGTTTGCCGATTAATAAGACCGAAAAAATCTCGTAATGCCAATGAATTTCTTTTGGAACGACCTTTTCATAATCGGCTTCGATAATGTCAACAGCTCGTGCCACCGAATATCCATCCATGGCTAAAATTGTCAATGACTGTAGATGACAGATGTTACCATGACACAATTCTTTATTTTTTAAATAAACCTTATACAGTATGGTACGTTTTATTTTCCAGACGCCAATATCGCGAGAACCAGACAAGATAGTAAAAAGTGGTTCTGGCAAAAGTTATAAAGTTTCTAAGGAGTAAAGCAACAGTGATTTTTCTTTTGACTTTAAAACCAATTTTCAAGGTCAATTCGAGGTCAAGTGTGATTTTTTATATATAAACCTATATTTTTTATTGCAGATTTGTATTATGTCGAAAAAATAGAAATATTTTCTAGGAATAATTTTTCTCTAGGATTTTTAGTTTTTGCGTTAGTGTTAAAAACTGTTTTGGTCAAAATATCATCTTTTCTCATTTTTTCTCCTAAATTATCAATTATTAGTAAAAATTGCACTGAGTAAAAAGTTTTTAAAATTGTTCGCAATATTCAAAAAAGTATTTTGTTTATTTTATTGTTAAAAAAAAAATTTCTTAGTGTCATACAAAACAAAAATGTCAATAATATAAAAAAATAATTTTCTGAATATACTGAAGAATTTTAAGAACTTTTTTTCAGTGTGAGGGTGGAGTGGGGTCCAAGTTCACATTTTTTCAGAACATTGTTTTGTCCATATCTTTAGAACCAAAGGTATACAAACGAAAACAAAAAATAGACAAGCATCGACATCATATGAATATTTCAGTTTCCGGGCCAAGTTCACATTTTTTTCCGAAATTTGTTTTTATCAATATCTTTTGAACTGAAAGTGAACAAATGAAAAAACAGTGGGCAAACATGGATATTGCAATATAATTAATAATTCTAACCACTTTTGAGGACCATGTCATGTTTCTTCAGAAGTTTGTTTTTGGCATATCTATCGAATCAAAGATGGAAAAACGGGAAAGTTTTTTAATATCGTTTGAACTAAAGGTGGACAAACAAAAATAAAAAAATACCAAATGTGAATATGGACAATATACAGTTGAATATTTTTTTTTTACCTCACTTTTCAGAATATTATTTTTTAAAGATTTTTTTGCACCAACATGCGTTAACGGGTTAATGATTTTTTTAAAAATTAATCTTTCTATACCACTTAACTTTTCATGTGTATTTACAAAAAATAATAATAAAAAAAATTTAAAATGGCTTAAGAATTCAAGGCTAAATTGAGTTCTAAACCGGATGCTGGCCCTCTTTTGAGCCTTGAGCGGGATAAAAGAAGATATCGTGGTATACCCTATACAAATTCAAAAATTTACTTTTTATAATTTTATTTTCAGTCTTAACTCAAATTCAAATTTATGGTATCACAAAGAAAAACCAAATAACGGAACGGTCTCTAGATGCTTTTTTTAATGACACATTTTTAATCCTTTCTCTCAACTCATTAGCAAAACAAATACCTCAGCTCTTTGACAAATTGTGGAAAAATTGAAATCGCTGCATGGTACCGTTAGTCAAGGTTTACACGAGGAAAGTCTGAGAGACAAATTCTTGTCTATTCTCTTTTGTGAATTTCTTTTGCGTTTACACACGAAAACTAGAATTTCTTTGTGCTTGTAATGTCAAAACAATTACGCCATTAATCCGACACAACAAACGTAAAATCAAAGCGAAAGCATCATTAGCGGCAAAAGTATTTAAAATAGTTTTTTGATTAAAATGGAAAAATTTAACGCTATAAAGGAAATTTTGCAATGCACTGAAGACGCATTTAATATCGATTCTGATGACAGCGATAAGGATGACATAATCATTGGTTTGTGATATTGAAATTAAATAATTTCCATTTATAATAAATATTCAAATTGTAGGTCTACTTGATGTATGTGAAAAAGTTTCATCTTTGCCCGCCCCAAGACGCAAGAAGCTGTGGATGAAGCCATGGAGAGAAGGCAGGAGTGAACGCGGCTCTTTTGCGTTTATAACTAAGGAATTAGAAGTGAAGGATATTTCCTCATATGCCAATTATTTGAGGATGAGTAAAACACAATTCGACTATGTTTTATCTTTCGTAAAACAGGACATTGAGTTGTGTAATACTGCTATGAGGAATTCTATTTCAGCAGCTGAACAGTTGGCAATCACTCTAAGGTTCCTTGCTACTGGTGAGTTAGATATGTGCATTCGAATGAGATGTTATTTTAATTCTATTTTTCACAGGGGAAACGTACAAGAGCATTGACTATCAGACGCGAGTGTCCTCGTCTTGTATATCGCAGATAGTTCCAAGGGTCTGTGAAAGCATTTGGCGCCGGTTTAAAGACAAATTCTTAAAGGTATTTGCAATATTTTTTTTTGGGATTAAGCTCAATTCAGTGACAGTCGATTTCCATCTTTAAACTTAATTTTCTTATGTAGTTTTTAATTAAAAAACGAGTATCAAATCGAAATTAAAACTCGTTTATTATGTAAACTACATATACTATAGAATTCAAACTTTGTTTTTAACAAATTGATAGTGTCCTAAAATTATTTTGCTATTATGACCATATTTTGAAATGGCATACAAGGTTTCTTACTCTTATAGATTTTTAGAAAGCTAGAAGATATGGCACACTTTCTGATAACATTTATTTTTCATACTTTTTTTCTAGTTTCCGGCTAGCGCTTTAGAATGGGAAGCAGTTTCGAAGGAATTTATGATGAAGTGGCAGTTTCCTAATTGTCTCGGTGCCTTAGACGGAAAACATATAAATTTTCGTCCATCACGGCAAGACGGTGCATTTTATCATAATTATAAAGGCACAAATAGCATTGTATTAATGGCCCTTGTCGATGCTAACTGCAAATTTATTTTTGTGGACATTGGCTGCAATGGTCGTACTAACGATGCGGGAGTGTTCCTGCAGTGTAGCCTAAAAACTATTTTGGAGGAAGAGAAAGATCTGCCTGCAAATAGTTTAGTTGGGAAAGGACGTAGCCTACCTTACGTGATAATTGCGGACGATGCGTTCCCTATTCAGAAGCATATAATGAAGCCTTATCCGTACCATACAAATTGCGACCGCAAAAAAATGTTCAACAGAAGGCTTTCGCGTGGAAGACATGTTGTTGAACATGCATTTGGCATTCTGTCGAATAGGTTTAGAATTTTTCAAACCAAAATGCAGTTGAAGGTAGAGACTGTGGAGCTAATAACATTTGCTTGTTGCGTTCTCCACAACTTTCTTTTAGAAAATGAAACAATATATGTAAATAGCATCGAAAAAACTGCCGAAAATTCCAACTCTAGCTCAGGTCAAAACAAGTTGTACAATCCTCGAAAGGGTGAAGCAGAAAAAATTCGGCAGGAGTTTATGGCCTATTTTAATGAAGAAGGCAAACTGGACTGGTTGTGATCTGCATTAATTTAAAATTTGTATTGCATTGCTGTAACAAAATCTTGTATTAAATAAAAAACATATAATTAATTAAACCTTTGTATTCATATTCAGTCTTTTTATTTTCTTCAACAGTTTAGTGCTCTACGTCTGTATATAGGTGTAGAAAAAAGCTTTTTTTTCAATTTTTTTTAGGAAATTTCAAAATTTTAAGGATATAATTATTTACATGATGAATTACATTTGAAATGCCTGAACAATTTGAAAGCGTTGCTATATTTGAACCATTCTATATTATTCAGTAAATCTTAGATTCTCTTTTTGAAAATATAATTCATTTTACATTAAATTCTATTTTTGAAAAAATCACAAAGTAGTTAGTCTTAATTCATTTTATCTTAAGTTTTATTTTTTAAAATATCACATAGTAATTCATTTTATCTCAAGTTTTTTTTTTAAAAAATATCACATAGTATTTCATTTTATCTCAAGTTTTTTTTTTAAAAAATATCACATAGTATTTCATTTTATCTTAAGTTCTATTTTTGAAAATATCACACAGTAATTCATTTTATCTTAAGTTCTATTTTTTTAAATATAAAGCAATTCAAATTATTTTAAATCTTAAATTAATTTCTTTTTAAATTTACAGTAATTCATTTTTTCTAAAATCTTAAATTCTATTTTTGAAACTATCACATGCAATCCGTTTTTAAAGTCTTACTTTTAAAAATTCAGTTTATCTTAAATTATGTATTTATATTAATATAAACCTAAAATGACGTAAAGTCATCCTCTTCAAACACCATATCCATGGACATTTTTAAAATATCATTGTTGGATTCAGCTGTTGGTAGTGATGTTGAAGTGAATGATGACGATTTGTTTTTGGACTTCTGCAACAGATCGTTCATAAGGCACTGAACCTGCCATGCAGCTTCCGATTGGTCTTCGGGATTTATTTCATCCATTTGGCTTGTAACCATAGCCCCCAACCACGAATATTTTTTGACATTGGTTTTCCGCTTTTCTATTATGCTTCTTAAAGTACATAAATCCTTCTGGATTCCATGGAAGTGCTGCTTTCCACTCTATGAAAAATTAATGGTTATGTTGAAAATTTATATTTTAAAAATGCTCACCTTTGCTTTTTTCCGTATGCCTTCTCTAGTGCAGTTGCTGTTGCTTCTTCCGGTTGACGACGAAGAATCCTCTATTACCAACGTATCATTATTATCTGTTGACTGGAAATAATAATAATTAGAAAAAATCTCAAGCACCTATCATTTTATATTTACTTCGCTGGATGTCCTCTCACGGCCGTCATTCAAAACAGATTCATTGGTCTTTCCAATAGGCTAATGACATAAAAAAAGTTAAAAATTTTGCGAAACTAATTTTAAATGAAAAATACCTCTATATTCCCTTTTCCACTTCTACACGTTGTGTGTTGTGTTAGAAAAGACAACTGGTCGAAGCACCACAGCTTTGGCTCATATAAGTCACCTGCGCCAGCTCCGCTTTTTTTCGATTTTGCAATTTCCCTCTGCTCCGCCATAAATTGGATGCGCAAATTTTTCCACTTTTTCTTTACGTCGTCTAAACTGATTGCACCATTAATTTCTTTTAGTTCTTGCAAAATGTTGTTATACACATCAGCTTTTTTTAATCTGTCCATGTAGTCCTTGCTTTTTACATAGTAAATGCATTCATGCTGTTCAATTAAGTTTATCAGTTTTTCGATGGTTTCCTTGCTCCATTTAAAAGCCATTTTATAAGTTTTTTTTAGTTTTTCTAATTAATTTCAATAATTTATTTCTTATTTTGCACTTCACTCCAACTTCACAAACAACAAGCTAATAAAAATGTATACCAAATGCCAAAGTATACCAGCGAACGAACCTCAACCTCACAAACGACAAGCGAATAAAAATGAAAAGCAATGTCAAAGTATACCAAAAACGAACAGAACGAAAGAGAATTTGCGGGTACCGAAAATTCTGTACACCACCCTTTCGTTTTTCCCTTCTTGCCTACAAACAAGGAAACTTTGCGGCAAGACTTTCCTCGTGTAAACGTGCACTTAAGAAGACAATTAAAAGCAAAGAAAAGAGTTTAAAACCCACCCGCTCAAAAGAAAAAAAAACATCTGCATTTTATTGAGTTTTATTGAATATAAAATTCCACGAAATCACAAAAAAAATAACAATAAAATGTGGCAGACTGTGCCAGCAATTACCGGGAATTTCTCAAATAAACGATGAATGAATACGTGAATAAAAGGAAATTCAAATTTTTACAAAATTCCCTGACGACCTACAAGATTCAGTGAGAATGGAGAAATTTCAAGAAAAATAAAAAAAGAAACATAAAAATGTAATCAAAGTAAGTCACAACACACGCCGCATTTCGGGGTGGAATGAATTATTACCACAAAGAGCCAAAATAAATGGAGACTTATTGCTTTTGTTGTGTCGTTGATGGAAGCGACGACGTTGAGATTTTTTGTTGCCGATGATGATGACTCATTATCAACAGCATTTCATTTTTTGTTCAGCGATAAAATCTGTAAATTGAACACATACTCGTAACAAAAAACAAAAAAAAAAAAACGAAAAAATATTTAAGAGCCATGTTAAAGTGGACAGCGTATGACAACAACATCAGCAATAAGCAGCCAGAGTGCCAGTAATCCACACACTTCAAAATGCGGTTAAATGAGATAACAATAAACTACAAGATAATTTAATTAACATTAAATTTGAAGTCACTCAAGCAATGCAAAGCAACAATAGTTTCAAATTTTTAAAACAATTTCGTAGAAACGAAAAAAAAAAAAAATATCAGAAATTGAAAACTAGTTTCGTTCGAGATTAACCTAACCATGTTCATAAATTTGAACATTAACATAAATTAACACCGGAAATGCCGGTAACTAAAAGGTCAAAAGTGTTAAGAATCTTGAGAGAAAAAGATATGCAACAAAGTGATGTTTTAGAAACCAATCTAGGAATTTTCTTGATTTCAGCAACTTCACGCTTATGAAAACAATAAAGCAAAAGGTCTATATTCCATAGAACATAATGCATTTTGAGTAAAATATTTTGTATTATGAATAAGACGTCTGCATGAGTGCACTCAAAACGATTTTCATATAAACTTCCAAATGCAATAAACTTCGAGAGCTTGAACTTGTAGAACATTCCATATTGCGATTTATTTGGAAGTGCAAGGACTTGATGGACTCGCAACGTGGCAAGTGGCTTGATGGTCCATTCGAGTGCACTCATGCATACCTGTATTAGGGGTACCTCCAATATTATACTCGTATATAACTTATTTATTTTTGATCCATCCACTTTATTCTCCTAATCAGAACTGAAAATACATATGTAACAATTTTACTTAAGACTAAGCTACTCTGCAATGCTGACGCTGCGCCTCGTGCAACATATTTACTTAAATCAATGCTGGTACTGCGCTTAACTGATCATGATCACCATTGTCGCCACCGGGTTGTTGATCGGTTACGTTAACTTATACAAGAACGGATCAATAAGTACCCGTGTTAGGAATGAAGACGCACGTAGTTTTGTAAAAAAAACTTTTTTTTTATCTTTCAAAGTTATCTCCTTTTTGGACGATACAGTTTTCTCAATGCACCTGCCATTTTTTAAAACCCTCTTCTGGCTCTACAACAACCACCTTGTTTAAGCAGAACTGTTTCCCCGTGAGCTACAGATCAGGCGAGTATGGTGAATGCGGCAGCAATTCGTAGTACAATTCATACAATTTGGACATGACGACTCCGAATAAACGTGCCGGTGCCAACTGGGCCCGTGTCACTTTCGATCTCCCATGAAATTGGTCCAATAATTTACTGTAGTACTGCTCGGTGATCGCGCTTCATTTTTCCGTAAAATCCATGGTTAATATTGCTTTCGAAACCGAAAAATTTTGTTTTTGCCATCTGCGGAGCAGATGCGCCAGAAGAAATCCATTGTTTTGATTGTCGCTTGTTCTCTGGCGTATAGTGCCTTCTACGCACTTCGCTTAATGATCTCCTAACACTGCTTCGAAGTTGGCTTTTGCGCCTGTTGACAACATCAATCGTGTCACCCATCGGGTTGACACCTTTGTCATTCCAACCTTTATAATTTATTGATTGCCTTTCCGTAAGACATTCCTATGGCCTCTGCTTCTTTGCGTACTTTCGTTAGGCGGTCGGCGTTCAGCAATAATCATGTCTTACGTGGTAGCCTGGGCGCTCCTCATTACAAAACATCCATACGATCATGTTTTAATCTTTATATCCCATATCCTGCATTTTTAGTGCTTTTCTTAATAGCGCTTTTAAACAAATTTTGCTGGCATAAAATGAACTTAAAACGACATTGCTTTCAATTTTCCATAGAGTCTAAAATCTGAATTTTGAGCTTTTCATAGCGAAATAAAGCCGATCATATAACAGTCGCATATATAATGCAGCATTCTTTAACTTCACAGGGTTACAAGAAAAGTTTTGGTTTCTATTTCGATGAAACAAAGTACAGTGATGTGAAAAACTGTATTATTGCTTTACGTACTGGAACACCGGTAAGCTTTGCCGTACAGACCTGTTCTAGAGGCTCATGGAATCAAGTTCAAGATATGATTCGACCCCACTCATATAAACTCAAAAATTATCAATATTTCTTATGTAGTATATTCGTGGAAAGAATGGAATATGTCCTAGAGGGATTGACCCGGCTGGTGGGAATTTAAAAATTCTTAAGCAACAAAAAAAGAATTGATATTAACAAAAATATTGCATCAATGCCAAATTCAAAGTCAAATTATTCAACTTTAGACTATCCTGCACTGTCATACCTATCAAAAACTCAAAATGAACAAATTAAAAATGTTGGAAATTGATAATTTTATAGTTTTTTAACTTCATATTAGCCACCATGTTTTATTACCATTGATGGCTTATATCGGCTTGTATACTTTTTTGCCCGCTGTCCTTTGTAAAATGCCAATGGGCTAGCATGCGTAACTGACCGTTTCCCATCATATGCAACAAAGAATGTCAAAAACAACGTAAACATGAAATTGCTACAGTTTCCCAAGCAATTTTTTTTCATGTTGTTCTCAAATTCATGTGAAACAGAGCTTTCTTAGACAAGCGGCGACGACGACGACGACGAGTCAACATAATTTAATCATCAGAATGGAATCCGCCCGTTTCCGTTTTGCATTTATGAGAAATATGCAACATCAAAAACAACAACAACAACGAAAGCTTGCTTGCATTCACATCAGTGAAACTTCCTCTGGAACACAAGAAATTGAGGGCGTCAACAGTCATCATCAGCATTAGCTGCAGCAGAAGGCTTCATTGATGTTGGCAGTAGAGTATTGGCCTAGAGCTATGTGGTATGTGCAAGATTGGGCTCAAATCTTGTGGTGCTCTACTGGATTGGCCTGCAGTGTATGAATGGATGTAATATTAAAAAAGATTTTATTATTCAACTATTTTGTTGTTGTTGTTGGTGCTTGGTAACATTAACTACATGTAGTATGAGATTAATATGTGGTCTTTTCATTCAACCTGTAATCAATTTATGTTTAATTATGCAACTTGATTGCCTCCTTTTGGTGTTGGTCAGAATTTGATTGGATTTTAAAAAGTCCTTAAGCAATTACTTACTACAGCTTATTTTCTGTTATATAGATACTGGGTTGTAGTTTGGTTTAATGACGCAAGCTCATAGAGTTGACCCATGGCTAAAAGAGCTCATTGTAATTCAATTTTTATTAATGGTTATTGTCATCAGTATTTAAATTATCGAACATATACTTACAGCAAATTATCATATTTTAGCATCACGCATATTATTTTTCTTGCATTCTCATTCCAAGTTATGTTACCTGGAATCCCATGTAATTTGTATTTGTATTTTGTATTTTATTTAATATTTGAACTTAGTGCTAATAAGATACAATCTTTTGGAATAAGCACTAATAACATACAGTTTCTATTTTATGATAAAAAAGAACAAAAGTGCTATTAGTAATAAATGAGTGAACAGCTGTCACCCGACAACAGCTGTTTTTAATGTAGAAACAAGTCAACAGTTGAAGTGTGCCAACACAGTGTCGAAGTATAAAGTCAATGGAAAGATATAAACACTTTGAACTTTTTGAAAATTTAGAGGCATCGTCACAGACCGAGGAGAAGAACAGTCGCTCTAGCTCTTGGGGAAAATCTTTTTGTAGCAGTAGAATTAGAAGTTTATTGTTGGACTCTATCACTTGAGTGCTACGGATCTGGTATACTTTACTCAGTTGACGGGAAAGGTATAAGTTGAAAAGCATCAACGCTTTGGCATAATCGTTAAGTGTCGCTATTTGACATTCGGTATTTGGTCAATAAACCCATGGCACAGCAAGGGCACAAAGCACAGGCAAGCTGACTGCGGTGATCGCTACGTCTAAGCGTGCAGTCGACATCTCTCATATTTTGGCTGATGTATTGTTTCGTTGAGAATCAACGCAGCTGAGTAATAATTGCCCGCACCGTTGCACAGCATTGACTTGAATTCAAATGAAAACAAAAACAAAACACAAAGGCATAAGCGACGGCGTCGCATTGTGTCTTGAGTCCAGATAAAAATGTTGAGAAAAGTTGAAAGATGTTGAAAGATTTTGAAACAGTTGAATGAAGTTGAAAAACTCGAAAAAAGTTGAATGAGGTTGAAAAAGTCAAACAAATATTGAAAATGTTAAAAATATTTTAAAAAGGTAAAAAATCGCGAAAACAGTTGAATGAAGTTAAAAAGTCGGAAAAATGTAGAAAATCGTTGAGAAAACTTGAAAGAGGTTGAAAAATAATGAAGCAGTTGAAAGTGGTTGAAAATCTCGAACTAAGTTGAATAAGACTGAATATATTGAAACCAAATTTTATTAGGATCACTCTATAGTACGCTAAATATGGCATTTTACGCTATAAGTTTGTATGGGAGGTGCCACGCCCACTATTGAAATCCCATCAAAATTCATATAATTTTAAAGCTTATAGTAAACGACACCTCTACACCAAATTTAAAGAATATTACTTCAATAGCACACTAAATATAACATTTAAAGTTTTCTGATTATATGGGAGGTGCCACACCCACTGATGCAATCTCGTCGATTATCGTTTAATTTCAAAGCTTATGGTACTTACTTACTTAGATGGCCATAACAACCCGTTGTCAGGTTACGGCCGAAAAAGCTTATGGTAACCGACACCTTTACACCAAAAAATTTAATGAATTTACTCCCACAGCACACTAAATAAAACTATTAACGTTTTTGCATGCATGGAAGGTGCCACGCCCACTGATGTAATCCCATCAATATTCATCAATATTCATTTAATTTAAAAGGTTATAGTAACTGACAAATCTCTACCAAGTTTTGTTAGGATCACTCCTATAGTACGCTTAATATGGCATTTAGCGTTATAAGTTTGTATGGGAGGTGCCACGCCCACTAATGAAATCTCTTCAAAATTCATGTAGTTTCAAAGCTTATAGTAACCGACATCTCTAGACCAAATTTAAAAAAAATTATTCCCATAGCACACTAAATATAACACTTAACATTTATGTATGTAGGTGAGGTGCCACGCCCACTGATGCAATCCCATCGAAATTCATTTAGTTTCAAAGCTTATAATAACCGACAACTCCATACCAAATTTAAAAAATATTACTCTCATAGAACAATAACTGTAGCATTCAACTGTTTTCGCTTGTATGGAAGGTGCCACGCCCACAGGCGTCGTTGCGCCCACTTTTGGTTGCAAGATACGCAATGGCCAGTATATTTAACATGTTAAATTTCATAGCGATTGCGTTGTTAGTTCACTTATTATAACGTTTATAAATATTGTGGGCTGTGCCATGCCTTTCAACAACAATTTTTGCCAGTATAGTGGCATTGCTTGTTATAATGACTGCATTCAGCGGTATTAACTTTAAAATTTATATGAAAATCTTCTGTGCCGTTTTCGAGTAATATCGAATCAAAATTTTCAATTATTGAAATATGCCACGCCCACTATTTCGATTCCGCCCACTTTTGATAGCTTTTAAGATATTTATTTATATCTACTAAACCTTAAATGGCTTGCGAGTTATCATGTTATAAAAATTAAAGTTTAGGGCTGTACCACGCCCGTGTTAGAAACTTGGAAAACTTAAAACCTAGTCCAATCTTAATTTTGTTCACATGTGCACGAAATCCCGAAGTTTTATCAAAATCGCTGCAGCCGTTTTCGAAATAAAGTTCAGCCATATATAAATATACATATAAATAAATATAAAAATATTAGCTGTCCCGGCAGACGTTGTTCTGCCTTTCCCAGTAGGCGGCACGATGTTGTATGAACTCATGCGTTGGCATGTGAAAGCGAATCAACCCATTTTTCTATAACATACAAGTAGCACAAGGATTAAGATTTTTCCTCAGAGTTCTTCTTTTAGCCTAGAGTCAACATAAAAAGTACATTTCTAGTTAAATTTTGCCAGTGACATGTGCTATTTAACCTATAGTACATTGCATCGAAAGTATTTCAAAGTTAAGTATATGAAAATTTATTGAAATAAAAGTTAAATGAAATGTAAATATGTAATAAAAAAAGTTGAACCAATATGGAAAATAAAAAAAAATTAGCTCGCCCGAGCAGGGACTTGAACCCTGGACCCTTGGATTAAAAGTCCAATGCTCTACCGACTGAGCTACCCGGGCATATAATAACCGCAATGCGAAAGCGTTATAATAACTATGCGCCGCTGGCGATAATATAAGATTTCTCATAGCTGTTGCTTTTGTTTATTTATAATTCTCCGTTGCTTTTCGTTTTCTTTACTTTTTCTAGTTTCGTTTTCTGTTTTTGTTGTTATCGTGTCTGGCATAGGTACTTTGTTTGCCATGCATGAGCAAAGCAAGCACATGGTGGCTCGTGTTGTTATTGTCGTTAGTATGTTGTTGTTATTGTCGTTAGTATGTTGTTGCTATTGTTATTGATGACGATAACTTTTTTAATTCGTTTGAATGAATTGTAAAACTATGTATAACATGCGAATTATATTCTGCCAGTTGATCGCATGAGATATTTTTTTTTGATTTAGCTAATGTTTACGTTATCTTTTTCTGAAGTGGATATTGTAGTGTTTTGGTTTTTTGGCCTTGTTGATAACAAGTTTGTATTGTGTTGGTATTATATATAAGTTATAAAAAAAGCATTGCATAAGTTTAGGCTTTTCCAATTTCATTTGTGTCAGTGACTACGAAACCGAAATGTTTTTGCCTATTCACCAAAAATAACGCTTCAATTAAAAAAAAAAAAAAAATCTTAGGCGATTTCTATGGGGGTGTTGCGAAGAGCCAGTGTACATCGTAATGGCACTATTTTCTACAAAAGTGTCCAGCTCCTTGCATATGCCGATGATATTGATGTCATTGGACGTTGTAAGCGAGATGTTACTGCTGCGTTCTCTGCTATCGAAAAAGAGTCAGCGAAAGTGGGTTTGACGGTGAACGAGGGCAAAACAAAGTATATGCTGTCCACAAACAGGGAGACGCGGCGTATTGGATCCTTTGTTACTGCGAACAACTATACTTTCGAAGTTGTCAAGGAATTCACCTATCTTGGCACCGCCGTGAACACTCAAAACGATGTCAGCCTGGAGATAAATCGAAGACTAACTCATGTTAATAGGTGTTACTATGGTCTCAGTAAGCAATTGAGTAGTAGAGACCTCTCTCGCCCGACAAAATTGACACTCTACAAGACGCTCATCTTACCCGTGCTACTTTACGGCGCAGAAGCATGGGATGTGTCGCAGACTGATGCAGCCACGCTTGGGGTGTTTGAGAGAAAAATTCTTCGCAAAATCTTCGGTCCTGTTCACGTCGGCGACGACTATCGTATTCGAATGAACCACGAACTGTACGAGCTCTACGCTGACATTGACATAGTCAAGCGCATCACTATCCAACGTCTGCGCTGGCTGGGACATGTTGTGCGTATGGACGAAGAAGCTCGGCGAAAAAGGTGTTTGATGCGGAAGCCGCTGGGCGACGACGAAGAGGAAGACCATGCCTCCGATGGAAAGACCAAGCCGAGGAAACCCTATCCACGCTTGGTGTGAATGATTGGAGAGGGCGCGCGCAAAGCAGAGGTGCATGGAGAGAGATTTTGAGGTCGGCCGTAACCCGATAACGGGTTGTTATGGCCACCCAAGTAAGTAAGCTTTGTCGATATATTGTACTTTTATTAACACAGCTGATAAGGTCAATGTGGTGCTAATTTGGTAAGTGTTCCACAAAACCTCCAGAAACTTAAGGAGAGGAGAAAAAAAATATTTGGAAAGAAATCATATCCAGGATAAAATTAATTTTAGTTAATTAAGTAATTCAATTCTTTCAAATTTGATACAAAAGTTTGGTTTGACTCACCAGAGTATTACAAGGATGTTTAATTCTACACTTAGAAAAGAGTATTCTTTTTTCAAATAAATGTGTTTGGTTGATAGCTTCTTAAAATATTTGTTAATTATCAACAAATTTCGGTAGATATTACTATGTCCTAAATTGAAAGAGCAATTGTTGTTAAGTGGGCCAAACATAATATTTCTTTCAGTAGATTCAAGAGATTTGATTGGGTTGGGTACCATGTTTTACTATCCTATTTATATTTGATTTCACTATGTACTCATTAAACGATGCAATTCCCAACATATTTAAGTAAAACATTACTTAAATACTTATTTTCTGCTTGGTATTCAATTTAGGTATTTTTGATCGTGTAAATACTAATAACATCCAATATAAGGATGTGACGATATTGAAAATATCGATTTACTTATGAATCGATATTTTAAAATATCGTTTTTGTTCATCGGTTTTAGCAGAAATCGATATTAATAAAATGTTTGCTAAGCAAAATATTTCTTCTGTAAAATAAATGATTTGGTGATTATTTACAAGTGATTATTTACAATGAAATATTTGTTTCAATCAAAATATGATCTGTGAATTAATACCAAATGTATGATTGATCCAATGATATTCGTTTCAGCGGAATCTGAGACATGTTAACTTATTGTATTGTATGATTTGGAAATTATTACCAAATGTATGATTAATCCAATAATATTATTTAATTTAGCGCAATCTGTAACATGTTAACTTTTTATGTATCAAATATTTATTTTGCATACTATATCAAATAAATAAATTGTTAATTATAACCAAATCTCGATATGTATAAACAAATAAATCGATTTCTCTGGCATGATGCATTTGAAATAAATCATAAATGTGAGAGTGTCTTTCGTTCTAAAATCCGGGAAACCTAGCCACACAATAGCCAATGATTGTAGACCAATTCACATTACGGCGTTTTTCCTTAAGACTCTTGAAAGGATATTAAATCTAAACAGAACTCAACACTCTTACTTCAAAATTAAGTCCGTTGAGCCCCCTCTGCACTAGGTAGTATATAATAAATTCAAATTTCTAATTGATTTATATCTATACATAATACTGAAAACAAACGGAAAGTTATATTTTAATTTGACAACTCTACGTTTGCCGGCTGTGCGTGTCCCACGCTAATGGTGCCTGTGATACGTTGACTTCGTTCCCAGTGGTTGTTCTGATGTTGAATTTTTGGTAGATTGTATAGTTACGTGCATTTTTCGCTGACCAACGTTGAAATATCTCTGGTGTTTTATGTTTACAACGTCGATTGTAAAAAATTGTGTAAAAGCAGAAAACTTTCCATGCAGATAGTAAAAAAAAGCGAAGAAATATGTTACATCATGCATTCTCAAAGTAGCGACAGACAACTAGAAATGTTTCCACAAATCGACTGAATATTCACACAAATGCCGCTTCATTAAAAAAATTAATGAAAAATGAAACAAAAAAAAAATAACAATTTCAAGATGTTTATCATTCAATAAATTTCCCATTATTGTTCTAATTGAAATTTTGAACGTAACACACTCATCCCTTGTGTCCGCATGTCTTTGACCATTTCCCACCATCATTTGCCTACTAATTAGTTTAATATGCATTTCCCTTTGATATTGAAGTATGTATGTACAATGGGGTATAACAAAATTATTTGTATACATAAATTCTTTCTAATGTCATTTTTTGAGCATTTTCAAATTCATCACAAAGAAATTCCATAAAAATTGAGAGGTACCACAAAAGACCTCCGCTGTGTTACCTTCTGCACTCTAAAGTAAATTAAACGAAATTGACTGAAAATAATAAAGAAGAAATTGAAAAATGTTTATCTGTCTTACAATTAAGCAGCTGATATACTCTGGCGATACTCAGACATTAACATGCGTTGTATGAAGCGCAAACAACACGAAGTCTAAAGTCTGCTCGTCAGCCCGAAAATAACAACTGCTAACGTTTGCGTAGGGGCTTAATTTTCTATGGAGTTCTACTGTCACTCAACATTTGTACAAACAGCCAGTGAAGTGCATCACTTTATCAACATCATCATCATCATCATCATCATATGTAGAAGAGTACCCAGTGGGAAGTAGAAGTGTTCGTGTTCGTTCTAAATGATGGTATCAAATGCATTTCGACTAAGATCACGAAAGACTAAAAAATTATTGTTATTAAGTATTATGAGAAAGGATGATGCACGGCACTATTCGATCTATTGTACTCCACCTATATAATAGAGTTATTCGTAGTTATTGATTGCCGGCTGTTCCAGTAAATTTCAGGAATCATAAATTTGTAAGGGGCATATGCGCTTTACCTGAATAGACCGAGCTATTCTCGGTTAAAGTCAAGAATTCCAGTAGTGTTCATGAAATCTTAGCCCAAAAAGGGTTAAACAAAGGTTCCCGGTATTTTAGCCCGTTCAGGACGTCAGAGATAAGTCTAACTTGTACCCTACCTGGATGAACTGTCATAATTGTAAAACGCTGAGTATTTCACTATACTGGTATTCTGGTAGGGATTTTGCAGAAGTTACATACCAGTGCTTCCAAATGCACCACAGCTATGATCGGATTACCTTTGGGCAATATCTGCAGATATTGTTTTTATTTACACCGATTCTGTGGAGGTAAGTAGTAGTTCGATTTGCAGTGACCTTTGAGCATGCCCACAATAGTTCTTAAACTAATCTTTGAATGCTCAATGCAAGCTATGAGCCTCTTAGTCTTAAAGTTTCATAAAGCTTCCTTTGCCTGCCGTACTTTTCGTTATAGTTCCCAGTTTCCTTTTCTTTCGTTGTATTGTTCTTTTAGTACTGAACCATATTTCTTATGGGACCTACAACCAGTATTTAAGCTCATTTGTCCCCAAGCTTATCAGCCGTTTCGACAAAAGAAAGATTCATGTGAAATTTTTGCTGCGCTTAGTAAAGACAATATATCAACCAATCGGTACTACATGGAAAAATATAGTTACTCATAAAAATTTTAGCTCTTGTCTGACGTAGAACTCGCCTTGAAGGAGCGACTCAGAGCTAAGTGTCCACAGATTGCACCGCTAAGTCCAGATGTTCTATAAGGGATGTTAGGGAAGCTACAGAACATAAGACTCAGGCAATCGATATCTGTAACTACATTCAAGTCAGCTGAAAACCTTCAATTTAACAGTGGACCAGAGATTGTAGCTGATAGCACCGAAGAGAAAGTAGGTATGGAAGTCAAAAGGCAACGGAAACGGCGACCACTGCAGTCAAAACAGTTGAGAGTGTTGTCAAGGTGTGCACTATTCCTGAGAATTCCTTTATCTCGACCTGTGCCTATTGTCAGGACACTGGCATGCTGATCTATAAACTTAAACGAGTCATTTGATATTGAAAGTAGGGGAGTATGCTGCCTGTAACTTGTGCTATCAAGATGAAAGAAATCAAGAGTAAACCGAACGAGTCTGAGTTATGGGTAGTCGCCCCTTTTTCAACAAATTCAAATGGCAAGGGTTTGAGATTGAGTAACTATTTATTGCGTCTACGTTGAGGCTGTGATTCGGTTTCTTTCGGTGGCTATCCTATCAGTAAAAAAAATAGAGAAATACTGTTTCCTGCTTGAGCAGCAAAATCAATTTAAAAGCTCCCTTTGCAAAAACATCGACCCAAAAGTGGCCCCGATCACGAGTGTTTTAGTATTGAGGTCGACGTTACGAAGCTGAATTGCTATCACACAGTGGTGGGCACGTAGTGTCCCTATCCTCCCTCATTGCCCGAACCGTTATTCGACGCTCAAGCAAACGAAGAAAAATTCGCAGAATTTCAACGGTATCGAGGCACAGCGTTGAGTTGAGTTCAAATGAAAACAAAAACAACACACAAAGGGATTAGCGCTGCGCCGCATTGTGTCTTGACGAGTGTAGCAATTGTTTTTGTTTGTAGTGCAATTTGGTAACTTTAAAATTTCTTTGTTGTTGCTTGATGTTATTGTTTCGCCCTTCTGTTAGATTTCCATGCCCACCACTGCTCTAACACGAAAATCCGCCTGTAGTTGAAATAGCAGCTATGGTAGTTTGTCTGTACGTCCTCATGTACTAGCACAATCTTTTCAAGCTGCTGTGGGCAATTATTTGGATCCCTGGTTGATGAACCTGATTATTACCTGTGGCAACTAAAAACTCACGCATTTGAGTCGTGGTTTCGAAAACCGTTTGAATTGGTTTGTGATTTGAAAATCATAGCCTTAACACAATCTTAAATATGGTTATCATATCCAATATTTTATTTTTGATGCTGAATCTTAAAAGCTATGGAATGCTTGTAAAACGTCAGGATTTTAATGTATGTAATCCAAGAACTGAGAATGGAAGAAAGTGCCAGAGTTAGTTATCTCGCAATTTAGATTCAACGACCTTGAAAACTTTCAAATCTGCTAATTCTTTTGTTACTTCACATCATAGATGGGAAAAATTTTAGCAGCAAGAGCCACTTATAACAAAGGTAATAAAAATCACAACCGAATAAAATCCCACCATAAATTTGATCTTCAATGAAAGCCGATTCCAAGAATAAAACAAGAACAACATGACTGTGAACTTACACTGATCAAACGAAACGAGAAAAGCTGTCCTCAATGTGCGCATTGTTGTTTTGCTTGAAATATGCGCAGAAGTAGTGAGAACGTGTATTTCTTGTTTTGTTTTTTTTTTTTATGAAAAGCTGCGTGTTTGTTGTAATGAGCCACAAATGACTCACTTTTCGTATTTTGCCCATCGCTGCTCTACATCACCTTTTCTTTGTAGAGCTGCGCAGTCACTGCGGGAGCATAGACATAGGACACAGAACATAGAACTACTTTACTTTACTATCACTAATCCAAAGTTCTACAACCCATTTTATGGCTTGGTCACTTTAATTGTGCTTTCCTAGTAGACTCTATCGCCTGACGTTATCTTTCCTCTACATTCTGTGCCACTAATGAATGATGACGACAACGACAGGCATACAATTTTAAGTAAAAATATCTACGTATGACCTTTGACGTACGCTTCCAAATGTAGTGTTCATGTTTTCGGAAATATGTATGTTCCCTTTTTTTTCTATTATAATAAACTTTTTTTTAATTTTTTTTTATTGTACTTTTAATTTCACTTTGATGTGTTCTTATTACAAATATTTTTTCTGGTTTGTTTTACATCATTTTGTATGGCTGGTATGTGCAAGAATGTGATAAGCGATCAAATGATAGATCGCCTCCGGGATTAGATTTGAGTTGTTCGTTGAAGTTTGTCTGCCTTTTGAATAAACGATCGTACGAGCCAACGCAATTCCGTTTATGTCCAAATTCAAATGACCTGTCATTATCTTTTTTCCACAAACATTTTCCTCTTTCGTTGTGTTAACTTTTGTTTTTAATTTTTTTTTGACGTTTACTCTTATCTATTTTTATATGCTCTTGCTTGTTTATAATTTTTCCTATTCTAATTTATTTTATTTATGCAATTTATTTATGTTTTGTATTAAGAAGAGTGCTGTTTAAAGCATTGTTTTGCATTCAAGTCACGTTTTTTCAATTTTAATGTTGATATATTTTAGAACCATCACAAATTAGATTTTTTTTTCGTAATTTTTATACACTTTGAAAACTTTCAGACAAATTATTTTATGAAAAAGAATTCCTACTAAGTTCGTGGACAAATCGATAAAGCAATGCCTGATAATTTTTTGCCTGTCTAAGGATTGCTAATGAAAAGGTTTTACTTCATTTCGAAATGCGTTACTTTTTTTGATAATTGAGTGGTGAATTAAAAACTTTGCGCAAAATTAATTCAATAATAACATCAGAATCGTAATGCCCTTAGAGGATTCATTCAAAATAATCTTACTCACTGGGACATGTTTTTTACATGCTTACTACACTGGTAGTATTTTTCCAAAGAGGTACCGGCTTTCTGTAAATTTTCTATCAAACTTTAAAGCTAGGTAGAATTTCAAAATTTAATAGCTCGTATTTTGTAATTTAATATTTTGTAAATTAATTATGGATTCACTGAACTTGTTTTGTGACGATATATACTACTACTAGCCATTTATACATACATAAATTTTATGTGTTCTAAACTGACTCTTTTTTTATTTTCCAGGTATGTAGCAAGTACAATATTACCATACGGTAATTGGTTTGGTGAGTCATTAAAACAAACAATCTCAACTGCTTTTGCATTTTTATTTTCTTAAAAAAAAATTATTAATTTGTCGTGTCATTAGCATTCTTTTAAAAAAACGGGTGTGTGCAAGCCCTGAAAAATCTCGTAGAAATCAAAAAATCGTAAAATGTTGGAAAAGTAAAAAAAATTCGAATAATATTCAAAAGTCGGTTGATAAATCTCAACACATAATGTTGAAAAATTGTTGAATATTTCCAAAAATGTTGTAGCAGTTCAAAAAATTCAGAAAAATTTACAACCATAATGGTGAACAATTTGGAAAACATTGAAAAGTTGAAGAATTTTGAAGAATTCCAAAAATTTTGAATAATTTAAAAAATGTTTAAACTTTGATAAGACTTAAAATGTATCGTACAAAGACTTAAGTATTCAAACTGCGTGATGGTAAGGATCTGAAAATTGTTGAAGAATTCGAAAATTTTATAAAAAATTCCAAAATTTTTTATAGTATTGGAAAATGTTGAAAAACAAATAAATGTTGAAACATTTAAGATATTTTAAAAACACCAAAAACGACTAATATTGTCGAAAATTATAAAAAATTTCGTATATGCGTTGCTTTACCGTTGGCATAAGAAATTAGGTGTGAATTCAGTCAAGTTACTACGGCCTGGATATTCTTTCATACCTGGCAGTGTACCAGCCAACAACATTTCAGACTACAAGAATTCACCCAGTGGCTTAAATTCAACAATTGTGGTGACAATACAAAACCGTTCTCCTCCTGATTAAATGTCATGTCTCAATAAAAATCCTTTTCTTAAACAATTTCATCAAAATCGGCCCATTAGATTAGCTGTGCAAACATATTTTTCTATGAGGGGCGTGTCATTGCCCATTTCAAAACAAATACCTTTCCTCAGGGTTCAATATATCTCCATATTAAATTTCATTACAATCGGTTTATTAATTTAGCTGCAGACAAATATTTTCTGGCTATGGGCGTGATACCACCCTTTAAACAAATATTGTTCCACATGTTTTAATCTATCTCTGCACCAAATTTCATCAAAATCGTTGAATTAGCTTATCATGAAAACGTATTTTCCTCTATGTCACTATCTTCTAAAAACAAATACTTATATTTCTTCAGAAATCAATCTATCTCCATACCAAATTTCATCAAAATCGGTGTAGCGGCTCAATCATAAAGCGTTTTTTCCCATTAGAGGCGGTAACACGCCTTCTAAAACATCCTTCCTTAAGGTAAAATCTCCATAGCATACGTATATTTTATCTGAATCGGTCCATTACTTGAGCCATGAAAACGTATTTTCCTGTTAGAGGCATGGTATCGCTTAGTATTGGATAAAAATTATGATTGGCACTGTCCCTCTTCACAACCTTTCCAACAGGAAAAAAAATCAAATGATTATGTTGTGTTATGGCAGTTACTGAAATCAAAATGTCGATTATTTTCATATTTCGATCTATGGCGTTCCTAGGAATAATTAAATTTCAAATTAAATGTATAATCAAAAATATTTTTGTGTTCGTTTAAAAAGCATTTTTTCAGTTTATTTTGCTTATACATTTCAATTTTATTATTGATATAAAAACTGAACTCTATACCGATAATATCTCCCATGTAATTGATATGTTGTCTCTTGCGTGTTGCATGTAACCTTAAGAGGAACTTTATTTTTCACAGTGATACTGTTGTTCTTTCTTTGCTTACATGAAATTTTTTACCTTTCTAGCGAATAAAATCAAAATTTCTTATGTTATGGCTCCATGTAACAACATATCTTTTGATCATAGATCAGCCTATTGTTTTAAGAACATTAGGTTTCTATTTCGTGAGTAAATTTTATTCGTTACTCCCTTACTTTTTATCATATGAAATTATGTTTAATTTTAATGATCAATCATAGCTGTTGTGTTTTTTTGTGTTATGAAACTTTTCTCTCTCTTTTTTTTTATCTACACTATTTATATGAAGTTGCTCATATGGAAATAGTTTGTAACGCTTTGGCGCAAAATGTACTGAACCGATTTTAATAATTTCGTTTTTGAGACAACATGTTTGTGCTAAAGAAGGTTATTGCATACTTATTTTTTAAAGTTAAATATAATTTGTTTTTAGATTAATTTTTTTCCAAACCTGGGACAAATATTGCAGTTTGATTTTTTTTTTTTTTTTTTTTTTTTTTTTTCGTTACTTATGATAATGCTGCTCCTTGAATTCTTGGTTGTTATTGTTTTTTTTTTTCTTCTCATTTGTACCGTTTGTATTTGGCTTCGAAGTTCAAAGAACAAACTCTCTTTCAATTGCTTTTTTGTTACTTTTGAAGAGAGATGATGAATGAGATTTTAAGGGGGCAGGTCTAGTCGAATTTTCAATAAATCGATTATGTTTTTTTTTTTTTTGCATTTTCTCAAAGAACAATATCTTAAAAATATATCCTGAACATTTGAAGTCAATCCGACAATTACTTTTAGAGTTATTCAGCAATAACCAAAGGGCTCTCTCTCTCATTCATGTGAGTGTAAAACTTTAAATGCGTTTTTCTCAAAACTATGTTTTCGGAACTGGTGACCACTGTAACTCGAAATCCGCTTGATAGATTTCAATGAAATTTACACAGTTTTTGAAAAACTTAAAAAGCTAGTGCCTGATCGAAGGATATTTTTTTATTTTTAAATATCGATTTTTTATGAACAATTAATTGTTGGTATTTTCCCGAAAATCTGGATTTAAATTTCCTGAGGCCGTCATTTTGTTGACTTCAAAAAAAAAAAAAAAAATAAAAAAACCTTCAATCAGGCATTAGATTATTTATTTCAATAACTAATTTTTCCTATCCGATTGATTTATGATGATTTTGCAAGGCACTCTGTATGAGACAGGGTCAAACACAGCCAGCTATAACTTTTTTTTTTTAATTTTTTTTTTTAACTTTCGTCAAGTCAAGTTGAAACATAATGTAATGATGCCATAATATAATTTTTATTAAATAAATTAAATTAATATCAAACAAAAATTATTGAAAATGCTCTATTACTCACGCCTGTGACTAGACCTGCCCCCTTAAGAGAGTAATTTCATTATGAAAAAAGCAACGGGACGTGAGCGTGTGATCACTAGTTAACCTATAAACTGATGTTTTCTGAATATGTAGCACCCCAGCGCTGAACGTTTCTAAATGAGGTGCAAAACGTAACCCCCTATTTTGGTGGTCATTCTCTGAAATTTAAGTTTTCTGAGGACAACTGGGTTTTGGCCCTTTGAGTGCTTCATTCAATTAACAACTGCTTATTTCTTTTATTTAGAAATTTTTCTTAAAATCCAAAAGTAAATTTCCATGCAGTCTATGATTTTTTTTCTTCTTCGAATTTAAATTAAATCAAGGCTACTAATTTTTAATTCCATTGAAAAATGCAAAAATTGTAGGTAGGTGTTGCCCACATTGTTGTGCCACAATGAATGCAGTCAAAAGAATCGCACACTTTGGACGGACACACCTGAAAACTGTCAACGCATGATGAAGCAAAAAGCAAATTATAGTGAAATAAATTGAAGAAGCATTGCTTTGAAAACAAAAGCCACAGGATGTTCTGTCTGTCGTGCGCTGTTTGCCTTCGATGTCCGGTCAGTCGTTCGCTCGTGGTGGTTACCTTTTTTTTCTCTTCCCTTTAGTTTGATTCCTAGTCAGAGATAACAATCTTTTTCTTTTAGCATATGAATTGGTCAATTAATTTTAATTTCCTCCTTTTTTAGCTGTCCGTTTTAAAAAAATGCATTTCCACTGAACATTCATTATAATTTTAGTGTTGCTCATTTTCATTGTATTTCTCCATAATGAGTTTCTATTCGGGAAAAAATATTTCTCACATTTTTTTTCTACAAATTTATTATTCCTTTGTCTTAAGTGTAGTTTGGGGTAATAATTTGTTTTTGTTATTATTATTGTAATTTTTCTCAAAAAGGACATTTATTTGTTGAAATGACTGCATTAGGTTTGAATTAATGCAATATCTTAATGAAGTTGGTATAATACTGACTGGAATAAATTATTATTGGTCATACAAGGTAAGACCTGTAGCAGTTAGAAATATCGAAGTTTTGAGTTTCAGAACTTTTTTTTGCAATTTTTCCAATAGCAATATTTGAAGGAAAAAATATTTGAATTTCTTTTCAATTTGCAATGCCTTAAAATAATTTTATAAATTGTAAAATACGACAGTGTGAGAGGAGGTACTTTAATTCAAAATTGGAATCATCTTAAAGAAAGGGGAACAGGTAAAGGGCATGTTTTGACCTTGGGATAATCAAATTTCAAGAGTAGCACTATTATGGCCACAGGTTTTTCTTTGATAACTTGAAAACTTTAAAAGCTATCGCACAATTTTTAACATTTTCGAAATCAGCATTGCCAAATTAATGGAAATTGATTCCTATTTTGAAGAAATATATCCCTTAGCATGGGAGGTAGGCGTGTCCTCATCCGAACTTTTCATATTCTCATATTTTTGTTGTCTTAACCCAAAGGATATCTTTGCCAAATTTCAATAGTCTAGCGCTATTATTACTATTTATGGTCTCCGTTCCATACAAACCCATCCACTGTGCACCGTACGGTGCTTTGTCCCTATGTAAATTTTGGAAATAAATAGAAGAAGTCGTCCAATCTTGATAAAATTTTGTATCGAAAATAATTGAGAAAATTGCTTTCTGAGTTAAAAAATACGGTTGCTTCGAATAGTGTACTTGATTAAAAGAAATATAAAATAACTATGTTGCCTTTTTGTAAATGAATTAATTAAGTCTGCTGAAATTGAAACTGAAGTGAAGTTTGACCAAAAATTTTTTACTATTAAAAAAAATCACTTCGGAAGTTAACTTTTTTTCTTGTCTCAATAAAATGTAAAAATGTTTTACCTCTTTCACTTGTACAGCGTATGAAATTTCTTGACTAAGAGGTTTTTCCAAAATCATTTTTCTTAAAAAGGTGGAAAAAAGTAGAAATTTCATAGTCAGTTGGCAAAGGTCCAATTTTATGATTTAAAAAAATAAAAAACTGGCACTTACTTATATATAATCATAAATTTTTTAGTAAATGTCCTTAGAAAAATTTGCAAATTTTTTCTATATATATTTTATTTTTATATTTTTATATTATATAAAATTTTATCTATATATACATCAAAATTCTATTTTTCGGTATTTTTCAAAAACTCAAAAACCCCCCCAAAAAATAAAAAACCAAAACTTATGGTGTTCTTTGAAAAATGTATATTTTTTTTTATTTTTTGTTGATAAATTTTTTTAAAATAACATTTCCTCTGAGCCTTAAAAAACATCCGAAATCACCTTTGAAATTTCTGAAAACTTTGACATGATGCCTTGCCTGCATTCGTGATTTTTGAACAGAAATACTTTAGAGTTTTTTACACCCAATTCTGTTTATACACGATAGATACACTCAATTTTCGAAAATTTATTCATATTCGAGTATATCCTCATTTAAAAAAATAAAAGCCAGAGTTGCAAAATTTTCATTTTTCGGAATTTGGTAAAAAAACTAAATAAAATTTCACTTTTTTCTTATTTATAATATTTTGTACATACATAGAAAAAAAAGAGAATTAGTTCCATGTCCATCAACTCTAGTTCTTAACCTTCTAACCCGATTCCCTAACTAAATTTTTCAAAGATTTCGGTTAGTAGAAATATTTTTCTTTAAAATTTCAATCAAATAGCTTTTCTAATCATGCTTAATCGAAGGAAATCGTGTAGAACGGAATTAAATTTTTTTTTTTAGCGCGTGTTAAATCTAAACCGTGTTAAAAAAGACCGTGTAAAAACAGAATAAGGTGTAGCTTAATAGGAGTATTACCTGCCGAAAGATATTAAATTTAAGCTATTCGGAGCCCAAAACTTTTCTGATTTATTTCCACTACACAAGGTACTGTGCGTCGTTGCTTTCCTGTCCCTAAGGCTCACTTGATGTTCTTGAGGTTCCAGAATTCATATAAAATAAGTTTTGTTCTCGCAGATCATTCACAAAATATAAAGTTTTCGAATTACATATAATGTACTATGAAAAAGATAGACAGGGAAAGAAAACTGAACTTGGGACTCAAAATATTCGTTCATTTTACTCTGTCCCTATAGCGAAGGGAATCAGATAGAAACAGAGAAGAAGTAAAATATTTCTCCTTATCAAACTCGATTTGCTTTCCAATTTTATAGCAATTTGACCATAATATATCAGGCATTTCACGCGAAGCGGACAGGGGAAATGGGGTTCATGTTTCCAATTTCAGATATATTTGAATATGTTGTACCTGTACATGTCCTCGACCCACAAACAAAATATTTTTAGAATGGCAACACTGATTTACAAAATATGGTTCTTCGAAAATTTGAGAAATCGTATGGTATGCACTACTTCAAATGCCATTATTCAGCTTAAAAAAAGTCTGGTAAAATTAATTAACCACTGGATTTTATATTTCATTTATTGACCTTTTTAACCTCATAAGTGGATTTTAAAAATAAAAAAAAAATACACTGAAAAAAATGAGAAATATTTTTCTGTATCGTTTTTTTTTCAGTTGATATTCATAAAAATAACTTGTCATTTTTATAAATATCTTGACATTTTTATAAATATCTTGACATTTTTATAAATATCTTGTTATTTTTATGAATATCAACTGATTCGACTCGGGTTTCGGCATTGCAATGCATATAGCTTCAAAACGGCTGGGTGGACCACTATCAAACTTGGCACGAAGTATAAGCATAATGTAAGCTTTTTTCTAATGCACTTAAAAAAAATGTTTGCTAGGCGAACATTAAAAAAAACGATAAAGAAAAAAACAAATATATCTGAAATTGGAAACATGAACCCCATTTCCCATGTCCGCTTCGCGTGAAATGCCCGATATTTGATTAATACTTGCGATACTACGATATTTTAGGGATCATATTTTTTTTTTGTTAATGGAAAGTAATTTGAGAGGATGTGTAGGTTATTTTGGTAATTGAATTTCGAATATTATCTCATATTCTTTGGGATTTCGCAGAAGCAAAAGTTAGGACCATTTTATTTATTTATAAATATTTGGAATTCCAAAAATAGGAAATTATTTTAAAGTGGCAGGGGGCGGGAAATTACATCTTTGCCCCGAATGTACACGGTACGCCACTGTATGCGTTTAGCTCCATCAAATTTTTCATATATAGATTTCTTGGACCTTAAATCGATATGTGTTTTCCAATGCAACTTTTTACCCAATAAATTTTTTCATTTGAGGGATCGTGTAGGAGCATACCTTATTGATTCTATTGTGGATATGTTATAAGGAATATGCAGAGGTCTTCTTCAAGCCATGTCCGTAAATCGAACATAGAAAAAGTTTTATAAAAAGTTGTGTGTCCTAAGCTTACCTTTTTGATAGCGATAGCATTGAGGTCATAAGCATACTTCAATATCAGCTACGGATAACAGTTAGTGTAGCACCACTAAGCAAAATTTTGAATCTTACAGTGAAATTGTTATTTTACAAAGTTTTGGCTGTATCTAGTTTTTTTAAAACTACTTATTACAGCAACATCATATAACAATAAAAAACAGCTAGATGTAAATTAATTATTTTTCATGTATTAAATTAATTTCATACTCATAATCTCTGTTGCTGCTTTGCGCAACAACACATAATTCAAATTTAATGCTGGAACATTACATCAAACTGACATCATACACGAAATTGCAGAAAGAGTTAAAATGACACTGATTATTTTTAAGTACGTGTGCTATTACAGACCCCATGCATGCACTGTTGTTCCCTTTGGCCCCCGGACTTACTAGGCAACATTATTAGCCACACTTAAAGCAGATGTTAAAACAGACGAATCTTCTTACTTTTGTCTTCAAATTGCTTATTTCTTACTTTCGTTGAAAAGGAAGTGAAAGTCAATTAAGGTTACATTAATCACTAAACAAATCCAAATAGCTCGCGTACAACAAAAGTAGCTAAGTATTAAATATGAAAAAATGTGATAAACCATATGCGAAATTTTTTTTTTTTTTAACTAAAAAAAGAAGACATTATCCGCGAGAAACAAATTTTACTTTTCAATTTACAAAAGAAGACATTAACACCTCGTGCTGAATGGAAATTTATGATTTATTTGCGTCGAAATCGAAAGTGTGGATGCAATGAAACTCTTTTTTTTTCCATTAGTCAAAGAGTATGATGGGAAATGACTCGACTATTTATTTAAAAAAATGTTTTAATTTTTAATTTATATTTATATAATTTTCAATTAATATAAATTACAAAATTTTCAATCTCTCTAAGACGATTTATATCCAATTTCAATAATTGCTGGCTTTGTCATGCCACATCAATACAAAAAAAAAAAAAAAATTAAAAATAAATTTCGTTATCTTCAGATCTTTAAATTTTTTTCTACATACATACATGGAATTGTTTCGAAATACTCGTACGTGAGAATCATATTGTAAACTATTGACTATACAGACAATATCTCATCAAGGATTAGTGTCGCATTTCAACGGCACAATTAGTATTGAAGTATTGTAGAATATACAAAAAAAATGAGAGAACATTGAACCTAATAGACATCTTCTGTCTATATATGCAATCAGACAAATGACGCTTACAATAGAAACCTACGACCTGCTGATGCAATTCAACTAAATACCATGACAAATACAAACACTTAAGGGAATGCTGTCGTAAACCAAGAAAAAAAAAAAAAAAAATTTCATCAATTTGTAAAAGAAAGAATAACAAAAATTTGGAAAAATTCCAAAGGATTTTCATTCGTAGAAAAATCATTTGAATGATGAGTGGAAAGGAAAATACCGATAAATAATTCAATTTCACTGCTCGTTTTTCAATTTCTAGCAAATCAAAAAGAGCATTAAATATTTGGAACAAAAAAAAAAAATTAGGGAAAAAGAGGAAACCAAATCATAATGGGACATAATTGTACGTTGAAAATTTTCTGTTACAGAAATAAATAAACTATGGGAGATTTTTTGTCACTGTGGTGAGAAAAAGTTTTAAAATCATTTTTGGTTTTTTTACGCTATATTTCGTTCGAAGCCAAACTTATCTAGAACATTTTATTAGTGGGCCCAGTGGTAATCGTATTCGCCTTTTATGGTGTACTGTGTCTTTTTTAAACCCTTCTTTAGCATTAAGGGCTGTATATAATGTAAGACTTTTTGATAATTTGAAAATCCACACCCCCACCCTGCTTTAAATGACTATAACTTCACAAAGTAAATCACAGAGAAGCATTCGAGAAATTATTTTGAAGAGAAAATTCAGTGCATACAGATGCAACTACCGTAGTTCGAACATTTTATTGTCAAGTCCTACACATAAGCTCAAGCATAACCCGAATACGCCACTTCTTGGTTATTTAACCTAAAATATATCAATTCTGATTCAAATTTTGCACAAAAAACTTTTTTCGGAAATGACCCCCTGTTGCCCAAAAACATTCATATAAACCCACTCATGCAGACCTGCATTTTCATACCAAGAAAGTTTTTCAAAGGAATGTATCGACTCTCGAACCAAGCGCATTGTAAAAAAAAATTTTTTGAACAAATGGGAGTGGCGTCGCCCATAAAAGAAAATGACTTCAAATTTTAATATCAAAAAAATGTTCCAAGAAAATTTTATGAAGCTTGGTACAAATAACTACAATATATGACACAAATACCGTCATTATTAATTCAATCTGGTCTATGAAAACATTGAATAACATTGATAATAGATCTCGGAAAATTGTGTTTTTTATTAAACTTACCCTTTTACAATTTATTTGAACTAGTTTTAGAAAAACAATATTGATTAAAAGGACGCCGTTATTGATCAGTTAAAAGCGAGTTCTATCTCTGGCATTTTCCATCACATTGGCTATCGTCTCGGGTGATATCGCTGTCGAATGGTGTCTTTGAGCTCTTCTATGGCTTTTGGCTTAAACTTAACTCTTCAAAAATCACCTCAAAAAAAAAAAAGTTCGGTCAAATCTGGAGATTTTGATGGCCAGTCAATACAGTCGTTTTTTCGACACGACACGTCCTGGGAACTTCCAGCGCAAAAAGTCAATTGTTGAGCGCGTGGTGAGGCATGGCGCGTCATTCTGCTGGAACCAAAAGTCTTACAGTCCTTTCTCATGCATTAGCGGTAACGCAAAATATGCCAACATCCATCGATATCATTCAGCATTGATTGTCTCGCCAACTCAAAAAAGGTATGGCGTGGCGAAGGTTTTGGAACACCAGCCCAAATAATCACTTTATCATCGTGCAAAGACGTTTCCTGAATTATGTGAGAGTTATCGGTGCCCCAAAAGCTACAATTTTATTTGCTAAATTTGAGGTTAAGTGACAAATTGTGTTGCTTTTAGGTACAGAACGACCACGATATATTTGATGATTTGTGCGCTCAGTTAACACAACTGAAAAATTACTTTTAATGTAAAACGTCACTATTTCGGCGCAGCATTCTTACGGTATATATCGATACATGACTAAAATTGTACTATATTGATATTTCCAAAACATGCTTGATGATGCCGATCGGTTGAGAATTGTCAAAGTTATTCAATATTTCCATTGACCAGATTCAGATGGTGCACCTGTACTAAAACTCGGAGGGTTTGATTAAAAAGGGGATGAAGCTATAAAGACATAAATGCAACTAGAAAGAGAGAACTTAGAGTTGTAAAAATGACTTTATTTTTAAGCATAATTTCCCTTAACTTCAATACACTTATTCCAACGATTCTCCAATTTATGGATTCCATCACTGTAAAGGTTTTCTGGAAATATTCCTCTAGGGCAGCTATTACCTCTTTGTTTGATAAAATTCGTTTTTCAACAAAATAGTTTTCTGTGACGTGAGGAGCGCCAGAAGTCAGAGGGAGCTGAATCTGGTGAATAAGGTGGATGTTCGTACATTAATTCATTGATTTTAGAGATAGTTTTTCGAATTGCATTCAAATGTGTTTTTGTTGCATTGTTACTCATTGTGCACACAGCCTTTAGAAATTCAAAACTTTACTTAAAATATTACGCACTGTGCCTATTGAATTGCGTAGAGCTTCTACTAAATCTCTCTTTCGGTCAATCGACGGTCTTCCAAAACAATAAACTGTATTTTTGTGACGATTTCTGGTATTGATACAGTTTTTAGACGTTCGGCTCGTGGATGGTCTTCAAAGCTTAAACGTCCGCTAACAAACCATTGTTTTTGAAGAAGCAGATTCACTTAACAGATTTACCTTTTCGATATGAATATCCATTGGCTTTAACATTTTTTTATAAAGAATTTTATCACATACTGCACGATGCTCAGTTTTTTCCAAATAGTCTTCCATTAGTCTACAAACGTGCTTAATACGAGTATGTATTTTTAAAAAGTAATATTTTCCAAGGAAAAAGTTTTAGAATAGTTAGATCTACATATTTTCCAAGGAAAACATTTTTGAAAATTTAAAAAAGTTGAAAGTTTTTTGATTAAGAATCATAAGAAATTACTGCTCGATTGAAATCGTTTTTTTTTTTTCAAATAATATAACGAATATTATATGAAAAGTATTAAAGTTAATAAGAAATAATACAAGCAGCAAGTTCGATGACACATAAAAGTATCCCTAAAAGAAACCGGATGCAGGGCACGATATCGTTTGAAGGCAGCAAAATTATATATATATTTTTTTACTCGCATTAAGTCAACTGCAAGTAATAGCAACCTGCAAGCAAAATCAAGAAAAAAACAAAAAATCTTTTTTACCAACAAAGGAATATGTATGACAAGCATATTTTTAATATAAAATATGAACTGAAAAAAGGACATGCAAGTACAAAGTAAAAAAAGAACAGGACAACACAGCCAGCCAGTAGAAGGTATGAAAAACTAAAGGAAAAAACTTCAAGAAATATAAAACGAGTAGACAAATTATGAGATGTGAAGTGCAGCAACACTTCCTTTTTGGAACAACATAAAAGAAACAAACAGAAAAACAGCTAATTACATATAAATATTAAAAGTAAAAAAATAAAAAAAATTTAGGGAGTAAGTAAAATAACTAGTTTCATAAGAGAACCAGTCCAGACATTGTCGTGCAATTAAAAATTTTCAAAGTATACCAATAACCTAAGGCCATTTTTGTATAGAACTTGGGGAAAAATCTTCATTGAAGTTGTGAAAACTCAAAACAAAATTTACGAGAATCAGATTCGCACAAATATCGACTTTTCCTTAAAAATAATATCAAATGAATTTGAATATCAAGCAGCGCAAGAATGCCAGGCGATGCAGCATCGATACGTCATATATTTTAACCCGGGGAGACAGCCCCGTTCTCCCCTATTTTTCGGTTTTCGAGCCCATTACCCCCAAATTACGCTGAGCTGCGATCCGAGCAACACACGCCTTTTGCGCTATTCGTTTAGCTAGCAACGCGAATTGTACGAGCCATCTGTAAAGTCCGTGCGAATCCAAGCTAATAAATTGCAATCGTTGTATATTTTTTAATAATTTACATTATATAACGTTTTCGAGTGACACGCCCTGGAGAACTCTTAAAGTCTCTCTGCCTCAAAATTTGTATGCAATAAAAAGTATCATAAACGTTCTGAGAGTACTCCAGAGCATTTCACTCTAAACCGAGATTAGTTTTTCATGTTAAATTCTTTATTAAAACAGGCCCTCCTCCCCCCTTTCTAGACTAGTGTCGTCACTCGACACCTGAGTTTTATATATTCTGCCGACACTGGATTTTATCCTCCTTGGTGTTGGTATGCCATGTAGTTCACATTCATGCATTCTTGAATAAGAGTAAAGTGAAAATAGCTTTTTTTTAAAAAAATTGATTTGGTAATTGCAAAAAAAAAAATTCTATTAAACTATTTGATAGCATCTGCCTGTGATATATTGTATTTAAGGCATATCATAGGTAACAAAAATATAAAAGGCAGACGTCCATATTTAACATAAACAGCAATTGCAAATATGTATGTAAGAAAAAAAAAAAAAATGGATTATTGCATTCTGTATTTTTATGTTTTTTATATGTAAAGAAACTAGTCAGCCAAGAGGCAGACGCGATAAAATAATTTAGTATTCACTTTTTTTATAAATGTTATTAATATTGCAATTTAAAAATGCGGCAATAACTGGCAGAGGTTATTTCTCGTTTCTTATGACATATTCTTTATATTAATCTCAATCTGCCTAACGATAAAATGACTTAAGATTGTTTGTAATCATAATATTTTGAAAAAATTTAGTTACTTTTAAATGATAACTTTTTAAGTGTTGGGTTATTGCTACTAAAGTCGTCTATGAGAATATTACCATGTTTTTTGTTTCCACCTCTGGCAACATAAAATACCATTTCGCTGATCACATCATATATTTGGTTTTTGATGTTAAATATCGATATTTACCCAATCTTTATGTGTGGCGAATCGTTTCGTTTTGTCGTGAAACTTCCGATAAGCAAAATTTATCGAATTGTTAATACATATTGCAATAAAACGAAACAATTCGAAATACTTAAAAGTGCTATATTATAAAGGTATATTCCAATATTTATTGATTTTCCACGTTCCTAAATTTCTTACAATTTTAATTTAATTAAAGCAATACATTTTATAAATTTACATATGTATATTATTGCACAATGAAAAGGTATTTAAACAGTGGAAATACTCCGTGAGCAATAAGTCCAGGAATTAACTTCATCATCGCAAGACGGAGTTTTTTTTTTTTTAAATGTGGCCGAAATTTGTTTTGTGTTTACTTGCAGTAAATTTTGCTGCTCATATTTCGGATGGCAAAGTTTCCAATAAAACGTCCATACTCTATAAATTGTTAACGGAATTTGCTAGTCCTCCCTGGGAGAACAAAGAGTTGGAACCATTAATTAAGGAGTTTCAGGTATAAGACTAATTCATTTAATTTCTACAAAGCTTCCAATAATAAAAATTACTAAATTTAGCTTGAATTTGTATCTCAAATTCGGATAGATGCACGGGTCAGGGTTGAACCCAAAGAACAGATTCGTTTCGAAAAATGGTTAAACGAGAGAGGCCTTCCTTTCATAATACTAAAAGAAAAAAGGTTGGTTTTTCAGTGAACTTTGTGCATCGAACATTTTTAACACTTTACAACTTTTTTTTAGCACTGATCCTTTGATTCAAGGATAGAGTATCAGAAATTAGACGCCTTTGACTGTCAGAGTGCAGCAGTGTCATAAGGAGCCTTAAATGCATCCATGGAATATATTCAAAAAATTTTGTAATTATATGTTATTTTTATTCATTTACAGCTAAAACTTTCATGATATTTACCAAATAAAAATTACAAAATATTTGGAAATCATTGAATTGAGTTTTTAGTGATACTTTTATGGCCCGTCATAATATTAGAAACAGCAGTTAATTACACCCAACTCTCTTTTTAAACGGTAGATAGGTTCCTTAGAAAACCGTGCAAAAAAAAAAAATCGTGTAAAAAAATACTTGCGATATATGGTGAATTTGGGGATATGTTCCACAACCTTAAAATATCGTGTAAGAAGAAAAAACTTCCCCGAAAACCGTGCAAAAAAGTAAGGAATGAAATCCATATTATTTAGAAAACTTAAAACAATTCATTTTTGTGCTTTCTCTTTTAAAGTTTTTCCATCAATAGGTATTCTTTTTTTCATTAAAATTTCCATCCAAACACCATATGTTTTTCCGTTTTCTCTAAGACACGATTTCGACTGTAAGAAGATGTTTTGGAACTGAGTTTCGATGCAGAAACTATTGGTTGTCGAATAGAAATCTCATTTTTTCTTATTGTTCTTATAGTCGCTTCGCTTAAACCAAAAGCTTTACCAACAGATGTGGGACTGGGTCTTCTCTTGGGTGTATTTTGTTTTTGTTTATGCATTTTATTAATTGGGTGTGTACTAAAACAAAGATGGAAAATAATATTACATATTTATAGAACTGATTTAAACCGATTATTTAAACACTAATATTTTTGGCAAAGTTGAAATTCAGAAAGAGCACATCAAAATCTATAAAAGTACCTACTCATTTTCAAAACTACCGCAAAACTTTCCAGGTAAAACTACCAAATGATTGTACTATATTGCAAAACAACCCTAGTAGCATAAGAAGGTATTATAGCTTCTTTTACAGGCCTTTAAAAGGCAATTAGAAAGACAACATATTATATATATAAATTCTTTATAGGGGCTTATGAGAGCCATTTGGCGTATGAGGTATAAAGACACTTTCCCCTCAATGTTATTTTTCAAGAAGCTCGGAATGTATCTTTCTGAGCTGTTTTACAATTTTAAGTTTTACTTACGATTTACAAATTTTCAAAGTCGGTCTCGAACCCATGTTCCAGCGATTCATGGTCATGCGCGCTACCTACTAGGCTACTTCTCATATATTATATTACATCTTGTTCTAGCAAGATATTATAAAAGCAAATTTCGCTTTTGATACACATCTATTTAAAAGACATCACTGTTTTGTAAGCTAGATTTTTGTCTTCATAACTTCCCCTGATGTTACTAGGGAATAAATCGATCAATATTAAGGCCTTAATTTTTTTTTTGCAAAATTTGGAGTTTTTAAAAAGTTATGAACAATTGAATTTCTATATGCGTGTTTTTTTAAATTGCGAATCTCAGTAAATATTGGGAAAGAGTTAATGAAATTTTCGCAATAGGACAAGAAATGTTTCACAATTTATATGAAATAAAGTTTTTATAAAAATTTTATTTATGACTTATAAAAAATTAACTTTTTAATAAACAAAAAAAAAATTTTAACCATTTTCTCATATGCACAGAAACAAAATTTTTCCACAGAATTGTTCTGTAAAATCTGCACAACTTTTTCCTGAAAGAAAACAAATTAGTACGTTTCATAAAAAAAAAGTTACGAAAGTTTAACTGTCGCCACCTAGGCAATTTTACTCCTACAAACCATCCGATAAGAAAAATTATATAATTACACAGGCCGACAAAAATTATACCCAGAAACCGGACTATATATTTCCGTAGGTTTTCGATGCGCTGATTCCGAATCTGGTCGCAGAATTGCTCCATCACGTCAGGTTTTCGAGATATCCTAACCTAAAAGTGCAAAAAACATTGTTTTTGTCCATTTTCGAGGTTATGTAGCACCGTGAATTTTCTTTTTTTCAAAAAACTATATGTGTGATCTTAAAGAGCTGTTCTTCTTCTTTCCAATGTCGTTGAGTTTTCTGAAATATCTTTCTTTTTTGCCGATCTATCGCATTTTGAAATTTTCATATTTGTGATTTTGCCTGTACCTGCAAGCTCATTAGGAACATTTGTGTGTCAAAAAATTTGAAAATTTCAAAATGCGATAACTGGACGATAAAGAAAGATATTTCAGAAAACTCAACGACATTGGAAAGAAGAAGAACAGCTCTTTAAGATCACACATATAGTTTTTTGAAAAAAAGAAAATTCACGGTGCTACATAACCTCAAAAATGGGCAAAAACAATGTTTTTTGCACTTTTAGGTTAGGATATCTCGAAAACCTGACGTGATGGAGCAATTCTGCGACCAGATTCGGAATCAGCGCATCAAAAACCTTCGGAAATATATAGTCTGGTTTCTGGGTCTGAATGTTGGTTAAATTTTGTCGGCCTGTGTTATATATAACATAATTACAAAATACCATTTCGCTGATCGCATTATATATTTTGTTTTTGATATTATATATCGACATTTACCCAATTTTTATGTATGGCGAATTGTTTTGTTTTGTCGTGAAACTTCCGATAAGCAAAACTTATCGAATTGTTAATATTGCAATAAAACGAAACAATTCGAAGTACTTAAAGGTGCTATTGCAAGGTATATTCCAATATTTATTGATTCTCCACGTTCCTAAATTCCTTACAATTTTAATTTAATTAAAGCAATACATTTTTTACATATTTATATTATTGCACAATGAAAACGTATTTAAACAATGGAAAAATTCCATGAGCAATAAGTCGAGGAATTAACTTCATCATCGATAAACGGAGTTCTTTTTTTAAAAAATGTGGTTGAAACTTGTGTTGTGTTTACTTGCAGTAACTTTTGCTGCTAATATTTCGGATAGTAAAGCCGCTGAACCTTACATAACCTATAAATTGTTTCTAGAACATGCTTATCCTCCATGGGAGAACAAAGAGTTGGAACCATTAACTAAGGAGTTTGAGGTTTAAGGCTATTTCATATAACTTCCACAAAACTTTTAATAACAAAATTATTAAATTTAGCTTCAAATTGATGTTCAAAATCCGAAAGAAATAAGTCTCAAGGCTAAAGATTCAGTACAGTTTGGTTTCGAAAGATGGTTACGCAAGAGAGCTCTTCCTTTCACTATCTTAAGGTTGGTTTTTCGCTGGATATTTGTGCATCGAACATTTTAACACTTAACAACTTTTTTTTAGTGGTAGCCCTTTGATTAAAGCATAGAGTATCACAGTATCAGATCCCTTTGACTGTTAGAGTGCCTTAAGGAGCCTTAAATGCATCCATGGAATATATTAAAAAAATTTTTTGTAACTATTTGTTATTTTTTATTTTTTTACAGCTAAAAATTCTATGATATTTAAATTAAAAATGTAAAAAATTACAAAATATTTCGAAGATATTGACTTGAGTTTTTAGTGATACTTTTACGAGACATACAGTAAGTAGTCCCGTCATAATATTAGAAACAGCAGTTAATTATTAAAAAAAAAAAAAAAAATACGGCGGGTTGCACTCCGGGAGTGCCGACAGAAGTGAAAACAAATCGTTTAATGGCAAGTTAGTGTGTTAGTTGGTATGTGTGCGTTTTCTTTTTATATGGCAATGCAATGGAAGACAAAAACGGAATATGTATTCAAATTTTACTCTCGCTCTCATTCTCAATTTGTCAACGCAACAACGTGGAATTTGAAAGAAACAAACATGTAAGCATAACAATCGTTGAATGAGAATGTGTCAGTTAGTGTGTCTGCTTTGCTTTTTGTCTTCCACTTGGAATATTTATTTAAAAGAAATAATAGAACATTCAAATTTTACTATCGCATTCATGACGGGGAATCCCGATGACGGTCGGTGTCGCGAGTTTATAAATTTTTCCTCAGCCGCACAACGTGCCATAAGAAGTTTTCACTTCAAAAAAAAAAAAAAAATTTACTAAGGATTGATGTGTATGTACGCCAGTGACAGCTATTTCGGTACAATATTACTTTTTACATTACAGGAACAGCCCGAATGGACTGAATTTAAGTGCCTTCAGAGAATTTTCAGCACTTTTCCAATCTGCTTTTTTTTTTTTTTTTTTTTGTGAACACTGTATTGACTAACATTCCTATTATACATACATATAACATTGAAGATTGAAAAAAAAAAAATATTTCTTTTGCGAATCTACCGAAGAGTAATAAACATAACACTTAATCCAGTACTGGCAATAAATATTTTTTTTTTTAATCTTAATACATTTTTTTGAATCTGTAGATCCACTTGTGAAAACAGCCTTTGAAAATCGTGGTTTTGTAGTTTCTCAATTTCAGCGTCAATTATCTCCGCCTTGTTACTGAATGCTTTTCCCCTTAATTTTGTTTTTAATTTTTGGAAACAACCAGGAACTACTGGGGACCAGATCTGGAGAATATGGTGCTGTGCAAATTTTTTCGACGCCAGAGACTGCAACGAAGTTACTTGCAGTGTGAGCTGGCACATTATCGTAATGTAAAACAGTAGCGACGCAGTTCCTCTTTTCTTTTTTTTCGTTTTCTAACAAATTTTCGAAAACTTTTGGTAAGCAGTCTTCAGCAGTCTTCAGTCTTCCCTGTTACTGTCTGTCTTTTATTGATGGGAATAGCAGCTACAATTTTTGCTGTATTGAAGTTAATACATATTATCATTTTTGTTACTGACTTTTGTTGTCTTGCTTTAAGAGGAGGATTCGCTACTTCCGGGCTCCATACCTTGTAGTATTGCTTGGTTTTTATGTCGTACTTATAAAACCAAGCTTCGTCACCTATTAGAATTTGATTAAAGCTGCTAGATCGTTCGTCCTCAAATCTGCTTAAGAAATATCGGAAAAAATGAACTCGATCTCATTCGAAATCCGTGGAACCCATCGACCATAGTTCTTCGAGTACAGCAGATGATTTTTGTAATATTTGCGACACAGTCATGGTATTTAATCCTAAGTAGTTAGTCAGTAAACATTTCTTGTGTAATTGTGGATCTTCGTCAACTTTAGCCTTTGCCACACCCACATTTCTCTCGTTGGTCGAAGATTTTGGCCGTTTGGATTTTCCATAGCACCATATTTTTCATGTTCTTTCTAGTAAATCGTACAGGGATGGGTTTGGGGGGTCATGAACCACCCCGAGAAGAAACTAAGTGTTGAGTCTGATTACGCGCCTGTTGGTCGGGGAGCAAACTGTTGTCAAACAATTTTCCATTGCCTAAGATCAACATTTGATTAATTAACAATTTGTTTTCCTTTTTCTGAAATTCGTAAATGAATAATCCATTACAGTGTATTTTGGTGTATTTGATTGTGGAACTAAATAACTTTTTAGCGCATAGATTTGAAGATGAGCCGAAAAATACCTCCTTACAAATTTCAGTTTGCCATTGCGTTAGAAAATATTCTTTAAACATTTTATATTTTTTCATAATTTTTTTTGTACGTAAATATCAAATAACATTGAGCTATTAATAAATAAAAATATCAAATAATTAGATAAGTGAATGCATTTTAAGCTCCTTTTAAGCAGTTAAAGGCATCTAATACGTGGTACTCTTTTCTTGAATCATGTATGATGCAACACTAAAAAATGATATAAAGTGTTAAAAATGTCAGATACACAAATTTCCACCGACAAACCAACCAACCTTTCCTCATTTACGAAATTGTATGGGATGCCTCTGAATTGTAATGCTCTTTCGAAATTCAACTGTTCTTTGGGTCCAACTCTGACCTTTAGTCCTACTCGTGATGAATCCAAGACTTTAAGCTAAATTTATTTATTTGAATTATAAGAACTTCTCTGGTCATTATATGGATTGTTGTTGTACCTTAAACTCTGCTACTAATGCTGCCTGGCCTTTGGCGTTCCATGGAAGAACAACATGTGCTGTAAACAAATAATAAACGTCCGAAAATTTATGGGAAACCTTGCCATCCGAGGTATTAGCAGCAATGGTTACTGCAAGTAATATCAAACACAAC